>OZ037937.1:55599437-55970458 GCA_964035585.1 Polytrichum formosum
AACCCTGATTCTTATTATCGACTCGAAACTTCGACCTCTAAGAGTGGTTTATAAATCCAAGTACGATTTCGAGTAGATATCTGTGACATGGGACAAGAACAATGGTGCGTCGTTGCTCCAACGCTACGAAGCAGGAATGTTTCCTAAATTCATCAACCAACGCGGCGGGTTGCAAACTACCTGCAAGGTTTCGCAAAGCTTGGCAATACCGGGAGGTCCTCCATTGCTATCGTTGGCGTCGAAAAACTCAGACGAGCCGCTCTCAATGAAGTCGTGCACCATAGCCGCCAGGTCTTCGGTATCATTGATGTTCCCATTGCACTGCGTAGGGAAGTAAGAACTCGTAAGGCGAGCTCTGGTTTTGGAAAGGCCAGAAGACGGGCCCGGCCCCTTGGCTTTCATCCACGCAGAGTGAAGCTGAGGCGGACAACATGGCTTGTGCTTTTTCGGGACCAAGGGTATTTCGTCTACAACTGGTACCTGTACAAGGCTCAGATCTACAAGGTCCCATTTCAAATCCGGGGTGATAGGCATGTAAACATCTTGTTGAAAGTGGGGCTGGCTTCCATGCGTCGAGGTTATCGTTGGCCCCAGATAGCAGAGGCCAGGCATGCTTACGGAAGGCGTCGAAATTTTGATGGAGGGCTTTATCCCAGGTATGCTATCACAAAAGCAGGTTCTCACAGGATCAAAAATTCTTACGAAAGAGGAAACTGGTGTATCCAGATACTCAACGAGTGAAGTCTCTTTAAACTATACAACGACCGGTGATGGAAATTCTCCTGGCTTGTAGAAGACGTAGCTATGTCACTTACTATACATGTGAGCTCTGTGGGACAGTATTAGCTTGGAGACCAAGGATGCGCATATGAGCAACAACAAAATTGTTCAAGCGGGCAACTGATCGATGGTGAGGAACAAAGTGTGTGTCATTTTCCGTGGTACAAGAACCTTCCACTGCACATTCAATCGGGACTGCCTATCTATCTTGATAGTTCTGATGTTCACAGGCTGACTGTCGCAAGACAGTAAGACATTAAAATCAACTTAAGATTACGTCACAAAGCCGGGATGAACTTCGCCATAAACAGGACTATCGGAAACCCTTGAGTTTAGGGTGCAAGTGGTTCTGAATGCGACCTTCGACTCAATCTCGACGTCTGCGAATATGCAACAAGAACAATGTCAGTGCAACAATAGCTCAAGGAGATGAACACGAGTGGAATAAAAGAGCCCCAACCATAGAATGATTATGTGTTCCCTGACTTAAACAGAATTTCTACAACGATGTATTGTCCTCTGACTCGCCTTCCTTCGAACCAAAGGTACTCCTCCGATTACGGGCTCATATTCTCACACTTGACTCAACACCACTATGTATTTACCATGGTCTGCTCTGTTCATTACTCTCAAATGTGTCATTATAAGTCCCTCCAACGCCATGGAGCTGCAAATTAAGAACACGAACGAGACACAACTGCATCCGGGGGTCACACTCTGACGCGCAGAATCACGTACCGGCTTCTAAGTTCTTCCTTACTCTCCAACGACGCCTGCCTGGAGTGCATTCGGCTCCTGCCCAAAAGAAACTCCCGAGCTTACTGCCGGCAAACCGCTCGAACGTGCAGCAAACTATCACTCCCACTGAGCTATGTCACACATTAATCCTCTCCAGAAAAACCACTGCAGCTCTGCTATCTGAGCTCAAAACCTCCCGACAGATGACAGACGCAATGCACAAGAAGCCACAGTGCAGCTACTGTAACCCTCACCCTTCCTTCACGGCTGCTTCACGGCTACACGCGTACAGGAAGATGCGCTCTGGATTAAACCTTTACATATATAAAGGGCCAAGATGCATACAAGGCAGCTATTGAGCAGCAGCGATGGCGTCACTTCACCGATGAGCCTCACAAGCAGCTCTCTGTTGCCTCTTCGTGTCTGCTCCTCGGTACTCACGGCCACAGAATCCTACAGAGTGAGACTGTGCATCTGCAGTGCAAACTTAACTCAAGTTAGCGGAGGCTGAAATCTGCGAGCTCTTCTAAAGCGCATCGCACTTTCGCAGCAAAATGGAGAACACCGAGAGGCCGGAAGGGGGAGGGCCCCTGAGGACGACTTTGACCCCAGGATAGATGACATCGCCACAGATGAATGTGTGACGACTCCATCCATTCGTAGTTAGGGAGTCGTGTCACTGCAGTCATTTATGAGCTTCCCAGGTAAATGGTGCTAAAACCGTCGCTTTAAGCACAGAGTTTATACTATGATATTTATACATTCTTAGATGTTTCTTGTTATCAATCAAAAGGGATTCCAATGCATGACATTATTCAGATCCATAACAATGTTTTGTGGAATATTCTTCACATTCCGCATGAATGGTGGAATATTCCGCAAAATAATGACAGTCCCACATAACACTGTTATGAATCTGAATAATGTTATGTGTACCAAACCGCGCCATATTTGATTATTGTATGCAAAACTTAGTTATAATTATAATTAGTGATAAACATTCTCATAGTTAGTATGTACTCATATTGTAAGATTTTAGAGCGTTCTTAAACATACTCTGCCTTACTTCTTGCTTGAAGTCCGGTTAGCAATTACAAGTCACAAAGATTCTCGTTTCAAGTTTCATAATCGAAGGTGAGATGCGAAAGTTATAAGGTTATCTTTCTCCTTAAATGAGCACACATGATGTTTCCATTATGTTAACTACACTAAATAGTCCTATTAATGTGGGCCACAATAATGCCCATGCGGGCGGTGGTGCAATAAAAGCATGTATTCATTAAGGATGGAAGTAGTATGAAATAATGTGCATATTCATGGGTAGAATATTTGGTGAATATTATTGGACTATACCTAAGATATTCTAGTGCCATGCCCCCCCCCCCTCCCAAGTGCCACTTGTGGGGTGGTACACTAAATATGATATTTAGTGTCATGTGGTATTTAATGTCACTATGGCAACTTTTCGGATAACACTTCTTATGAATAAGTGAACAAATATAGTCATGGATGATGGATGAGTTCATCCATTGGCCAAAACCCTACCTTCACTTGTCAGCAACTTGTGATGAAATATTGTCATGGATGATTGAAATTTGGATGAGAAATCACTTGGTAAGTGACAGTAATTGCAACACCGTGAATCTATAGTCCCCCAAAAAGTTTACAAGGAATGACAAAGAATGTCGGGAACTAACATGTAGTGTTGGTGATACTACACCGCGGTTTATGATTAGAATTGGTAACACTAAATATGTTGTTTATTGTAGTTAATCAAATACATAAATGACATAACCACTACTACATAGTGACCGCATGGTTGGGCCCTTGCTAGAGGCGAAAGACATGCACTTAACCCATGGTTAGTCAAGATTGGCACCAAGGATCAAGGACCAAGGGTTGAGGCCATCCCTCAACAATTGAATCATTTTGATTCTTTGTAGTAGAGGCATGTGTTGGGTTTAGAAAGAGGCATAACATTATTCAGATCCATAACAATGTTCTATGGGATTGACAGTATTCCATGGAATATTTCCCACATTCAGACTCATGTGAGGAATATCCAAGTATATTATGTTGAATATTGTCAGTCCCACAAAACATTGTTATGGATATGAATAATGTTATGGACCATTGCAAGCCCTCTTAGTATTGTCTTGGATGTTGACAATCGATTCTAGAATGGCTAACAAATTGTAAACACGTAGTCCAATCTCTTTCAAATACGTGTATTTTTATGTTTGTTCTTAGATCGACACCTGACCACACACCATTCTACAACATGTGTATGATCAACATAAATAGTTGATTTAGTTCAACTTACTTTACATTTCTAACATGTAAGCGTCCGATTAGGAAGACACATAAGGTCCAGGTTTTGAGTCTTTTGTACACTAGGCTATTGTCTTTTTGTAAGGAAGTTGCAGCTATTAGCAACCTTTACCCAAAACTCACCCAACAATGAACAACTTATAGTGTAGCATGTTATGTTCTTAGATAATAATGTGTATGTGTCTAGGTGTATTCTTTGGCTAGGGCCACCGCTTGCAGTTGATGGCATTTGTAAACTCATCCATCATGGATGAAGGGGCTCTAGTAAAAACAAGTCTCCTACATGTTAAGGGCAGAGTCATTTTAACTAGATGCCACTAATTAATTTGGGGTCTTTTACGATTTCGTGAACCAAATCATCTAAAAGTAACCATTTGAAAGTTATAAAATAGTTTGTTATGTTTTTCACCTTACTAAATGGGTGAGTTTTCAAAGGCACCCTAAATCCTTGGCCCAGGGCCATGTAGTCATATGTGTACACCCATGTAAAGTGGTGTCAAGACTATCAAAGTGTTGTTGCATTAGCACCATTTCATTTTTTTTCTGTACTTTGGACTTGCACCTTAGCATAAAATTTCTTGGGTTTGAAATTTTGACTTTAACCAGTAGGCTTGTTTTATTTCATGGCTTCTTAAACCCATCCTTAGTGCAGTGAAATCTAATGGAGTGATTCAACAACAACCACTAGCTTAAGGGACAAATTTTGTATGGACCTCCTTCACCTAGACACATGCCATGGATGATCTACACAAGTTTGTTTGAAGTGGACCTATCCGGCTTGGGGTTTGTGGCATCTATGTAACCTCATCTATCTTGAATGAAAGGACCCTAGTGAAAACACGTTCTCTATATTGTTGAGGGCCTATTCATTCCATTGATATCGTTGCACCCTGTTGGAGCAATTTGGGATCTTTGATATCATTTAAATATTTAAATAATCATTTTAGGCTTTACAAATAATTCGTTGCATTTTGACCTTCCTATGTGATGAGTTTACATGTCCCGAGTTTACATACACACCACGAATCCCTAGCCCCACATACCCTATCATCTACCTAATGGAACGAT
Organism: Polytrichum formosum; assembly: GCA_964035585.1. Lineage (NCBI taxonomy): Eukaryota > Viridiplantae > Streptophyta > Polytrichopsida > Polytrichales > Polytrichaceae > Polytrichum > Polytrichum formosum. The sequence continues at coordinate 55,604,355 of OZ037937.1, forward strand.
AGTATATGAAATTGCATTGAGGGTTGTTTGTGGGACACCTCAATGACAATCCATGATTGAAAACTTCATATGATACGTGTAACATGCGGCAATAACTTGTTTTAAGTATTGTGAATGAAGGCAAACAAGAATGGTCTTCGGTACTAGCTAGCCATATTCAACCCACAAAGGGGAAGACGTCGGGGGCTAGTCCCGATCGTTTACTAGTAAGCAACACCAAGGCTATTCTGGCATCGAAGTTTGGGGCCACATTAGTAAAGAGTGGAAGATATGGTGAAAGGCAAATACCAACTCCCCGGCACCCTCATGGAAATGCCCCATTCAAACAATTGGTGGTCCGTCGGGTTTGAACTCATAGCAATGGTTTTTCATATCATGGGGCCTATGAACTCTACCACAAGGGCATCCAATGTGTGGCTGAATTATGGGTTAGTGAATGCAAGATTCTTCTTACGTGTGATGAGGTGAAGTTAAGTTCACATTTGCACTGGCATAGGTTGGTGACTAGACCATCCTTACGACCAACATATGAACTCAATTGCGCCCACTTGGTTGATAACGACTCGGACACCACACTCTCCAGACAATTGATTGGGCTCTATCGAAATAGAGAGGTGGACAGTCTTTTGTTATACAATGCTTAGCCACCTTCACGACCTTCTTGTATGCATCACTACTTTATTGTCTCCATGCTTGGACCATGCCTCTGCTTGTGAAAGGCTTCACAATTGGCACCCATTTTCAATGCCTTAGTGAATGGGGGCATCCCATTAGGGACATGATGGGTTTTCCATGATTTTAAAACTATCTATGCTATTAGAGAGCAAAATATGGGATTTTTTTCTTCTTCTAAGGGATCACCCTTAGATGGGAATTGAATCGATGCAGATGGGTGGAGGGGTTTTGATTTCTCAATATGCCACGAAGTTCGGTAGAGACTTTGTCATCAACCAGACTCTTGGCACTACGCATGGGGTGGACAAGTGACAAGGTTGCCTTCCGAAGAACTGCAAGTTCTAATGGTCGCATGTCTGCAATCCGCCCCAATCTGGTTGTCCTTCACGTGGTCCATATGGCACAAAGTGGTCACAGTCAATTAGAGGAAGGCTCACATCGCACTGGCTTTTATTCTTAAACAATGCGTTTTTGCCTTTGTAACACAAGTGAATTAGTCAAACACAAGTTCTAGGATTGCATTCAAGTTAGGAGGGCATGGTAGTGGGACACCTTCATCATGCATGAATTGTGTGGAGTGAGGACATGCAACTATGATAGCTTCCATTGGAATCAACCATTTTTTGGTGAAAAAAATCCCAATAAGTTTATTAAAAAGAATAAAATTTGGCAACTTCTCCGCATTATTACACTCCAAACTGTCAAGATTGAACGCAATGACTCAAGGTTTTTAACCAAGATCAAAGGCACGATACCAAAGTTAAACACCACATCTAATATGATGTCATTAGGTATGCCAAGGCAGCTTGAAAGAGGGTGGTTAAATACTTGTAGATTACCACCTTCTCGGCCGAGGCATTGCTCCAAGGTTTCAACCAAACTTGAGGCGCTAAAGATGTTCTCTGTAGGAGAGATAACATGAAAATTACTTGGAATTGGAAACGACGTCGTACGTAGGTTGTTAAGTATTGTTGTTGTTGTTCATTTGGTGGTCTAGAGATTGTCATTAGTTGATGGGGTGTGGGTTAGTGAGCCTAAAAGCAAGCAATTTGCCAAAACCAACCAAAGCACTTTTGAATGAATTGGTCGCAAACTTGAACTACATACACATTATGTGTTAATGAACAGTAAATGATCGTATTGCGAGAAAGTTAAGAAGTAACGTATGTGTCATACGAAACATAGGTCAAATGATAAGGAGTCCCTGGAATTCCTCCAGATTTCACGAGTTTAATGAATGACCACTAGCACTATGTAATGATATTGCAGCCCTATGCATGCATGTTATTAAGCTCATGGCTGTACTTAGGGCCAGTTCACACGGGTCCCAAGTCCCAAGTCCCACGCATGTTAGCAAGTCCCAACATGGAGGCAAAGTCCCAACTTGTGAGCCTTAAGAAACCATTTAAAATATGGTTGATTATCGTTAAAGTCAGATCTTGATTATCTATGCAAAAATATTCACATGACTTGTGTTGAGACGTGGGTCTAGTTTTTTGCTCGACCCAACTCTCCACACAAGTCCCGAGCTTCACCTCCAAAAAGTGTTGCCATGTGGACATCCATGTCATACTTGGGACTTAGAACTTGGGACCCGGGTGAAGTAATGAGTCCCAGCTTCCATGCTCTCAACGGCTAAGATTGTTCGACCCAATTCTCAACACAAGTCCCGAGCCTCACCTCCAAAAAGTGTTGCCATGTAGGCATCCATGTCATACTTGGGACTTAAGACTTGGGACCCGTGTGAAGTGGTGAGTCCCAACTTCCATGCTCTCAACGGCTAAGATTGCACGGATTGACCTCAAGTGACTTTGGGACTTAGGACTTGGGACCCGTGTGAGAACCGGCCCTTACTTGCCAATGGAGAATCTAGAGCCCCAATTCATGGTCACGAATACCAAGGCCCTAACACAATGGTGGTGGCCTAACCTACATTCGATGCAAGTAGATTAACTTACGGGCTTGAAGTGAAACCTGCTATGATTTACGTGTCGGTTAGGGTTACTTTTGAATTGAAGTCAACTTGGGGTGTGTCATGATGCGGCCAATGGGAGCCTTCCCTGGCCTCAAGTACCTCCTAACTTCTGAAAAGTTTTCAAGATCGATATATGCAGCTCTAGATTTTATTCTCTTACATGTCATACTTTGTAACCTTGGCCACGGGCGTTCATCTCGAAGAGTCCAAGGGGTCCAATCTATGGTCCGAGATGACCCTAAACTACCGGATGATAGTGGAAAGGTACCCAAACCGAACAGAGTGGTTGGCGGTTCGATTCCCGGCTGTGAAATCGTCTCTCTACTTGACGGAAAACTAGCCAGGTGGTCAAGCGCCTTTTGTGTTCCCAAAAAAAACAATACAAGAGGTCCAACATGGGTTAGGGATTCATGGCGTCTTTGTAAACTTGTCTGTTGGAATTTGCTTCACTATGTTCCAACATGTGAATGATTATTTATAGATGATTTGACTCCGAAAATAGAGTCGGCAACCTAAATTAGTCTACACCGTTTACAATATTTAGTATCACTTAATATTTGGAATTACTCAATGCAATAACTTCTTACTCATGACTTCGAGTTTTACTCACGAAAGTTGAATAGGTTGTTTGGACATTACATAACATAAATGACTTTGTTGGGTAAAGCTTTACATTCTCAATAGTTAGTTATAGCATTGCGTAACCCCAAATAGTAAGTGACACTAAACATCATAAACGGTGTAGTGTAGTTGAATCGGAATGAGTCGGCCCTCGATCTTGTAGGGGATTTTTTAGATTTGAGCTTCTTCATCCACAATGAGATGAGTCTACGTAGACGCCACAAATCTCAAGCCTCCAATCCGGACCTCAAAATGTCATATAGGAGGTTTTTTGTTTTTGTTTTTGGAACAGAGGAGGCAATTGACCACATGGCTAGTTTTCCATCAAGTAGAGAGACGATTTCACGACCGGGAATCAAACCGCCAACTACTATGTTCGGCTTGAGTACCTTTCCACTATCATCCAGTAGTTTAAGGTCATCTTGGACCACATATAGGAGGGCCAGGGCGAACCGACCCATACATTGGTACCTTACCGGATGTCTAGTGATGTCACATTCGAATGAATCGGCCCTCAACCCCATAGGGGGTCTTTTTGTATTGGAGCCACTTCATCCACGATATGTAGGATGGTCAATTTTAAGTAAGGGTCCAACCATTTTTAGGTAAGGGTCCTCCCCCAAATGTCGGGAGGCCCTTACGGAACCATAAGGCCTTGTGTGAGGTGAACATTGATTAAGCCCCAAGAGAGACCTTGAAAAACAAAATGGTGGGTTTTAACGGTTATCTAATGGAATTATAGTTTAGAATATCAAAAGAAAAAGTTATATGAAATTAACCCTTTCATGTAGGCATAATTTTAATCAAAATTTTAATCAAACTTTACATGAATGTAGAATGGATTATCAAGGGCAATTGAGTTCATGTAAATGACCTAGATTCAGATATATACCATGTATATTCAATCAATGTCATCACATGTGATTTTCTTTTCATTTCCTTGTTTTGTTAGGTTGTGCTAAAGATAAATTCAATATCATAGATCACATAAATATTATTTCAATACTTGTTGGGACAACACTAGGAGTATGCACTAGAACATGAGAGCGCCTGAGGTTGGCTCAGTATAAATTGACATTTAAGTATATTTGGACAAACCACTTGTCCAAAAATAATAAGAGGTGTGCACTTGTGGGGACAAAAACATCAAACAACAACAACGTAGGCAACAACACAACAACCACAACTTCAAATGTTTGTATTCTATGTTCACCAGCCACCGTATTTCTGTAGTCTTGCGATCTAGCGTACATCATATTGGCAGTTGGAACTGTCCAAAATTCATGCATAACTCCAAATATACTTAAATCCCAGTTTCAAACATGTTTAGGGTGTTTATGCAAAGAGGTATCTTTTGGTTGCACCAGATGCATCCAAGAGAGCCCACCAAGCTTTCCCTTTTAGGTCCTTGTTGGTCTTGTATAGTTTTATATGGTTGATTGGCATTGAAATAGATGTGTTTCAATTTGTCTCAAAAAAAATCTAAAATAAAAATATATCAATATTTGTTGGGGGTTCCTATAAGTTGTCATGTTTCCCATATAAACACACTCCACATCCTTCGATGGTTAAGGCTCAGTAATAAGGCATGTGATTTTATTATGGACACTTCCAACTCCACACAAAAAATTGGGCTATTGGATCAGATCATTGATTTGTGTCATATAGTAATTGTGAATCACAAGGATTGTCATTCAAGTGTTGAAATTGGAGTAGGGATGCAATGTCTACAAGGTCTTGAGATTTTTGTTCTCTTTGAATGACCACATAGGCCTTCCCAATTGCGCTCACTATTGAACATAGAAAGGTACACACATATACTTATGTGTCCATTCTGAAATATAGGCCTTGTAATATACCACTTGCATAAAGAAGTTTGTGATAAAGAAGAGTAACCACATCAAGCTTACATAGCTTACATAGAAAATGAAGCATATTACAAAATTCAAGTAAATAGGCACAAAGATTATATTGAAATAACAAGGAATTATTTGCACCATCAAGACATGCACATTGCAAAACATATTATTTTGGGGAAGGAAATAGGAAAAATGACAAAACCCTATTTATACATATTTCTTGAAGCAATGTGGCCAATAAACTATAGATGTGCATTTTCCACAAATAAGATGGTGTGCATTAAACAACTACAATAACAACAACAAATTGAACAAACATAAGACAAAAAAGAATTTTTCTATTCTAAACATTTGCATAAAATTTAGAATCATAGACTAAGTAGGTTTTAGTTTATTAACATTTAGTAGAACATAATTGATTTTATAGTTCAACGAGGAGTTATAACATGAGGATACTGAATTTTCATTAAAACTATTAGATTGCACTAAGCTACACCCACCCGTGGATGTGGAGGTTCTTCAATCGTGCATGCTCTTTAGTACTAAGCCCTATTTAGAAACTTGGGTGAAACTCCTTGTATCTGCTCTTGTCATCCCAAAAACTTTGTAAACAAATGAAGATCTAATATTGGATTTGTCCATGATACCCGTCGCCCTAAATTTTGGATTGGCCTATGCAAGGTTAGCTTGGCCCATTCACCCTAGTATGACAACCTAGAAAGCCAAATTTTAATATCATGACAACACTAATGTCTTAATTTGAATCTCATAAGAATTTGGAAGACTGTATGGCTATACTCTCAAACTCACGTCTTCATTAACGCAACATGAGTCTGATCCCAAGACTTTACGCATAACTCTAATGTACCAACGACGCACTACAAGCATATGAGACTTGGGTAATCGACATGAGTCATTGACAAAATATGCATTGTGATAGATTTGCATAGTTTTCCAATGACGCATGTCAACTACCAAGACTCATATGCTTGTAGTGAAGACACCCAAATTATAATATCACCCATGGAAGATGCTGGACTCAAGTTAGTACCGAGCTCCAAATTGTTGGCTATTATTACTGCATATGTAGCTCACCATGGCATAGATTATAAGGGGCACTTCACACACGAGCCACGAGCCGAGACCATGAAATTGTGAGAGCCCAAAAGAAAGTGTCCAAAGGCCATCCCAACACACCTCCAAAATCAAGTAGTGTGGTCACGGACCCTCAAGTGTAGTGTGAAGTCATATGTGACCGGGCCCTCAACCAAATGCTATTTCAATGAATTTCTATTCATGTGGGTCCTCGCACATGATAAAATAGACTAAATCAACGGTTGTGAGCGTTCGGAGTGCCATGGTCTCCTGGTTATGTGTTAGGCCTCCCTCCAAGAGGCGGTTTTTGAAAATAGTCCAAGTGACCACGAAACATGATCCATTCGATGCCATGTAGGAATCCATGTAGACTTTACATCCATCTTGCATCCAGATACTCCGTTGGTCCCTCAAGCGTAGTGTGAAGTGAACTTGGACCGGCTCCGCCTTTTCCACCAATGAGAGTGCTTGAAGTGTAATGGTCACGGGCTCTCAGTCTCGTGTGTGAAGTGGCCCTAAGCTTGACAAGAAGGATGGATTGCATATGATAACCACTTGTGACTTTGATGATATGTCGCATGAGTGAACTCCTACAACTAGATCATAACAAGATTTGTACTACCGATTGGTATAACGTCACCTTCCTTCGAGTGCAATTCTTCATCTCTTTAAATCGAACCAACCCCGAACCCAGACCCTTATCCCAACCATACTTGATCGCCATTAAAGAGTTGGACTCTCATGTTGTGTATAAGTAATTTGTAGTTTGGGGAAGCTCGTGATTGATTTTATGAATGGGTTTGTCCCCACCCACCAATTCCTAAAGAACGAGAACAATTACATCTAATCCCCCACCCTGGGCTAGATCACATCTTCATTCGGCTGGGCCCCGCCTCTCCCACACCTCCTTCACTGCTTGGTCTTCATGCCCGCACTTGCGTGGGAACTCTTCCCCGTCGGGAACCAATGTGACAATACCCGGTCACTTAAGCCAGTAAGCTCCTTTGGCATGTGAAGGAACTCCATCAATTCACATGGGGATAATGAAAGTGATGTCAACTTGAATATTTGTAATTTTGATCGGGTATTGTCAGATTGGTTCCCAACGAGGAAGAGTTCCCACGCAGGTGTGGGTAGGAAGACATGGCAGTGAAGGAGGCATGGGAAGGATGGGGCCCAGCCAAATGAAGATGTGATTTGTCCCCCCCCAAAAAAATCAATTTTCCTTAAATATCTACACATTCTCATATTGTTCTCCATCATTCACGAATGTATCATTTTATTTGGAACCAATTTGATCAAAGCCCATAGGAGGCTATTGAAGACAACTTCGGGGCCCAAGTACAACTCGTTTTTGCCAATCGGGGTTGAACATGGTACATTTGTATGCAAAGGATGAAAGCGTGCGATTTCCATCCCCCTCCACCCAACACCCACCAACTCCAAGAAATTCAAGGTCGTTGGCCTTTTTGGTGCAAGATTAAGATCCTTTGCTCTTGGACATTGAGATCCCGGGTTCAAATCTACCTACCATCACCACAACTCACCAAACTTGTTACAATTTTTTTTAAGACTGACATGTCTTCATAGTTGAAACTCCCTTTACATGAGAAGAGTGATCTTAATGGACACCTTCAACTTTTAGCCTACCCACACCGTACTTCAAAATATCAAGACACGTTTTCACGACTAGCACTACGATTACAAACTCAACATCATCAAAGATCATTCGATTTGAGTGACATATGAGTTAGTGATGAAAATTCTTTGCCATTAAAGACATGGGTAACCCATCTATTATACTTGAGGGGCAATACTTTTTGTTTGTGACTCGAAGACATGTTGGGCTATGGGGAAAAACCCCATTTCATAAGTTGTAAAGTAACTAAAAGACATTTAACTCCACTTCACTAGAATTGAGTAAGTTTAGCTCTAAGTTTGGCAACTTGCATATTAAATTCACATGGTAGGAGAATCATGGGCCTTTTGTTCTCACTCGTGATTATTTCCCTTCCCAACCACTTAAATAGTCCCATTATATTTAACTACTACACGTGGCTAATAATCACTATGCCCCTACCTATCATAACATTATTTAGCAATGTACGTTCATTCGTGTGGGCCCCGAGAATATAAAAATGGGATGCCTCAACAAATGCAAATTTAGTCTAAATCTTCACTAGCTGCGGCATCCCGTTGTTATATTCTCGGGGCCCACACGAATGAATTCACATTGCTTCATAATGTTATGATTGAGACCAAGAAGGATGGGGTTGGCTCTTGGCATGCAATTTCACTATGTTAAGTATTGTATTATCATGGAAGCTCCCATGCACATGATGTATTATATGATCACCATCCATGTAACTTTATGGGGGAAAAGCAGACGAGATGGAATAATCACATATGAGCATACACTCTAACCTCCCTAATATCACGCTTGTGGCAACCAAAGTGCACAGGATACTAAGGATGTATGTGAGTGTAAACATGGATGTAGATAATAGAGAATTAGTGTAGAGTGTGACATTATAGAATAACACAACGTCAACATTGTGGTGTCAACGTGATGACAACGTGATGCGTGCGAGTGTGTGATTTGAATTCTTTGGTGGATTACTTTAATGTCAAAACCTATGATATATGGAAGGGAAATGTGACAACAAGGAGGGAGAATTAAACTGAGCACATTCGTACCCTAGGGTTTTGGGATAAGAGAGGGAGTGGCATTCCAAAGATTAGGGTGTACCTCTCATTCATCCAACAAAAAAAGCCTTTAAATAGTATGTAGCCCAAAGGTTTTTTACGCATTCCATTTGACACATCAAAATTAGATTTAAAGATCCCAAAACAATATTCTAAGTTACCCCACAAATAATAACATGTCCACTATAGGTTTGTTGTTGATTCATCATGATTTGAGTTCACTTGACTAATTTAAGGTCTTTTGATCATGATCTAGGGGATTTTTTTCCCCTAATAAGGAAAATCCATGAGTTCTACAATACTATTATGCATTTTTGGGGAGTGCATTGTGAGTGGTGTGGACCGCATAAGTTTTCATGACACCTATCGAGGAGGAGAGTGAAAACATCGATTACTATATAAAGTCCATTTTAAAAAAGATAAATGGTTCTAAATTTTGGTATGAGATCCCAAATCAATATCAAGAAGAGATTCAAAGTGTCATTGACAATCGTTACTTTAAACTGAAAATCCATTGTGTTGTTTACAAAAAGAATCAATGTGTATATAGTCGTTGAGCCAGTGTCCAGTGCGGGCCATCACTAGTTCACAATTACATGGGGTGGCCCACAACACGTAGTTTCAAGCATATGCAAATTGATTGACTTTGCTCCATTCATGCCAATGAGTTGTGTTTTGGTCTTTATAGTAACAACATAAGGTAGACGAGCCAAAATCCAACACAACAATAGTTTGGGCACCCATATATATTGAGTGGTATGTGGTTAGGTATGGATCTAAGAAATGGCACTAACAAAACATGTGTTCAAAAGAGATTGGGTTATGTGCTCACATATGCTAACCATTATGGGTTCAACAGTCAACGTGAATGGGGGGACCTATATGACCATGTATTGAGCAACCAACAAAAATATTTCTAGTACACACAACCCACAATCATGAACAATTTATGAAAAGGAATAGTTATCAAATTCCTACATTGGTAGACAATAATCCCAATGGAGCGTACCTAATAGATTGACAATACCTCTATTCACTTCTACCTCCTTCAATCTTGTGCTCTATAAGGAATAAGGCAATTTAGGTCCTAATTTTTATTTTTATTTTTATTTTCTTGGGGGGGGGGGTTAGGGCCCGAAGAGAATCAACTTTCCTTGAATTCATGGTATAGATGATCATTATCCAACGGATGAGCCTAATTTGGCCCATGTTGAGAGTTTGAGTCAAGGAGAACCTCATCCCGATTTTTGCCACCTAGGATGCCACATAGGATGAGTAAATGTTTGGACCCAACGTTAGTATAAAACCCTTGGGCCATATTTGATGAAATCAAGCGGTCCTACTGGTTGAAATTCTTAGAGTTTGGGCCAGCCCTCAATCCATCCCATGAGTATAAAGTGGGCCTAAGTATTTGTTTACAAGTAAATCATGATAGTTCTAAGGCTTGAAGTAGGTATCTCCCATATTAATTGGTGAAAGAATTAGGTCACTCACATGATCACAACTATTGTTGAGGTGATCAACCACTTGTGGGCAATATAACTGAGAGAAGATGGATGATCAACTTATAAGACCTCACCGACTAGTAGCGAGTGGATAAAATTATACCAGTAAAACAAAAATACAAAAAAAACATGTTGATAGATGGTCAATTAGTTGTGACGACATAATTGATGAGAAGAGAGTGGATGACGAGTTGCAAGAACAATGAGACATCGACCTCAAATCGTTCATGGGGCACAACCATACTAATCATGGATGCAAACTAGAGGTTATGCATGAAATGTCCTCTTTCAGGATGTGAAAACTCACGAGAGTCGTTAGAAGTGTTCTCCACTTGGATGAGCAACCGGTTATGGGCTAGGTAACTTGCGACACCTAGGAGGGTCGAGAGGGGTTACCAAACATAATCATTTTGGCACCCTCTCCTCTGGACCCTCAAAATCATGAGGATCGATGGCCTAGATTGAGGACATGGGAAGGAGAGGGTTCTATTATGTGAAAGGTGTCCTCTTCCCCCAATCCTAGAAAGACATCTATGCACCAAATGGTTGTGTTTTCTCAACGCCTTGAATCTCTCAAGATTGTGTCAAGGTGATGAGATTAAGGGCATGTTTACACCAAAGGCATTAGGCCGTGGCTCTTGAACAACCACAATGCCTCGCTTTTTAGATGAGACCATAGAGAAGTCCATGGACTATAGCCCAAAGTCTTTTGGAGGGCACAAGCCCTTAGTGTGAACCCGAATTCTTGATGCAAATTCCATCATGTCTACCTTTAAGAGCCGTCCCGAAAAATTCCCTACAATCTTGACCAACATTATCCATTTGCCACGTGGGATTCCGTGTAGTTTTTTCATCTATCGAAGATGTTATGGGCTCAAGTCCAAACTACCCTTATGTAAACCTAAAACAGGGGGTCGTAACACTCTCAACCGATGAGAATTCAAGGATTCTCAAGAGCCCTGGTCTAATGGCTTTCGTGTAAACATGCCCTAAGTAGGTACTCGTCAAAATTTGACTTAGTCGTGGCAAACTCGATCCACCAACAAGTGGCTTGGTCACTTCTCCTTGGACATGAAAATCCAACATGGTCCAACCTACGACTTAGTAACGTAAGTATTGGCCAAGTTTATCCGGAGACAATGACTTTTCTTGAACCATATCCAATGTTCGTCAAATTGCATTTGACATGATATCCAATATTGTTGGTGGCATTTATTATGGGGCTTAAGATTCCCGTCAGCCACGGAGGTGATTCCAAGGAGTCGGATGATATCCATTCATCGGGAAAACGGGCCTCTTTCATTGGCTCCACCCTTTTGGGTACATAGATAGACGATTTGCATAATGTTGAGTCCCTTGATGTCACATTTGACCTCATCTACATGACATCACACATATCCTCTCGTCAGGAATACTGTATGGAATTGAACTGGAACTCCTGTCTTGATTCCTGACTCTAATTAACTTAGACCTTTGTTTAATCAGGTTTGTCAGATTGTTCTTTATTTGGCTATGGCTTTCTTTTCTTTATTTTATTGTGTCCCTCAGTTTCTGACCGGAGTTGGCGGACGGGCGGTTTTAACCAAACAAAAGAGGGACTAACTTTGACACCGATTTGGGTGAACTAACTTAACCCATAAGTTGCACTCGTTTCTTGTTGGATGCCTAAACCCTTGCCTCCAAGAAACCAGTGTACGGGTTGGTTTGTCCCAGCCCTTTGAAACCAAGCTCCTCGAAGTTAGGCACATGTCAAGGTCATTTTTAATTTTTAATTTTTTTTACCTTTGGCTTATCAAACTACGGTTTGAAACCGGCGTTTTCAACCGTGCGTGGTTTTCCTTTTAGTACACTGACTATCCCAATTAATACATGTTATTATTGAGAGTTACACAATGCTATAACTATTTTATGAGAATGTGCTATTTTACTAAGCAAAGTCATTTATGTTTTATAATGTCCAAACAACCTATTGAACTTTTGTCAGTACAAATTGAGCTCATGTGCACGTTGTTATTGCACTGCATAGTTTTGAATAGTAACACATGCTAGTTGGGATAATTGGTGTAGTATAGGTGTTGTATCTAAATACTGATCTTTTAACATGACATGACCATAATGACATACTATTTAAGGTAATTAATCAAGTTGGGGATGTTGCATAAATAGAAACATGGTTGCAATAAAGTCTTGTCCTCTTTGGCAAGGGTGGTTGCCTCAAGGTTTGCCTTGATTTCATTGACAAGAGTTTCGTTAGAGTTAATAAAAAAGTATGGGGATCGATTGGGGTCAAATTGCCTTAATGGTCCCTTGTTTGAGTGTAACCGGAAAGTCTTGGAGGACTTCTTTGAGTTTTAGATGCCAACATGTGTTATCTTTATATAACTAAATATCTTCTCATTTTCTTTGCCATCTATGTGCACATTCATCTCTTTGCTCCTCTCACCACTTGCATACTCCTCAAATTGAATCAAACATAAGAAGGAACTCCAAATTCTTAAAGAGTTTTTGCCCCGAAATAGAGCAAAACGACTGCTCTCCCCAAATTTATTTTTACATTGACTCTCAAAATTGACTCACTGTTAATTTTCACACACAATGCCAAGCAAATAAAAGCAATAACATACAAAATTTCACTCATGTACGTTAAAAGTCATGGTCTAGTACATCAATTCCAAAGTCTCATTTCTATTGCAAAACTACACATGGAGAAACAATGATTTGAAAAGAACCTATATACAGTGACTTTGTTTTGTAACCTACATCTACCTATAGATCAGTAATTTGTCCACCTTCCTTTAGAAGCTAAAACAACTTGGATACTATTGGGCATGCTAGGATTGAAGTATTGACACTTCTCAAGAGTGTTGGAATGGAAAGAAGCTTGCGCACACTCCCACAATTGAAGCATTCCTTTGGCTAGTGTTGGATACTCATTTGATTTTTGTTTCACAAGTGCCCACGCATGCTTCATTGGACTTAGGTCATGTGATTGATGAGGCTGAGTAAGTACATGTGAGCCCAAATTGGTGCTCACATGTGTGTTTCATCTCAAGAAGTTCATAAAATCTTTACCTTGTCATTTATTCAACCACTCAAAAACATAAAAGAGAAGAAGGCTTTGTGCTAGGATAAAAGTTAAGGTTGAAGATGGTGGGGGAGGCGGTGTTGAAATCGAGGCTTAAGGGATTAGAGGGGTTGCTGGTTGATAATTAAGTGGAATTGGAGTAGCCATATTAGGATTTTGGTGGTGAGGGGTGAGGTTTATGGCCTTGCACTCGGTTAATTGTTCGTTATGGGCTGCGTGTGGGTTAGTTTTAGGGAGAGGGATTGCTCCCTCGGGGGGATTATCTACTGATTTTGTGGATCAAGGGGTGTGGCCCTGTTTCATCAGAGAGGGGCTCATTCTCGAGCCGGTAGAGGCTGCAGCGGGGGGCCGAGGGCCAGGAGGAGAGACTAGCAAGAGTGACAGCAAGGTGGACGAGAAGGCAAGCTCGGGGCGATGGCCACGGGCTTGAGGAATTAGAATTTAGGTTAGGAAGCAAGAGCGAGGGCAGAGAGCCAGGGGCCTTCCGAATCTGAGTTCGATCTAGGAAGCGAGCTTGCCGAAGGGCAATGCAGCACACTGAAGCCCAGGAATTCGAAGTCTGACAATGCAAGCGCAGGGGCGATGGCCAAGGGTCTGACAAGTCAAAATTTAGGTTAGGAAGCAAGGGCGAGGGCTGAGAGCCATGAGCCTTCCGAATCTGAGTTCGATCCAGGAAGAGAGCTTGCCGAAGGGCAATGCAACACACTGAAGCCCCAGGAACTCAAAGTCTGAGAGTGCTCGGAGATGCTGCTGAGTAGCGAGGCATACTGCCGTAGGGGCGAGGTCAGCTGGCCTAGGCCACAGATGCAGAATTCAATAATGCTAAAGGCCGTTGGCCGAGGGGCCAGGGTTGTAGAGTTGGGAGATGGCCGAGGGCCAGGAAGGGAGTAACAGACTTGACTGCGAGGCCAGGGGCCCTTGGCTAGGTGGCAGTACGGAGGAGGAATGGGTAGGCAATATAGCTAAGTGGATGTTACCAAACTCTAATGTGAAACATGATACCTTAGCGCACAAATGACTAGGTTAGGTAGTGGGATTACACATTGATTAGGTAAGAAAATCAGAGGAGAAAGAGTATGATGGTATGGTGTGGTGTGATGTTTGACATAGGTGCATAAGTATTTCTTAATACTACTGCCCTTGGAAATGAATAAAAGAGTGTGTTTGTATTTGAATTCATAAAAACTCGAGTGTGGATTTTCCAAGACCAAGGATCGATGAATGCATGTAAGCCATAGGCTTCCACCTGGACCACAGACGCATAAGGGTGGGGGTTTATGGCTGACAGTACATCAAAATTTTGCATTGACAACCATTGCTTCACTAATTTTGTAGTATGTTTATGATCATTATCATGTTGGGATATGACACAAGATGGGTTCAAAAGGTGCCATTCAATTGTATGCATGGCCCCATCTTGAAGAATGCTAAGATATAGAGCTTGTGTCATCTTCTCCTCTATCTACACATGTAACACGCCATGAGAAGTCATACAACCTCATTCAAATATTGCACCACCTCCATGTTTGTTTTGTTTTTTTCATTTTGTTCCAGTATAAGGTCATTAGGTTGTTTGCTACTTGCTTGCTTTCCTCTTTCTTTTTTTGGCACTTTTTGCTTGTTTTTTCCCTACATCATTATTTTGTTGCTCATTTGCTGTTATTTCCCCCCCAATTACTTCCTTGATGGATGCATTTTTTACATCCCACTTCCATGCTTGCTTGTTGCATGTTGTTTGTTGCTTGAGTGCTGGTTATTTTTTCTCGGAGCTTGAGTGTTTGCAAACAAATTCCACTTGCTTGCTTGTTGTTTTTTTACCCAATTGTTGGATTGCTTATTGTTGTTTTTCCCCCATTTAATTTGCGCGATGGATGCATTGTTTTCATCTCATTTCCATGTATTTTGCTTGAGTGTTTTTTTCTTTGCAATTCCTTGCTTGGAGCTTGAGTGATTGCATTTTTTTTCTACTTGCTTGATTGTTATTTCCCCCCCCCCCAAATTGTTTGCTTTTCAATTCACCAATTGCTTGCTTTCGGGGGGTTTTTTTCCTCCACTTGCTTAATTTCTTTCCCTTGATTGCTAGTTGTGTTTTTATTCCAATTGCATGTTCTTGTTTGCTTGCTAGCGGATTTCTATTCCATCTCATTCCTTGTTGTTTGCTTGCTTGCTATTTTTTATACCCTATTCACACTTGCTTTAGGTATGTTTTACAATTGTATGAACAATATCTATCAATTCGTTTACTTTGTTGCATGTATTGAGCTCAATGCATTCAAGTTGGTTGAATTGAACTTCATTTATTGAGCTGAATTGTAATGAAACGTTGCAAGAATCCAATTTCATTGTTGCTTGAATTATATGTTTAGCTTTGTAGGGATTGAAACCACATATTGCACATATTGCCAATATTGCAAAGGTATGCATAATACAACCCATGCTCTAATTTTTGCAGAGACCTCCAAAAACTCTCAAGGTTATAGACGCGCGTCTGTAACCTTATTTTTGCATAACTCATGCTTTTTTAAAAGGAAGAAAAAGGTTACAGATGCACATTCATAACCTTTTGGATTTTACGTTAGAACCTTTATAAGGTGATGGAGGTACATAATAACCCTATACCCTCTATCAATAACCAAAATGTTACGGGAGAGTGATCATAACCTTGTGGATCATGATAGAGTGTACAAGGTTATGAACATGCATTCGTAACCATATACATCTCATAATAATAAATGCATAATATAACACAACGTTACAAAGGTACATGGTAGCCTTGTGTCCTCTCTTAAAACCCAAAGGTAACCTTGCGAGCTCCGTAAAAGGGCATAAGATTAAGAACGTGTGTCCAAAACCTAATTTTTCCAAGAAACATAAATCCAAATGTAGCATAGATAAATTTAACCACAAAATGTACATTGGAACATCAGTGACCCAACTTTTACTTTCGAACCCAAAAGGTTGAATTTGTGGGTCAGTAACCTTGCGGGATCTAAAAACGATAATTGGGTTGCCTCTAGAAACATATACGAAATGTAGCATGACCAAATAAAAACACAAAGGTTACAACAGAATATTAATAACCTAATTCTCAATCTTGAACCCCATAAGGTTAAGTACGTGGGTATGTAACCTTGCGGGGTCTAAGATCAAGAATTGGGTTACGGATGTACTTCCATAACCGTATTGCTTCTAGAAACCTAAACCCCATAATGTTGAGATGCATCTTCTTTAAGATGTAGTACATAAGTAACCTAATTCTAGCTCTACGAACCTAGAACATTACATACTAGGTCAGATGACTACGAGCCACATGACTACCAAGTTGTTTATGGACAAGCATCCACAAAATATTTAATTTACACTCTAAACTACTTAGACCCACAAAGTCTACAAAGGTGCATCCACAAACTCTGAAACTCTAAATGCTATAGAGCATATTCCGTATTTTTCACATACCCAAGTCCTTGAACTTTGTGTACATACTAGCACTAATAAACCACCAAGTTTATGGATGCACGTCCATGACGCTTTATTTCCATTGAGGGCTTAGAATATTGAATGTAGAGTGACATTGTTTTTTCTTCAACTCTCATAAACAACTCTTTGAATTTCACAACCCGCTTTCATATTTGTGGATGTTACCAATGGATAAATATTATCATAGATGGGGATAGGCATGCCATACACAAGTTTTTTGAGTTGTTATCAAAGCCTTACGCATATGACATCAAGGATGTTAACACCAACGACCACTATGATCTATGATAGTGAATTGTAAATTAACCAATTTACCTATTTTCTTGTTTGTTACCGTCGTCGTTGTTGTTGCATGTTGTGCAAGGTAGTCAAGATTATAGCTTGACATTGATTTTAGCTATTAATTGCATAATTTTGAGTAAAAATGAAATCTTGAAAGTAATGAATAAATGGTTTATCTTGCATTGGAATCAACATTGACCAATTAATGAAGGAACTTGTTGTGATTTGAAGATGCATTGGCCAGTGGTTACAAAGACAATTGTAACACTCATAAGATCATTGTTATCAAAGACTATTGTTGCACTTTACCGTGAGGGGATGAAAACCTACAAACCACAGTCAAAAGATGAGACTAAATGAGACATTGAAGGAGAGGTCTTGAGGGGAATCCTTGAGGGAAAGAAGAGTAAAAGAATATGTTAGTTGTGTTTTAAGAATGAAACAACGACCAATTTGTCTAATTAACAAGTTATAATGTGACAAATGCATGTAGGAGACACCAATCAAGCCTTCCTTGATTGTCATAACCTTGTTTGGCCTCATTATTAAAAGTGCGTATTTCTTGTAATAGTCTTGACGGTGTGTCTCTTGGTTATTCACATGCTTGATGCATTTCCTTTGGTGTATACTATGTCATTCCATGTCCATTGGATGAGAGTCTCGAAGGCCTTTGTATTTTTCACAAGCAATATAACGTGCAAACTTGTCACCAGGTCTTTGGGTAATATAATCCGTAAATTGTTGGTTCTTGATGACACTCAACTTAGACAAAGAAACAAATCCATGTCTTGCTTTCTGGCCAACATCATTAATGATTGCCAATATATTCTTTGATTTGTGCATGCAAGCAACACCATTTAAACAACCTTCTCCCCTGAAGGAAAAACTTTTGTCTTGTACGGCATCGCACTTGTCAAGGGCAAAATAATGGTTGATAGTGTTGTAGTAGCCTAACGTGTAGCATCTGTAGGCTGCTTTGCCGAAGTTCCCATGAAAGGAAAAACGACGTCCTTGAATAGAATAGTTTAAAACCTATAAAAGTTGGCCTTTGATACTGCATGGATGATGTACCACGCCTTATAACATACTTATCTACATTTTCTAGGGTCATCATCTTATGAACTTGACCATTCATGTGCATGCTATGATAAACCTCAAGATTCTTTGCCAATCCCATCTGGGAAGTCTGCAAGCCACATTTCTTGCCCACGGGGGGGTCACTCCATTGTCAAGTAGAATACCACATGCGAGACAAAAAATCTACTTGTTCCTAAAACATCACCAAAATGGGTCAAAATTTTATCAATTTTTTTTTCATGTGTAGATATACACGGTATCTATTACATAGTAAAAAATGGTAACCAAATTTGATGATTTGTTTTTTTAATAAAACATATTGTTTCTAACTAGAATGATGCATAATTGAACTAAAACAATTACTACAAAAATGAAGATGACTAAAAAATTTACAAAAATTTACAAAAGATATTATCAATGGTTATGTATATGTAGAAGAAAAAAATCGTACTTTTTAAAATTGTCTATGGCATATAGTACAGGGTAGCAAAATTGTCTCGCACGTGGTATTCACTCGACAATGGAGTGACCCCCCCCCACCCCGTGTTCTTGCCTCAAAGATTTTATTTTGTTATGGGAAAACAAATGGCAACATTTCTTCCCACAATAGTCCACCATCGCCACTAACATAATAGATTCATCTCTCAATATGTGGTCTCGATGAAATTGTGTCATTTCGCAAGGCACGCGTCCATAGTCATTACGGAGACTTTTTCAAGGACACATCATAGCCAATGAAGCATCTTGAGTTTGTTTATGATGATGGGCATGGTTCCATAAGTTTATTCCGTCGTGCATAACACTCCGATGCGGCCCAATGTTAAAGAAAGAATTGCCAACCCGGAGGCACCTCCATAGGCACCAAAGAATTAAAAATGTACACCCCAACATCTTCATCGCCGAGGGGGTTTGCATCAACACAACCCTTAGGGTTTATGTTTCTACAAACACCATCGGCAAGAGGATTGTCACGGTCACTGAGAACAACAACTTCGATACCAATCCATTGCTCTTTTGAATAACCTTGACATGGTGGAAGGTATACGTCATTGTTACCATCATCAAAGACCTCATCTGTGGACGAGTTTGGAGTGGAAGCCACACCCTACACAATGTTGGCACCGTATCCATTGTCATGGACAACTTCACCTTTAAGTCAAGTTGTTGAAGGATCCAAGGACACACTCAAATGCGTCATCGCCTTCATCAATACATGAACGCCTTACACAAAAGCCAAATTGGAAATGTGTTAGCAAGAAATGGACACCAAGGCACCCAAAAATAAAGGTGGCATTGCAAGTTTACGAAAACACGTTGTGGACATAATATACTACCATTGAACTAATTATAAACCGCATCCGAAATCATGAGTTTCTATCTTCGAAAAAGAAGCCAATATGGCATGTAGGCGCCTTGTGATAATCTTTTACCTCAGTGGATGAGGAAAAAAGAGCATCAAACAATTCATATCAGCGAGATTTGTTACGAATGCACGCGTGCACACAACACCTTAGCAGTTAGGCAACCTAAGCCTAGCCATATGTTTCTCCAACGTGACCCAGTGGTTTCTCACATGAAATATGAGAAAACAAAATATTAGTTTGTGTATAACCTCGGGGGGATCACACCCCCTGACGTTTTGTAACCACGTGCGATAATGGGGTATTTAATGGGGGGATATTTATGCACCTCTCAATATTTTTTCCCTCCCTATTTGTAGATATAAAGCTACTTTGACGTATTTTTTAGCACCCTATATTTATTTGTAATTGTTTAGAGAGACTAATTTTTGGCACCATATTTTTTTATAAATTGTACAAGTACTAAATAGTGGACATAATACTATAGCATTGCAAAATCGACTATGTGAGCAACAAACATTTCATACCATCCATCTTGTCATTAAATTGGTTTCAATTAGTTATACCAATCCTAAACCATTCAAAGTGCCATTCAAAACACAACCAATAGCACTTGGATATTAGTTAAAGGGTTACCAATAAACATGGAGATAACAAAATGTATAAGCTAACATAGACAAGTTGTAAACGCAAGACCTCCTACCCAAACGCTTCACCGTCTTGGCGCCACCGTGCTTGCCCAAACCCTAAGCAAGCCTTACCCTAAAATCGCTCTATTGCAAAACCCAACAGCCATTGAGAAGTCACAACATTCTTTCCCCCAAAAAAACCCCATAACATTTCCCTCCATACTAACACGTTTCATTCAAATTTGGACAGAAACTACACACTTCTTCATCCAAGTAGTCAAACCCACAATTATTCCATTGATCCTACTACACACTTTTGGGGGGATCCAATATCTATAACCCTATTTTTTTCTACTGAATACTAAAATGGAGGAATTATTCACCACCCTATTTTACATATAACCATGTAGGGGACATATTTCCAATGCTATGGTAGATCTAACGAATTTATAAATTTTACCCTCAACGAATTAAATTGACCCAATTTTTTATCTCACGTGGTTTCTAAAATTCCGATAGTCACCTCCCCGAGTGTATAACAATGGAGGGTGTTTGTGGATGCGTGCTTGTAAGACAAGCCACACAATTGCGTACCCATGAATAACTCACAAAGTACATTGCATGTGTATATATGAACACTCATTGACTAAGTGTTAGTGTGTCTTCTAAATGACAAACATGTTTGACTGACATTAAAGACTTATACAAAGATCCTTTAGGCCAGATGTGAGCTTGCCATGGTCCATTAATATCTAGAAGTGGTTGCATACATCTATCTATATGTAGTCAAAATAACAAATGACTTAATGAAGACTAAATAAAGATTAGATAAAGAGGTGCCTTTGGATACAAAGGTGATTACGAGGATCCGAGGTGATTACATTTTGAAAATGACAAAACGAGTAGAGCTAGGTTAAATTAACTACTAAATTATTATATCTACCCTTTGGCTTGTAAATATACCTCGACCAGGTGGGTTTCTACTTG
The DNA here is from genome assembly GCA_964035585.1 of Polytrichum formosum. Classification (NCBI taxonomy): domain Eukaryota; kingdom Viridiplantae; phylum Streptophyta; class Polytrichopsida; order Polytrichales; family Polytrichaceae; genus Polytrichum; species Polytrichum formosum. Next base: position 55,625,689 of record OZ037937.1, read on the forward strand.
CCAAATGTCTTTTGACAATAATGATGGATAAATTGTTGGATGAAAAACAATGAAACTAAATCTTTGGATGGGTATCAAAAGAAAATAGACAGTGAGGTGGAATATGAGAAGACGCATATTAAGAAAAATGTTCACCTACCAATGGCTTGAGGCAATATTTAAAAAAAGATTTTGACTTTGACTACTTTATTTTTATTTCTTCAATTTTGTTCTCTCACTTTGCACTCGGATCTCCACAGGCTAACTCCTCATTTCTATCATCTTCTATCTTGATTCCGACTAACTTTTATCTTAAATAAGGACACATGATTTAGTTTTGTTTAGTGAATTTGAATGATAATGTAGTATTTTATAAGAGAGGGTAAGGTGATTTTAATTTTTTAAATAATTTTTAAAAAATAAGGTTTATTCATTTTTATTTCTTACGTTACATTTATAGTATAACCTCATTTAACTTGATAGATACATTCAGTTTCCAAAGGGTATTTGACTAGTGAATGATTTTGAGCCTAGTTAAAACAACTAAATTTAGAATTTTCCACCAATTCATCTTAGGTCCATTCCTTACATTATATATATATACACAAATTTTGAATTTTTTTCTTTTGGAAAATAGCCTTATAGCCATCTAGTTTTTTGTCTAGAAATTATGGATGTTTTTGTGAGACAACTTAGAAAACCACCTTGTTGAGGAAAAGTAATTTAAAAGGTTTGCCACTAAGTGCTCCCTAATCACATTTTATCTATATTTTATATATTTAAATAGGCCTTAAATTTTATCTTTCTATTTCAATTATTTAGTGAAAAGTTTACTCTCTCTAGGGGTTATGAGTGCTAACGTATGACAACCTTGAATTAAATATACTCTATTTTATAGCTTCAACACGGTTTCTCATAGTTACCATTTCTTACAAGTCTCATATTCATAGGTAGTCGAATATTATTTTATTCCATTCTAAAATTTGACAAAGAGTTATGAATGCTTTTGTAATATAGTTTTAACATATGATGTTTTCTTTAGAACATTTTACTATTCATAAATTATCATATATGGGGTGTAAATCACATTGAAGTGCATTATAGTGAGTAGAATATATTTAGAGGTTTTAAATTGCTTACAATACGGCGACTAAGCTTGAATTGGATATAAGATGATTATTAGATATAAGATGATGGGTAGGACTAACTAGATTTCTTTCAACTATCAAAGACTTTCAAGTTTAAATCTAGTAATTTTTGCTCAATAGTGAGTACAAATCCAAGGGATCGTTGCTCTATTTCAAATATTATAGGATTGGTCATATTTTTATATACAAACATGAGGGTTGGGAGGATCGGAACGGGCTTAAATATCTGTGAGCCCAATCACGGGCCCACATTTCAAGTTAACCTTAAAAGTGCCCAAGCACAAGGATGTGCGTTTTTGTTTAGGTTAGTTAGAAGTTGGAAAGCATTAGTGTTTAAAATAATGTAAGTTAGTTAGAGTTGAGAGGTGTGACCGTGTGTTGTGAAAAGAAAATAAAAAACAAGTAGTTAGTTGGGTTAGGGGTTAGGAGTGCTTGAGCTCAAGTGGCTTGTGCCCATGTTATTGGCCAATTAGGACTTGATTGATGTTCTATTAAAGGGGTGTGTGTGTGTTTGTTTTGGGCTGTGAGGGTGTTCATGAAAGGGGAGAGGTTGTTAAACCCCGATTGGGTAAGGCTGGATTTCCGGATCCAGGGACGGGGGTTCCCTGGTTCGATTGGGCAGTTGGGAAACAGAGCGAGGGAGGGGTAGGAGCTCTGGAGGATGCGGCCATGGGAATGCGAGGTTGTTGGCTCTCTCGGCAGGGAGGTCCTGGGCTCAGGAGCTAAACAGATTAGCCGAAGGCTGAGGAGCTGGACAGATTCGCCGAAGGCTTGAGAGCTGGGTAGATTAGCCAAAGGCTTGAGAGTTGGACAGATTCGCCGAAGGTCCAAGGGCTGGACAGATTCGCCGAAGGCTTGGAAGCTGAATGCACTTGAGTTCCGAGGGCCAGGGGCCTCGGTTACAGTTGATGAGGCAAGGTGGCTAGTTACAGATTCTAAACTGTAGGGCTAAGGACTCCCGGCCATGTGGCAAGAGGGGAAGGGAATTTAGTTGAGCAGTGGGCTAGGTGGATTCTAATAAACCTCTAATGTAAGAGGAAAAACTTGAGGGTGCTAAGACTTAAGTTAGGTGTTTGGTGGCCATAGATTAAAGAGGAAAGTAGAAGAGGAAGAATGTGTTAGTGTGTAATGACTGACATAGGCACATAAGTATTTCTTAATGCTAATGCCTGTGGAGATAAATAAAAAGAGTGTGTTTGACATTTAGCCTCATTGGAGTACAAGCAAAGGTTCTACTACACTAAGGATTCAGTAGAGACATGTGAGCCATGAACCTCCACCTGGACCACTGACGCAAAAAGGTGGGGGTTTATGGCTGACAATATCCAAAGGAAATTAGCAGTAATGAAAAAATGCACATGTTGAATATGAATCCATTATTCTTCAACCACGTGGAATATGTCACGGTATGCAGCATCGGTGACCACACCGCATCTGGAGGGATTTCATCCATTTAGATATGGATGGATGAAACCCTTGGATTTGTGGAGATGCTCCTAGGTGAGGAGTCTCCTCCTTGGCTTGGCATTCTTGCCAAGTCAAGCCTTGTGAGTGAGTGTGTGGAGAGAGCTTGTGTGATTGTATGACTTGATTGGTGTCTGTTATGAGGTATGTAAGAGACACCAATCAATCAATTATGCTAGTTGGCAATACGAACCTTACCCCACTAGATTCCCTCTACATTTGGGTGGGTTTGCCCTTATTCACACTAGATTCTAGATAATAGTGGGTTGGAGGTGTTCGCATGTAGTCACTCGCAACCCACCAACCAACCACATTATGGTGGTCCGCTAGAATGTGGAGGGCCATGGACACGGGCCGCTAGACTTCCATGCACCCACTAAAGAATCCTCAACCTACAAGTGCCGGTCACTGAAGGATTAAGACGAGTTGAAGACTCAAGAAGACCAATGCTAGTTCAGAACTCCATCCTTGATAACCAGGAAGAAGAGGTTAGTAAGTGAGCCCAAATTTGAGAAGATGGGAGTAGCTAGTTGGTGCATACGAACCCTACCCTAGCACCGGATTCCCTCTACATTTGGGCGGGCTTGTCCTTATTCACACTAGAATTTGGTGGGCAAGTGGTCTATATGGAAACTCACCCTAAGCTAGCCTTGCATGGGCTGATCTCGGATTTAGGACAATGGGTCCCATGCGTCTACCCTATTTTTTAATTCTAAGTTTCTCTCAAAGTTTAAAAGGTGAGAAAAGGAGGTCCAACAAATTTCGCCCAGACTTTCAAAATAAGCTCTGACACAATATAAAATAACAAGCTCTTAATAAAAAAGAAAATCTCAATGAAGGATCAAACCCATAGTTCCGTCCCTCTTTGAGGGACTTTATGGATGACTCTATTGTTTGCACATGTGGTGATAGCCACTTGAAGTTCATAATGTTACGGGTACACCATGGCAAGGTGCATGTTGTTATGGTTAAGAGAAATTTGGTTGCCTCCAACATAATTTTGTGTACTTATCACTATATTCGTTAATTTGAGACTTTCTCTTGTCTCAAATTAATATATGGACCACAACAATATGGTCTAATGTTTGGGTCGTCCTACCTAAACCATCTTGATATGAGTTCTTAATTGGGTTCTTGATATGAACACCCGCTTCAAAGTATTTGCATCTTACGACATTCTCCAATATTTGTGTGATTTTATCCATGTTCTTATATTTGTAACTGTCTCAAAATGCCGAAAAAGTCCCAAATTAACGAATATAGCGATACTTGCTCTCAAGGTTTGTTGTGTTGACAAACACGGCCGAAAAAAGCTCTAGCAACGAATTGCCATATTTAGGAGTTGGCCTCTCCACGACAAATCGATCTTGGAAGTTGGTGTCAATCACAAAGCGTGTGAACCATTGCTCGGGGAGAACCGGCAGTTAAGGTAGAAATACCCTAAACCGTGAACTACCCTCTACCCGTGCAGTAGACTTCCATCAGAAGCGCCATTTCTGAAACCGATAATTGCGAGGTTGGCAGCTTGATATGCGTGTACAATTAGTTTAACCAAATTTAGTCATGTTTGACTACCATCAATCACACTTTAATGTACTCATGAGTTAACCGTTTTAGGTGATGTTCTGTGTGGAAATGAGCATTACTGTGTTCGGTTTAACCGACTAGGGGATTTGACAAACTTTCCACTTTGAAAATTGTAGAATTTTTTTTACAGGGAATAAAACTATGAAACAACTTGCATTCTTCATGAATCCTTCTCTTCTATCTTGGAAAATCATCTCATGATCTTAAGAGCATATCTCCAATGCGAATCACCTTATTTTCACGGTTTATGGTATTTCTACCTTAGTTACAAATGAACCGGCCGAGTTTGAGACTTCAAGAGAATTACCGATCATTTTAGAGGAATCTATGGAATATACCTCAAATGAATAAAGCAAAACTGGAAGATGTCAACATGTAACCGGTTGGATTTAGAATCACTATGATCTTGACCGACTATGCCCACAAACTTCCCGGGCACTGGTGTGAACAACCGACCCTTCATTTCCACATTGATGTGCACATATTCCCCTACATTTTATTGCAGCTGAAGAAAGTTTCCATTAGTCACAATGAAATAACACATCAACGCTATCAAACCCTACAACTTGGTGTGTACGTTTGTGTGACTAGAATACTATGTCTGAACTACAAGTCAATGTTAAAAACATTTCACTCTATACCATCCCAATAGCCATGCTTCATCCAAGAATGCAACCTCTCACAACTTTGTACCAAACAATTTGATTGACATGGGTTAAGAATCACCTAACGTTGCATGGCTAGAGGTTTCCAATTTGGATTTGAAGACAAAACCATCATAGCCTAGAGTATCCAAGTGTTGCATCACAAGACCATTTGGCACACGCTCCCTTGCATTTGGCATTTTGGGTATGACCCATCAAGTTGATTTTGACATTGAGTGCCCTAACAAACTTTTAGACAACATGCAATTCACCTCTCCTTCTTTTTCTCCATTTCATGATGGGAGCACCTACACATCACTATTTTTTTTTAAATGTTAACCCTTAAACGACGGAGAGGCCCTCTCAGGGCCTCGTTGACCCTAAACTATTTGACCATAAGATAGCATCAAAACATGTCGGAATTGCAAAAAAAAATTCCCAAAATGTGTATCTCAAAATTCCATATCTAAATATATATGCCGATCGCACTAAAAGAATTACATGGAGGTCTGAAATGGGGTAAACATAGGCTGATGGGAGAGGCCCTCTCACCCCCCCCCCCCTTGACCTTTAAGGGTTAACATTGCATACAACACAATGAAACCAAAAAACAACTTTGTTCAAGTAGGAGACACTCGAGTGTCAGTTAATTGGTGGTTGCTACATGGTGCTACATGTTCCAAACATTGAACAATTTTCGAAACTATGAATCATTTGTGTCCGCTTTCAATTGAAAAGTGCCACGAAATGGGTAAAGAACGACATGGAGTCTACATAATCTCCTCAATGACTCGCACCTCAACACTCAAACATCCTTCAATGAAATTTTAGAAAATGTCGTGGACAATCATAACATTATTCATATCCATAATAGTGTTACGTGGGACCGACAATATTCCACAAAATATTCCCATATTCAATCTGATGGGGAATATTCCATAGAATATTGTCATCTCCACAAAACAATATTATGGCTCTGGATAATGTTATGATTGTTGTTGAAGCACATTATGAAAAAAAGAAGACCATAAGGCAACAAATAGGATGTTTCTTGTCACTAGAAGCACTCTAAACTAATGAGCACACATTCATAGTTTGCCATCCATCTTCTCCCGTGAGGCATTATAGGAGGTTATATAGACTTTAACGGAGAAAGATATTCCAAATGTGGTTTAAATGGATATCATATATAAAGGTAGCCCTCTCTTGTCTCTTTCTAATCGTTGAACTTTTTATTCTCAAATGTGATCCTTGGACACATGCATGGATTGAATTTGAATTCAGTTATTCGTGAACTCCACCGTTGTAAAAACCTAATTTGGCTTTCATGCTATATATGGATACGTTTATCCGTATGTCTTATCCATGAGGTAAGCACACAATTATTCCCAAAATCGTGACCAAATTGGAGCCACCGGTTCAACATATAGCGCAACCCACTCGCACTTGACAAAACTTAGGTCATGTGTCCTTTGTGATATGCATGCATGTACCAAACACCTTTGGGGCCACAAAACAACACTCATTCATGAAAGCTAAGGCTAAGGGTATCAAACCCAAGAGTGTGTGCAAAAATCTAGAACACGGAGCCGATGCCCACCTTGATATGATAAGATAAGTTGTGCCACAAATGTTGCCATTGTGATGAATTATTCTCTTTTATGCTTGAATCTTCCACCCTATTGAGTTTGCACTTCAAGGGCCTACTCTTATCATGTCGGAAAAGTTGCAGGATTTTACCTTTCTTGTGCTTGGGGCCATAAGGTCGGTGTTAACCTTCTATTCCCGACATGATAGTCTCCGTCGCTAGTATCTAGGAGAGCAAGACATAGTAATGATTATGAAATGAAGGCCCTTCATCAACCACTTAATTGGAATAAGAACATATGAATTGTTGGGAATTATTGAGCTATATTAGACCATCCTATTACGCACTTGGGAATTTGAAGGCATTAGAGTTATGTGTGTAAGTCCCCCAAAGAGGTACGAAACCGTGCTTTTGATCCTTCTTTGAGAGAACTTTCTATTAAGTGCTCATTAGCTCGTCATGTATTGGAGCCTATTTTGAAAGTTGGGGCAAAGCTTTGGGAACCTCCTCTTCCACTTCTCAAATTTTGAGAAAATTTTAGGATCTAAAATAGGGTATGTGAATGAGGCCTGTTGTCCTGAATCCCAAATCGGCCTATGCAAGACTAGCTTGGCTCACCCATCCTAGGAGGACAAGCTAGAAAGCCGGTTTTTAGTAACTTGCCACCACTCTTTGTGTATGATAATCTAATCATGAAGAAAACTTGGGTGACTTTTTGTTAATTCTCAAAATCTCATGGTTTGGGACTAAACCTGTGGTTTTCATTTGCATTACTTTACGAATAACTCTACTAGTGTGTTGGGTTATTTGGTTCCATGAGATGCATTGCTATCATTGCATTCCACATGTGAGAAGTTGCGATTGCAAAGTATGGTAGAGGGTGCTAAACCAACACCCCACCCATAACCGACACCTATAAACGCCTCCCAATTGCCAACATTCTACTACCTTGAATCGTTCCCCATGGTGTAGGAGTGTCTGGGCCCATGAAGTGATGGTTTTAGGTGCCATTATTGCCGCACCTCATAGTGGCCTCCACTACCTCCATGTAGGGTAGGTAACGGGCTTCACTCTATCTCGGGTTGGTTCAAGGTGGCTTTAGGGTGGCTTGTCCATGCCTATTATAGCCATTCTATACACCGGAGGGGAACGGTTCTAGCCATTCTATTCACAAAGCCAAGGAGGTAGCCCCACAAAGCACAAAGGGGTTCGGTTCCCAAGATACAAGGGGGCTAGTACCTGGGATGCAAGGTGACGGTTTTGCAAGCGAATTGGGTGGGATCATGGAGGTGACCATTTGGCTTTGCGCATTATTATTAGTTGGAATTTGATATAGCTTGGGTTTAGTACCCAACTATGTTGTGTTGGTTCTAGGCAATGAAGATGGGGGTCCTCATCATATGCAAGGTCGTCATACACGGGGCCTATGGATTGGTTTAAGGAAGCTAGTGGTTTCAACTTTGAATACTCATCAAATATTCAATTGATGCTAGAAAAAAAATTCTTTCTTTATGCCTATGTTTAGCCCAAAGGCTTATATGAGTTTTTTTACATCAAGCACATAGCCATGTGTGTGTGCAATAGCTTAAAGTTTTTAGTTTAAGCACCCTCTCCCTTATTTACATATTGCATTTGAAGGTGGACACTCATGCATGCATTCTCGTATATAAACTTTTGATATTGATATGTGTTGATGTTCCAAAAAAGACAAAAAATTTACAACGGGTCTAGTATCGATCTTCAATTATTTAGATTTCTTGGCATCATGAAGTCTAGTGACATTCATGGGAGAGACGGAATTATCACATACAAGTGTACCTCTCTTCCATCCAACATAAAAACTTGACCCCTGAGGTACTGAGGCCTTAACGTGACACTTTAAGAAAGAAAGAAAATATATTTCAAGAAGGTTAATTAGCTTGGAAAATTTTCAAACAAAACCCATAGATTAGCGAATCTATACAAAGTCTACAATAAAACATTTCAAAAAATAAAATAAAATCATATGCAACCTACATAAATTCACAAAGTCGTCTTTAGGAAAGGGCATTTTACTGTCAACTAGGGGGTCTATTGATGTTGGATTGCTAAATGTAACTCACCACAAAATCCGCCTTATTACATGTGAGGATCTTCTATTAAATGAAGGTGTTGTTCCCTTTTTGCGGATCATGTCTTACACCGCCTCGTTGAGCGGATAGATCCCTAATTAACCATTGTGATTGGCCAAAGTTTGTGCTCTTGTAAAAGAGTTATTGCATCCTTCTTACACCATTATTATGAATGACCAAAGTGGCGCTACTTTGTACTAAATGTTACATATGATTAATCACTTTTAACAATGACTTGCTTGATGGCACTGTTGCACTCACTTGTTGGTGGCTTAAGGATTTAAAATGGGTGCCACCAAAGGGAAGGTCTTAGTACTTTAACCCCTTTGGGATGTTGAGGCCAGGAATGGCCTCGAAGTTCTGTATTCTTCAATTTCAGGTATGAATCAAATGGTTTTTGCAAATATGGTAAAGGCGAAATTTGTTGGCATGGAGTAGGGGAGAATTATCATGATTTAAAAAAAAAGTTAAGATCCACGGTGTAGAGTGCACATTCATCCGAAGTGAGGTTTCTACGTATTTTGGCCCCAAACTCGTCCTACGGTGACAAGGTACATGTTCAGATACGTGAACCCGAACTTGGACAGCCATAGCCGGTCACACTTCCGGCGTGTGAACTTGTACCTCCCGGTGATGCACCGACTGTACAGTCGTCCTCGGATACATTCCCTACATATACTTGGTCCGTATAGAGCACTGAATACATTGGACCACCCCGCCGCACACCCTCCCCGTTTTTTATTTGTGGCTTTTTTTACACAACAGACAATGCTCTCCGAACTTTTGCGTCGTCTTTAGCACTACAGTATCCATCTACACTAATTTTCCGACGCCGAAACAACCTCCAGACCGTATGCTAAATCAGATACGTACTTCACATATTGCAAAAATACGCCTCACGACACAGCGTATCTCCAGAACCCAACATCTCAAAGGGGTTAAGACCTCAATACTTTGTAGGTTGGTGGCCGATTCATCTCAAATGCCTTGGACTATACTAATTCATCATGGTTTTTAACATGTCTTGAAAGCTAATCACGGTGTCAAGGGAACTTCAAAACGTAAACTCCGGGTTGCATATTTTTGCAGGGCTCCTATGTTGGATGGATGAGGGATACACTCATATGTGATAATTCCCTCCTTTGCACGTGCATGTAGTTTGAATCAACTTCATCCATTGATCGTTACATGTTTTGTCCTAGATACATTAAGGTTTGATTGAACATACACCCACCACATTGCATCATCCCATGGTGGATTCAAGGAATATGTTGCCTATTGATGATGGAATAATTACATCACTCAAGAACATGCACACCCGGGCATTTGTGCCACTAATGGCGGCCGTGTAAGTTAGGGAGCCTTGGCATGAAACAATTAAAGCCACAAACACATCCGCAATTACATAGTTGATTCCATTCCCACTTTTTAATCCAACACATGCAAACAAAATCTCACTCCCATTTCAAATTGTGGATAGCCAAGATTGACATGCCCACCCTTTATCTTGGCACATTCCCGGCACATTGCAAAAACAAATGAATTGACAACATTACTAACAATCATCCAATGTACATTTGACTCGCTCGACAAGCAACCGTTTTCAAATCCACATTCGCGGGTTGATCTATCCTCTTTAATAACCACGGTGATCTAAGAACACAAACCCGTTGAGTTTGTTAACATACATCCTATGAATGCGTGGAGTCTTTAAGGTCTAAGGGCATTAAATTCCTAACTTCTCAATCAACCTATTTTTGGTTGATGCATGATTTTTTCCCTGCATCAACCCTACCTAACTCATTCATCTACAATCAAACTAACTTTAAACATCAAGTCAACATGGATATTTACTCATATACACATGAGTTGTGTGATTTGGAGATGATTAAAATGTGTTAAAAATGTCAAAGTGGGAAGTGGTCATGTTTTTGTTGTGTTGGGAGCTCATACGGGGTATTGACTCTAATCAATGGTTGCCACTTCAATGCACACTTTGCATGAACTTCGAAAATATTTATTTTGAAAAAAGTAAATTTTTAAAATTTTCTATGTTGATGTCAAGATGGCCTTTGTGCTCACATTGACTATCCAATTTAACATTTGGACACGCTCTAGTTTCTACAGATTCTTTGCATGTATGTAGTTAGAAATATAGTATTTTTTATTCTATTACAGTTGTCCTTCATAGGTCAAATATATTGGTACACTCTAACCTCCGTAACATCATGCATGTGGCAATGAAAGTGCACGTGATATTAGAGAACATTGCAATGTTAACATGGATGCATGATAAAGAGATTTAATGTAGCACGTGACGTTGTGGAATAATACAAAGTGCAACATTGCATTGTCAAAATTGATGATTTCATACATGGAATAATCTCCCAAAGTTGCACACATACCCAAAGCTCAAACTTTCTAGTATACTTTGCGCAATTTTTGCAACCTCCTATGGTATAGTACCCGTGACATATGGGAGGAACCAAGTGAGATTTAAACTGAGAACATCCACTCCTTAAGGTTTCGGAGAGGGAAGCTAAGATGTGAGTGATGAGCAATAACATATGAGCAGTGAATGGTAACATATGAGCAATATCTTGTGAGAGAGGAACACAAAATACAAAGAAATTATGACGGTTATAGACGTTCAAGTAAAAAGTTCATTTTTTTTTGTTTTTGTTGTTGTTTGTATATTATGGCATGGTGATTTTGTAATTTTTTTCACGCTAACCTAAGGTTGGTGTCATATATCTATGAGGAACCAATTGTGCATTTGCACATGAATACCCAAGAAGCCCACTCGGAGTTGTTTAAGCCCCACGAATCGTATGAAACGTAACCTAATGCACGATCACAACTCAACATACAAAGCATCAAATCATTTGGGCCTTTATGCACTTTATTTCGACATTGGTGACACTCAACTCCTAGAGCCCAACATTCCCGTCTTACCCTTCCCGGGACCAGTAAGTGGACGTTGAGATTCCCAAGAGACCACTGCTGTGTATACAAACCACATCTTTACGTCAATGGCCTTGCACTTGGGTTTGCTCATGCTCACAACATGTAAGGTAGAAATACCATAACCCGTTAACCACCCACTAGCGGTGCACTAGACCGTCTCATAATGGTGAAGTGCCATGTCTTAAATGGAGCATGGCTCGGCAGCAACTTCAATGCAGTGTAGCCAATGGGAGGCAAGGTGTAATGCACTCATGATTAACCGGTTTAGGTGATGTTCTGCATCGAAATGCGGAGTACCTAGTGAATGGGAAGTGGGTTGGACAAACTTTCCACTTTGAAAAATTGTAGAAGTTTTTGTACAAGGCAGCAAAATATGAAACAACTTGCATTCTTCATGAATCCTTCTCGTCTATCTTGGAAAATTATCTCATGATTGTCAGACCAGATCTTCAATGCGAATCACCTTATTTTCACAGGTTATGGTATTTCTACCTTATTTGTCATCCAGAAGGAGAGAGGTCCTTCCCTCGGCTATGAGCTAACCTAATCCTACCATCCTCCATCATAAAGGGAGGCAGTGTTCAAGATTGAAGTCTTCAATGCCCTTCAAACGCGATTTGGCCCTTCAAAATAGACCTCTCTCAAAACAACTCTTCCAAATGCAACCCCAAATTGAAAATGAAGACGTCACTTGAAGCCCTTAATATAATATGCTCACCACAAGAACTAACAAGCGTAGGGCATTGTCACTACAAGAAGTGGAGTTAGATGGCTGGTTCTTAATTCTTCACATTGTACTAGAAACAAGTGCCATATATTTCATGCACACGTTTAATATGAGTTTTGTATTTCATTCCTATATTCTTGGATTGACGTCCTGGATTTGAACCAACCCTTCAGCTGAAGGGCTGAAATTTGAGAGCCCTTCAAAATGAAACTCATGTGAGGGCTTCAATCTCGAACACTGCTGGGAGAGAGAGAGAGAGAGAGAGAGAGACTCCTTCCTTCGCCCCCAGGGCTCTGACAGCTGCTACCTCCCTACTGTATAGTATATCAAGTCCGGACTTATAGGAATCCGCCACGTGGCACCAGTTGGGGCAGCTGGTACAGCCCCTGCTACCAGTACCAGTGATGCGGGTACCAATCCTGGATGCGGTCCCAATTCCGTTTAACATGAACCAAACCGTAATAGCTGTGCTCAATGCACCTGGCGAAATTTGACATGTGCTACCGCTAATTATCCTATTAGGTGAGGGTGGCTAATAGTGTGTGTGGGAATTAGTGAAGGTGAAATTTCTTCACTCTTTGAAATTAGTGCCACCAGGAGATCTAGGGTTTCGGGAGCCCAAAGTGCCAAAGTGTTGGGAACTTTCAGTGCAAGCTCTCTTTAGTTACTTAGTATTAAGTGATGCTTTGGAAGTGAGTGGCACCGACTGAAAGGAAGAAGAAGAAGAAGAAGAAGAAGCCTCTTCGATCTCACCAAAACAAATCATGCGTTTTACAAACACTTTAGAGAACGCATTGATTTTCTTGAAGTGCATGATTAATGAGCATGCATTCGTGAATTTAGTGTCACTCAATAAAAAATTCAGTCCTCACCAATTTGAGGTTTGGCAAAATAGTTCACGTTTGGGTAATTAGTACCACATGCACTAAATGGGATAATTGCTGTACTTGAGATCTCGTATAGACCAAGGCAGAGGGTCTGAAGTGGCTCGTTTTCTTAATCGGACCCGTGTATTTGATTGGTACGTGCTTTGGTGAGGATCAAAGAGAAAACATCGTAAAGACACATGTTTAAAAGAGATCGGACTACATCTTCCAATATTAATAACTACTCTACACTTGATAACGAACACAATTGGGAGGACCTATGTATCCAGTTGGGAAATCAACAAACATGCACTTCTGATGACCATAACTTAATCAGGAAAAGTCCAATTGTCAATATGGCTTTTGCATACGTTTCATTGTAGATCTGCTAACACAACACAAATTTTCTTGTGTAAATTTAATCGGTAGAAGTTGGAGAACATGAGCAACGAACCAAATAACACGTATTGCATAGGCCACCATTTCCAATTCTTCGAGGCCCCACTTATGCTAGCGACTATCCCTAACTAAAAAAACCAATTGCGTCCGACCCTACACATACTACCGAGGATTGCCTACACTCAACCCTTTTCTTGGTGCCCCCCCTCACCTCCCCATCCCATGTGTGCCGGCCCTTAGATTATTCGCCGTGTCTCAAGGGCCATCCTCCCCGGCCCTTTATTCCCTTGCCCTTGCCCTTTCCCCCTTTCTTTAATTCGTGAAGTAGCACCCGCGTTGGATTGGGCCATATAAACCTTTCGGCTCGCAAGTAAACCGGCGTGTACTTCGCCCCATACTAGACTAGTAGGCAAGCAACTTAAGGCATTATCTTCCTTTTCCCTCGGCTCCTTTACGGAACTTAGTTGGTCCCAAGCTCCCAAACGGGTCGCCTCGTCCCATTCCACACAACACCAATGAAATTGAACGAAATCGAATGGAATCGTTCCAAGTCCATTCCACAAAGCTAAGTGAGTGTAGGTGGTGGCTTGGAACATGCACATTCAACACATACGCAAACCTTGCCTTGAATCGAATTGCAAGCGGAAAATTACAAGGCCCTCTTTGCGCGATGGTTTTTCCTCATGAAGCAGTCAAAGGTGCTAGATTTTTCGTAGCTAGCTTGCCGGGTGCCAGGCTTCAAAAGGCCCATAATGTTCAACTCTTCAAAAGTATCGGGGTAATGCATGTATACTTGGCTGCGATTCAAATATTTGAATTTGAAATTTGATATATTTTATAGTGAGGTTGATTGTTTTGACAACTCGGACGATTCCAATAAGGTAATGAGGCCTTAAAGTAACACCTTCATTATGGTGACATCTATTTAGAACCTTTAAGTTGTCAACAAGTGAGTGTAACGGTGCCATTGAGTAAATCGTTGTTAAAAGCGATTAATCATATGTGGCATTAGGTATAAAACATCACCACTTTGGTCATTCATAATAGCGGTGTAAGAAGGATGCAAGAACACTTTTAGAAGAGCACCAACTTTGGCCAATCACAATGGCTAATCAGGGATCTATTTGCTCAATGAGGCGGTTGTCAAAAGTGATCCACAAAAGGGGGACAACACCTTCACTTAAATAAGATCCTCACCCGTAATAAGGCTGATGTTGTGGTGATTTTCACTTAGCAATCTAATATCAATAGACCTCCCAATGGAGAGTAAAAGACTCTTTGCTTAAGACAACTTTGCGAATTTTTGTAGGTTGCATATCAATTTTTTGAATACTTTTTTGTAGAATGTGTATTGATTTTCTAATATATGGATGTTTAAAAAAAATCCAAGGTAATTAACCTTTTTTTAAAATAGAAAGAAATATTTCTTAAAGTACCTCAAATGGGGTAGCCATGAATTAAGCCTAAAAGGCATAGACATCTGAAATTGAACCACCTAAGGCAGAGGGTGCTAAAACCAAAACCCCACCCAAAACCAACATCATAGAATATTGTATATGAGAATGTTCACAGTGTGAACATTATGCCCCCCCCCAACACAATTTTGGGTGACAACATAACTTTCACTTCAAAAATTTGTATTTTTTTCCAATAAGGGGGAGGGACTTGTAGTACACATTGGTTTCCTTTCTTCTACCGGTGAATTATTAAAATTTAAAATTTTATTCATACGGCTACCACATAAATGCCAAATACTTTAACCTTCGTGGTTTAAGGTGTTGTCACCTTATTTCAAAGGCTTTGATCTTGCTAAGAATCTTGTGCTTTTTGAACCTTTTTCTCTTCTTACAACTATGATCATCAAAATGTTCTATCATTGCCAAGGCCAGACACCCACCTCTTTGACGCAAGCAATTTTGTTATATCATATAGGTTTCCTTTGTTGAAAAAAATGATCCAAAAATAACATTAGAAGGTCTGAATTAGTCTAGGTAGACCCACTTGAGATGAATCAACCACAAACCTATGGGGGTCATGCTTTTACTAGATTCCCTTTACCTTGGTAATAGCGGTAGGGGCATGTGTCCAAGAGGTGGGTGGGTGTCTAGCCTTGGTTGTTTATCACCTCCCAAACCAATCATATAAAATAAAAAAATCTTGAATGGTTATCTCTATACTCATGAAGTGCTCACAGTTAGCTCCCACCACCAAAAAAAAACAGGAGTTGGTTATTTGGCCATTTTGAGACCATGTCATGCTTGCAACTTCCCATCTTTCTATAGTGGTTATGACTTTAGCCAAGCATATCAAGTTTCTCATCAAAGGTAATAGTATTAATAATATCGTGCTTGTTTCCAGAGGAAGCATGCATAAATGAAGAGCCTCTTCGTGAGCAAGCTACTCCCACCTTTCAATGGAGGCTATGTTGTAAAAAAGGCATGACCAATGTCAGGTTGTGGGACCAAATTGTAGGAGGGGTATTCAAAGTCAAAGAGGTTTGTTTGGAACAAGGGTCAATTTTTGTTAGTGTTGCAGGCAGTGGAGGAGATTCCTATGGTGCCAAGGAGGTATGGAGCTTGAGTCCATAAGTGGACGAATGTGTCACAAGTGTGTTCAACAAGAAAGTGCTATCCTCAATGTCCAAGCTATTGCCATGGATGATTCTCTACTATGTCGAAGTTGGTGCAAGGTTTTGTTGGGGTGTTGATTTTGTTGCTCTAATTTACGCTTATTATATATTATGACAAAGAGGATGAGATGGCCATGCTGAGGAGATATATGTACATGTGTAAGGGATTGGTGGGTTGTTGGTGAATGCCTCCTCGTTGATCGGCGGTGAGAACCCCTAGGGTTTGATAGTTGCGGTCAATAGGTTATATTTGTCAATCGTCCTTTGTGTGGCAACATTAAGAAATATGTTGTGATAATATGTGAATTAAATGAGGTGAATGCTAATAATAGTGGAGGGTGTGTGGGAAGGGGATGCATACCACTTTTTTCTTTTTCTTTTTGGCACAAATTGAAAATTCGATTGCAGAAAGAATCCAAAATACAACCAAACCAACCAAAACAGTGCAGCCCGAGTGGAAATCAAGAAATAATGCTCATTTACATATCTCTTAACTCAATCAAAAAAAAAGAATCATACATACCTAAAAACCATCTACGAAGTGATAGGTCTTCTACAACATGAAAACTTACTTAACACTACGATTTAATAGTTGAGCTATAAGGAGACTTCCATATGTCAACATGCTTCAAATTGATGTAAACCACATAAACACTCCTACACATTCTACTCCGAATTTCAAATATAATTGGGATCATATACGATTGCCAAGTAACTTCATACACATCCCTAGCCCACATCAATTACTCACATCTCTCACACTTCATCTAACGACCTTACCTCTACTTAATTGTCGGCTCATCGCACTTGATGACCGCCATGTACTCACCTACGTTAGTTTGTCGATCTATAGTCAAATAATCTAGTTGTACAATAATTTCCATGACTCATGCTCTTGTACAACGATCATAATATTATTATCGGAAAACATAAGCCATAAAGGTCCATTCACTTCACCTATAGGTACACAGCAACATTTAACGTTTTTGGATCTTCTTGACATTGCGTTGTATGGGACCCATCATCTAAAAAGTAAGAGAAACTAAAAAGTGATGGATATCGCACGAATCACCCACTACTAACATTTTTGACAATTTAAGTATCTTGAGCGTTCGAGGATTGTCAAAGGCACTTATGTGTGAAAACGGCACAACTTAGGACATTCCGGAGACAACCCGTCTCCTTTTCCTTCGAGGATGACTTGGCCGCAACGATGAATGATCACAAGAGGACGTGGTTTTTATAGTTTTCAAATCGATGGTATTAAGAGAGTTGTGTTTTATGACAAGCAAGAAAAACATTTGGGGCGGGTGCCCATACTTGGCCCACTCGAGTGCTTTCCAAGCTTACTTAACTTTTACTCAATAGATGGGAATGGAGACTTTAGTACAAGTACGTCCACTCTTGCTAAAGAAAACAACCGAAATATTTTTATATATTTCACCGTGGACCTTTTTCCACCATTGAGAGGTGGATGAAAACCGTTGCACCACATGGTCCCTTCCGGGACCTTCATGAGTTTGAATAACTTTGATTGCCGCACTTCAAGTACGTTTCTTGCATGGTCCGAGATGACCCTAAACTACCGGGTGATAGTGGAGAGGTACCCGAACCGAACGGAGTGGTTGGCGGTTCGATTCCCGGCTGTGAAATTGTCTCTCTATTTTACGAAAGTAGTCAGGCGGTCAAGCGCCTCATGTGTTTCAAAAAAAGAAAAACAAGAAGAAAAAGTATGTTTCTTGTATATCTAAATTTGGCATGTGAGGAAGACATAACATTACAAAGCAGCTAGATGATGGTCTCTTTTTAAAGAAAGGTTGAAATAAAAAATTATGATGATTTAAAGCTATTTGTTGAACATTTAACAATTTACATCATGAGTGCTCCCTATAATAGGGTATCCCGGAAACAAAGGAGAATCACATGTTCATTTGATACTTGGTCCAATTGAATGTAGCCAAGGAGCTATGTAATGTTATGGAATGTCGGTCATTACTCCTTTAGCAAGATGAGTTCACAAAGTGCAAACTCAATTTTATGATTTTATAAATCAATTTAGGTTCTACCGATTTCGTTGGAATCATGCATTATAGAGACAATTGTATGTTGTGAACAATTTCATGATTTGGTACCCATATTACTAGGGTAGTTCGCTAGCGATTTATTTAGAAATGACATGCGAGATAAAGTAGGGTGAAATAGATCCGTAAGACATAAATTTATATGTTATTTAGATCTACACTTGGTTCTAATCATTTTTCCATAAGTAGTTTATAAATAACATATGGTACTATAAATTGTGCCTATTTACTTTTATTCTCTTGTAAAATACGCTAACAAAATTTGGAATGAATAATTTTATTTTTTAGAGGGTAAGTTAAGTTATGGTAAAAGAAGAACGTATCAAGGGTTCATGCGAAACATGAATGGAATTTCAATGAATGTGGATGAGATTGGGTTCATTGTGGATGAACTTTGATCCGTTGTAGATAAAACTAGGAAGAAGGTGTTTTTTAAGGGTTAGATGCACCTTGACCTAGTTTTCTCTTTGCACAACTCCCTCAGCCACATAATCACATCATCTACATATTGTTAAGACGTTTTGTCATTTTGCTATGTTTCTTTACATGACACACATTAACAAACAAGGAACTCCACTCCAATACCACGAGGAAAAAAATTGAACCCCTAATTTTTATGAATAAAATAGGGTGTAGTTTTTTTTTCACACTTTTGGAATTTATAATTACCTATAGGGTGGAGGATAGTGGTGATAAGTAGGATTTTTAATAATTATAGGGTCCAAAATTTCAAATTCTTATGGGTGCAAGCATAGTAAAGTGGACCAAAAAAGTGCTCCGGTATATGACAACCATGATTTTCTTGGTCAAACGCCTATAAGTAGTAGCAAAATGTTGTTTAAAATAGATTATTTTTCATGATGACCTCTATTGTTAAGTTAGGTACTCAAATATAGAATATCAATTTGAGATCTTTAAAACCTATCATCAAAAGTGACGCGTAAAAGCAATTGACTAAATATAGTTTTGAACGTAACTTTCATGACCTCAAATGTTTTGAACTTGGAATTTCTTTTCATATTCCTTGAATTCATTATAAACTTGAGGTCATCGTAATTTTTTTTTCAAAAATTCATCAATTTAATGTAATGTAATTGTATTTTAAACACGTTTTTGACAATTATCTTTTCAATGACACCCACTTGCACCACCACTTGCACCGTCTTCTAAAATACATATACGTTGTTTGAAATTTTTTTTGTGAACATAAATTGCTTGGCTTTGTAGATTCATATGTTTTCTAAATGTTTATGAATTTTTATTACATAAAATTCAAAGTTAGTATATTGTTTTGGATCACTTTCACTTAAACCTGAGCAAGGATCAAGAGCTGTCCACTTTACCGTGCTTGCACCCTTATTTAAATAGCCCCTAAGCATATACTTGGTTCTCGCATGTGTATGTCAATTTTCTATTTAGGTGCCTTCGCCGGGCCATATTCACAATTTCACAAAATCAATGTCATGAATTGTAAAACTTTATTTCACAAAGAATGGCACATCATGTATAAGATTATCCCAATCGCTCCCCACGACTTAGCTCTACCGAAATTTTGATTGACCTCTCTTATCCAACCTTGGACGCCACACAATTGAACACCGCACTTTAAACACATTTTGTGCTCTACTCATGCGGCCAACACTCTTTCTACAATCTCAAATCCACGAGATTATGCACTCCAACTACATTGGGTTTGTGTTGCCTGCTTCTATGTACAATAAAAGACTAGAAAAGAACCAACACTGCTTGCTTCCAGCTTTGAGGTATTGTAATGAAAGACCAAAGAAAAGTCGACGTCAAGGCTAGAAGCTTCCAAATAAACACATAACAAAGAGGAACCAATGAACAATGAGAAGGCAAAGAAAGTGAAATGAGGAGACGAGAAGTTAGAAATTGGAGATACGGAAACCACAAAGTGTGAAAAGATTTATGAAATTCGTTTGCAAGAGTCATGACGTTGCTAGAGGCAAGGGTCCATTATTGTGAAATTGAGGTTTGCCACATGTCAAATCGTTTAAAAGCATCACAAATTAATTTAGAAGGTTCATGAAATTGGTAGAACACTTTGATGACATTGGTTGGAAGGTTCATAAACTAACTTGGAACCTTCATGAATTTGATTTTGCACTTCTTTGAAGTCATCTTACCAAGGAGCAATCACCCTCTTATTATGATAAGCCCTTGAGGATATTAATGCTATTGCCCTTCCCAATGCGTGGACAAAGAATGCCAGGCCATAGGCAGATGGGAGAGAAAATTATGGCATATGAGAGTGTTTCTCATCCATCTAGCAACATTTTATTTATTTGTTGGGGGGGGGGGCACAAATTGCAAAAATCAATTGCAAGAAAGGAACCAAAGTACAACCACCTTGGGAGATCCAACAACAACTTGACCCCAGCCCACACTACGTTTTGAGACCAATTACTTCCACGTAGATAATGCCAAACAATTTTCAAATTTCATTATACTTCAAACAAACACTTTCAAGCTAAGGGCAACACATATGACTACATACCCTAATGATTCTTGCACTTCACGTATCAGGTGTTTTTGTTTCAAAGAGAATTGTGGGTTTGGTATAGCTTTTTTAGATGCCATTTGGGTACATATAGTTGCAATTTCATCCTTTTTGAGACATGTAGGTACTAGGGTATGGATATTTGATGGCCTTCTTGTTTTCAATATCATTCGGGTCTATAAACCATGCAACAACATTTATACCTATGCAAGATCATCCTAGTATCAATAGGGTTTACAATGGCATCAATCCAAATAATAACTTGGATATACAATGATCCTTTCACCTTGACATACCCATCAAATATAAGTTCTTGACTACTACCGGTATTGCAATTTTAACACCCGTGGGTGGGGTTCTTTGATGCTATTATTGATGTCAATTATTGATACAATGTGCATTCATCTATATACCAGACCAACATCGGTACAAACACCCAACAAGATTATTGAGTGATCAACACTAAATATAGACCTCCAATAGTCTTTACATGCCTTTTACATTTTCCTTCTCAAATTAGGATGCATTTCATTGATGAAGAAAATCTTAGACCACCATTCACATCGAGGGATTTTCATCTCACTTGTTACCATATTTGTATTGATCAACCACTTATACATTGTATATAGATATCAATGCATTTAGAAGAAAAATCTCACAATTGTGATAAATTTAAGAAGATCCGACGGTCACAAATCATGTAAGAGCAACTAGTGAAAATCAATGTTTTTTTTTCAATTCTGGATGATGGGATGAAATGATTTTGTGTTCAAGATTTCTATTATTGTTAAAATGTTCAACACATACATGCCAAAATTTGAAGTTTGTAAATTGAAGTTCATATTCTATTCATGATTCCAGGGGGGCTCAAGGTTATTGACTAGGTAGTGAGTGTCTCACATATTGGGCTTGATTGCCATGTTTTAGAGATGTTTAGAAGTTGTCCAAAGTGCTAAAGATGGTTGATGCTTACAACATGGCAAGCAAACTTGCCTTCACCCCTCAAGCTTTGATCATCTCCTACCAATGTAAGTTCTTTCCACTTTGTTATGGTCACCAAAGTAGCACATATTGTTATAGTAAGATTATGAAGTCCCCAATTGTATGAATGTTATACATAGTATTAGATATAGGTTATGCGCTCATTTTGATTATAAATTTTGAATAGAGTTTTAGACAATTGAAACCAATTTAATCCAATGCCAAAAAATTACAAAGCCAACGAGACTCCCTCATAAGAAAGTTGGTTGGACTCCCTTGGGTGGACTTGATTGAACCAAAACACCCTACATGGAGCAAAAAGCCTACACATGCCTAACTAAGGCCTCCTTGGGCCTTTGGTGTTCCAATGCATAGTTCTAGCATTATCTTTGTGGTAAAGGAGTTCGTTACCTTCCCAAAGCATATCATATTTCCCATTCGTCTCATCATAGATGGCGGCTCTATCAACGTCTTTTCACGCCATGTCCCATGCGATACTTGAGTACTCCAATAGACTTTGCTAAATAGTTTGTTGTGTTTTTGTGACCTCCCACCTATTGTTATTGAACGTGAGGTCGTTTCTCTCCACCCAAATGGTCCAGAGTGTAATGCCTCTTAGGAGAAGCCAAATTCTATAGAATTTGCTAACCAAGGAGGAAATTTCTTCCCAATAATCTCGTGTTGCCAGTCTAATGGATTCAAGGGCATGTTTGCCCTAATTTTGTTTTCATAGTGTTAATAACACCAATGGCGAAGTCCCATGATTTCCGGACAATCATGTAGTCCCAAAACCTATGGGCAATGGTTTCTAGGATATCCAAATTGCACATGTGACTCCTTTTTGCTATGCGAACAATCCCAAATGTTCCCCCAGTTGAATTTGAGTTTCAGTAACATGGCACCATTACACCATTTGTTTTTTTTGAGACAGAAGGCCGACAGGCCAACGCCAAAGCACAGGAGGCAGTTGACCACCTGGCAAGTTTCCATCAGGTAGAGAGGAGATTTCACAGCCGGGATTCGAACCGCCAACCTCTTCCTTGAGATTTGGGTAACTCTCCACCATCATCCGGAAGTTTAGGGTCATCTCGGACTTTAGTGGACTTCTACACCATTTGTTAGTGATTGATCTAGGAGGAGGATTTTACACATGATGTGGAAATCAAGAGATGAGTTTCTATGTCTGCCATTGGCATTTGAATATAGATGCCTTACATTGACGACAACAACAACAACCACTCGTGTGTCTTTTAGTTGCATGTTTTGGCATTGTAGAATCCAATGCAATTTGAAAGTGGATACCATACAATTTCAATGGATAGAAATAATTTTTTTTTAAAAGCCAACAACTTTATGAGACTAAAGTACATTAGAATGGTGTCAAAAAGGTTAATTTTCCTAGTGAAACTTAATAAGTTGCAAACTGAGGACAAAAACAAATTGTTTTACAAATTGCATATCTCTAACCATCCATGTTAAAAACTTTACCTAATATATATGAGTGGTGTGTGGTTGGGTGTGAATCTAATAATGGACACCAACAAGACACATGTCGAAAAGAGATTGAGCAAGGTCTTCAAAAATTGTTAACCATTCTAGATGCATTTCGGAGGCTTCTAGCATTTCTTGGGAGATGGTCTATCCTCTTCCAGACGGGACAACAAAAAATTGTCATCTTCATTATAGGAGTGTTTGTGATTGCCTTGGGGTCAAAGAACAATGTCAAATTGTTGGAGTAGAGGTTGCAGAAATAATGATGGATCTCTTGAATGATAGGTATTTTGAAATCCATACAATCAATGCATGTAAGTTGTTTAGTTTTATCTTCTATCCAGGAGAGGGCATGCACAATTGAGAAATTGTTGGGAACAAATTTCATCAAGTTTCAATGCTCCAATGCTCCAATATAAGCATGACAAATGCCAAGGCGAGTGTCTTGAGATGGTAGAAACTATGTGGGAAACAATACCTAACAAATCCCTTTGGGAGGTATGGGACTATGCAACTATGACTAGTGGGTGGTTCACCAATTGGCTAGGCTTACACAAACTTTGACAAAGAGTGCTAGTAATACCTTCTAGTATAACAGTGTGTGAGAGAGGTTTCTCCAAACAAAACTTGATCAAGAGCCATCTATGAGCTAGTTTGAAATTAAAAATACTTGATGCATTGATGTGGTTTCCTTGGCGGGCATTCATGTTGATGAAATTGATTGGGATAATGTCATATTGATGTGGGAAAAAACGAGGGACCAAAAAATCAACCCTCTTGAATGATATGGCAATATGACACTTGACATGTAAATTTTAAAACTTAATCCATTTTTCTACCTATGATTTTTGGGCCAATATTTTAGTAGCATCTCAAACTTGTACATATGTGCTTTTCACCAACAACTTATGATTGTGTGTTTACTTTATGCAAAGAGCTACACGGATAATTGAATGCCAACCAATTTGGATCACGGAGTTTTGTTGTTACTTCGTACATCACATACATGAAATAGTGACAATTTTGAATTTGTCATGTTACATACACATGTAAAAATGAACTACGTTTATGATATTTAATGTTACTTGTTATTTGGAATCACATAATGCTATAGCTATCTACAATAGATATCATTTTATTTTTATCAATAAAGGTCAAAATGGTTGTTTGGACATTATAGAACAATAAACTAGAAGGATATGACGAAAAATCCAAATACACATACTTTGAGAAGCAATGTGATTGAATATCCCTTCTAGATGGGTATTTTTTTTCACAAATCACATAATGTGCATGCAACTAACATATGCTATAACAAGAGAAACATTGCACATCTAAGAGTAAATGTTGTCATTTCTATCATAAAGTCCGCCAATAGAGTGCACATGTAAACTTTCATTTCATCCAAAACTCATGAGTAAGTGTAGATTTACTTAAAACCCCGGGGGTGGACTCTTCATTAGAAACCTAAATAACGTGTGTGGGTGACTATGAAATAAAACCCCTATCTATAAGAAATTATAGAGAAAAACAAATGTATATGTACTAATTGTAGGCTAGAAAATTGACTTGTGTTTATACTAGGCTTTTCAATCTGATGTGATAAATGCCTCCACAACATCACAAAATGGTAAATCATGAAATAAATAGGCCTTTATTACACATATAATGTACTTTCGCTTTCCAATGAGAGTCATGGAATTGATATTCATCCATAGGATACAACGCATAATCATTTGACCCTAAAACACATGCCATTTGGATGAAACAAGGTACATTGGATGAAACTAGCGCATCTATTGTCAATTTCTCTCCAAATCTTAGGGACCCTTTTCATATATCTACCTTTACATCATAACTCTTAAAGGTATTTTTAAATGTACACACTAGAGAACACACAACACCTCTCTCTTATGTATACTATGTACGCCACTGCCTCAAACAAAACGGCCGGGGA
The DNA here is from genome assembly GCA_964035585.1 of Polytrichum formosum. NCBI lineage: Eukaryota > Viridiplantae > Streptophyta > Polytrichopsida > Polytrichales > Polytrichaceae > Polytrichum > Polytrichum formosum. Next base: position 55,650,829 of record OZ037937.1, read on the forward strand.
TTCGTGGCACTCAAGTAAAATCATCCATGTGGATGAAAAAAATACAGGAATCATCTAAGTGACTATTTTTAGGCAATTTGATTCCGGAAATAAAGCCAAAGGCCCCGAATTAGTCTAGTGATGTCACATTCAAATGAATCGGCCCTCAACCCCATAGGGGGGCTTTTTTTATTGGAGCCACTTCATCCACGATATCTTGGATGGATGTTCCTTAGTGAGTGCCATGAATCCCCAGCCAAACAAAACCCCTTTCTACAATCTACAGTCACATTAGTTTGTATGTGGTATGAAGAATCCACCCCTCAAGCTTAAAACATAGCTCCGTGTCAATATTCTTGGCCTTGGATGATTTTTTTTCCGTAAGGCTGGATGTAGATGCAAATGAGATCATTTTCATTCAACACTATGTGGAGCACTAGATGGCATATATGACCACACTGAATATTGTATTTAGTGTCATATCTCGGGGAGATCACTCCATTGTCAAGTTGAACACCACGTGCGAACAAAGTTTGCTACCCCTATATTACATGCCATAGATAATTTTAAAATTTATGATTTTTTTTTTGCATATACATAACCATTGATAGTATCTTTTGTATATTTTTTTGAAATTTTTAGTCATCTTCATTTTTTGTAGTAATTTTTTTAGCTCAATTTTGCGTCATTCTAGTTAGAAACGGTATGTTTTATTAAAAAAACAAATCATCAAATTTAGTTACCATTTTTTACTATATAATAGATACTGTGTATATCTACTCATGAAAAAAAATTGATAAAATTTTGACCCATTTTGGTGATGCTTTATGTAAAAAGTAGGATTTTTTAGATGTAAAAAGTTCGCACGTGGTTGTTCAACTTTACAAGGGAGTGATCTCCCCGAGTGTCATATGGTGTTTCATTTCACTGCAGTAACTTTTCTATGAATAAGTATTGTCATCGATGATTGAAATGTGCATTAAATCCATGCCAATAGTTGAAACAATGTTTGGTATATTATGCATCCTAACATTTCTATAATGAAATATTGTCATGGATGATTGAAATTTGGATGAAAAATCACTTAGGCAGTGACAGTAAATGCAACATTGCAAATCTATAATGCCCAAATGTTTTACAAGGAATGATACATTGTGTTAAGTTTACATTTAGTATTGAGCAACACACATAGAATTGGTGACACTAAATACCCTAATTACATTTTTCACACCTATTACTATCACTAGTAGAAAACATGGTAAAAAAGAACCGCAGTCATTTTTCCATTGCGGTTCTTTTGACCACCCTCATCTGCAGTCATTAAATGACTACATATTTGTTTTTTTGGTTTATCGACTAAAATTCTAATTTTTTTGGGGTGTGTAATGCACCGTTGGAAAGGTAATTTGAAGACCTTTCCAACGGTATATTACAAGCCCCTAAATTCTTAAAATTTCAGTCGGTAAACCAAAAAAACAAATTTGCAGTCGTTTAGTGACTGCAGATCAGGGTGGTCAAAAGAACCGCAATGGGAAAACGACTGCGGTTCTTTTTTACCATGTTTTCTACTAGTGTGTGGTGTTCCATTTGAAGTTATGCATAGCTCAAAATTATACCAATAGCATATTTCTTTACTCAGATAGCATGAATAGATATTATGCACATCAAGGAGATAAATGTAACTTACTTAATGAAAAGTATAGTCTCAGTAAAAAGCATTGTAGTAACACATAACTTGAAATGGTAAACCATAACAATAGGTGTGAAAGGTGTACTACTGAAATAACATGAATTGTGAACTTCACAAGGAGTGATCAAAAGTGCATGTTTGTTGAATTCTTAATTGATTATAGAGATCCTCCCAATTGCGTTCACTATATATTGAGTGTGGAGTGATCAATAAAATTTATAGAAGATGTAGATATGACATTTAAATATATATGGACAAACCACTGGTTAAAAATAAAGAAGGGCATGTGCACTTGTGGGGACAAAAACATCAAATGACAGTTGCAAATGCAACAACACAACCACCACAACTTTGAATGTTCGTATTCCATATTTGCCAACCACCAAATTTAAGTAGTTTTGCGATCTAGCGTACGCCATACTGACGGTTGGAATTGTCCAAAAGTCATGCATAAATCCAAATATAATTAACTCCTAGTTGTAGTCCACTATGTTTTGAACGTGTGTCTTTATGATGTTTATTCTTTGATTGTCACCTAACCATACACCTATAAAATATAGGTGTCCAATCAAACAAAATAACCGAATAACTCCCACATAACTTATACAATCTTCAAGTTTCCTCGGATGTATTGAAGCATAATAGAACTAGAAATCAGATTGCACAAACAAATACACATATACAAAGACATATGAACAATGCTTGGAATGAGATGGTCACCTCCACTCCTTGTTTGGCTCTTTATTGCAGTTTTCGCCCTTAGTTTATGTAACGTATATGGGACATCTTAACCCCCACTTCCCACAATCCTTAAGGATTTATTCCAACCTTATTCATTCTTATAGCTCTAACAGTCACTATCCTATAACAATGATCAATCTAGTCTTCCACCTTCCTCGAGGAGATCACTCCATTGTCAAGTTGAACACCACGTGCGAACAAGGTTTGCTACCCCTATATTAATGCCATAGATAATTTTAAAATTTATGATATTTTTTCTGCATATACATAACCATTGATAGTATCTTTTGTATATTGTTTTGAAATTTTTAGTCATCTTCATTTTTGTAGTATTTTTTTAGCTCAATTCTGCGTCATTCTAGTTAGAAACGGTATGTTTTATAAAAAAAATTCATCAAATTTAGTTACCATTTTTTACTATATAATAGATACCGTGTATATCTACTCATGAAAAAAATTTGATAAAATTTTGACCCATTTTGGTGATGCTTTATGTAAAAAGTAGGATTTTTTAGATGTAAAGTGTTCGCACGTGGTTGTTCAACTTTACAAGGGAGTGATCTCCCCGAGCCACCTTCAACACTCCCATTTTGCAAGTAGTCAAAGGATCGTAATTTCATTGCACTTGATGGTGATTGTTGTCACTTCTTTGCAAATATCATGTTTTCAAATGATATATCTTCACACAATTTCAAAGTATCACCAAAATATACAACATTAGCCCTTTCTTCACCATATTGGGACAATGTGTGGTTCTTCCATCACTCTCCAAACAGCCGGCGCTTCATTGTGGAGTCTCTTCGCTCCTATGAAGGTTGCCCCTTTTTAGAAATACCTAGACTAGGTTATATTCTCTCATTAGAATTAATTTAGAGCAGAAATTGCATACCGTCATGACAATTATTGTGAGGGAAGGTGTTAAAAAATACCCTTTGCTTGTTGGTCCTCCTCTTTCTTCTTGAATTAAAACTAGGTTATCTCCCATTTGCTCTTCATGCTCCTCAATATCTTCACCAAAATCAAACAATGTTTGTCTATTCCAACCATTATGGGAGCCTCATTTCTCCTACTTGGACGCATCACCAAATTATTCCCAACACTTGTACTATCATCTATGAATATAATATTTTTCATGTGGCCAAACACATCCCAATATGCTATATGCAAAGGTTTATTTGCTTGCCTTCCCCCATCGTTGGGAAACGTTGCCTTAAGTTGTTGCCCCTCAATGTATCTTTCATAAAGCGACAAAAATATGGGATAACAAAGTTTACTAAGGTTTATGCCACTGAACATGTTTTGAAGTGCATGAACACCCTTCACATTCAAATGTCCAAATTCAAATGCACCGGCTTTCTTCGATGAATATGCCAAATTCGTTGCATCCGCTCCATGCACCTTGATAAAAGTTATTTCGTACAAATTGCGTTTACATAATTCCATTGTAATGACCTCTCCATCCAAACCTCTCGCAATACTTTCATTTAGGTTGAATTTCATTGTCAACCCATTCGACCAAAATTTGTTCATTGAGAGCAAATTTGCTTATAGAGGGTATCTTTTATACGAATCCTTTTGTTTTAGTTTTTACCAACACTTCAACAATAATGGAATCCATTCCATTCATTTTCACGACACTATCATCAACCAAATGAGCATTGACTAGAGCAATTATCTTGTATGTGTCAAATGCCCGCCCTATAGAAAATTTTGTACTTCATTGCTCCCGAATCCATGATCCACTTACACATGGCCTTCGAATGTGCTTCGTGTTGTGTTGCAAATGCATAATCATCATTGTTTTTGGTGTTGTTAGCATTCTCTTGGTTGTTATTTTCTGTCTTGTAGCAAAAACGCGCGACGTGGCCCGGTTACCACAATTATAACACGTCTTGATGTCTTTGCACCAAGATGGATTGCCTCATCTGCCTTGACGAAACACCATTACATCATCATCACCTTGGGATTCATTCTCCTCTTTTTTTGGACATCTCGTACATCAAATGTGTTGTCACGTATTACATGATGAGTTCTTTCATCGGCACGGTCTCCATTGCAGTGATCAAGTGTTCGTACAAAGATGGCAAACTCTCGAGCAAAGTCATAGCAACATTTTTGTTTCTCACAGGTACATCTAAGCAAACAAACCAATCCGCAAATACCTTGATCTTCTTGATGTGGTCCAACAAGTCATCACATTTTTGCATCTTGTATGTGAAGAACTTGTAGCAAACAAAGATAATGTTGAACAAGTTCTTCGTCTTATGAATGGTGCAAAAGATCTTCCATGCCTCAACCGGTTCTTTACAACTCTCGATGTGTAGAAGTTGATTATTTGCCAAGTTGAGCACAATATTAGACATTGTCTTCTTAACACGCCTTTGGTATTTTGTCTTCACTTTGGGATCAATGTTGGAAGGTGGAGCTTTCTTGGATTCATTCACGATGCCTCAGAGGTCCACGGAAGCCAACTTCATCTCCAATTCAAACTTCTAAATATTAAAGTTCTTTCCATTGAATTGTCAATGACTCTAGTACCCTCACCCTCAAGTGATGCCATTTTGTGTTCAAAGATCAAAAATATATTCTCTATTAATTCAAATCAATATTTTCTAAAATATTATATGCACTCAATGGTTTGAAAACCTCAATCAACCCTTCTTAAGCTAAATGAGCCCTTTGCACCTCAATCCACTCAAGTCGGATCCTCTTGAACTCAAATGAACCTTTGAACATTCAATCCATTAAATCCACGTTTCTTGCTCTCAAAATATGCCTTTGTACACTCAATTCATTCAAGTCATATGTTTTGGACCTAAAATTGGCCTTCTTGCTCTCAAAAATACCTTTGTTCCCTCGATCCATTCAAGTCAAATCATTTTGAACTTAATGAGCCCTCTTGTTCTCCAATGTGCCTTTGCACCCTCGATCCACTCAAGTCATATCCCTTTGAACTTGAATGAGCCCTCCTTATTTCAAATGTGCCTTTGTACCTTCAAATCATATCCTCTTTAACTCTAATATGCACTTGCACCCTCAAATCACACAAATCAAGCCCTTTACAATTATCATGTGCATTTCACCCTCAACCCACTCAAATCAAGTCCTCTTCAATTCAAATGCGTCTATCGAGCTTCAAACCACTCAAATCAAGTCCCTTTGAACTTAAATGTGCTTACGCATCTTCAAACCACTCAAATTAAATTCTCTTCAAATCTAATGTGTCTTTGCACCCTCAAACCACTCAAACCAAGTCATTTTCAACTCAAATGTGCCTATGCACATTCAAATCAAGCCCTCTTTATTTCTAATATGCATTACCATCCTCAAGTCACTCCAATTAAGCCTTCATTAACTATAATATGTCTTTGTACCCTCAAATCACTCAAATTATACCCTCTTCAACTCAAATGCCCTTAATACCCTCAAATGCTATTCAACTCAAACGACCTTAATATTCTTCAATGTGTGTAATTTGCATTGAACAACCTCAAATCAAGTTTTCTTAAAGTCAAATCACCTCAACACCCTCAAATGTAAACAATTGCACTCAACAACATCAAATAAGGTCCCCTTCAATTGAAATGACCTTCGATACATTCAAATATATACAAATTGCACTTAACCAATTTAAATCAATAATCAATTGCATCAAATATGTATTCAAGCATTAGAAACACTCAAATCAACGTTTACAACTTCCAAATGTGCATTTGTACACTTACAATGCTCCAAATTTCCAAACCTCGAACACCAACCAATGCTCCAAACATGCACCAATGCACCCTCCAACACGAAGCACCCAAAGGTTCCTCCAAATATTACGAACACTCAAGATCCACTCCCTAACCAGCTAGTAATCAAATCTCTAACTCTAGAGTTTGTGTGAGTGGGCCCATAACCTATTGAAGCACAATAGGACTAGAGATCAAATTGCACAAACAAATACATATTCACAAAAGCATATGAACAATCTTTGGAGGGAGATGGTCACCTCCACTCTTTGCCTTGCTCTTATTGCACTTTTCGTCTTTGGTTCGTACAATGCATTTGGGGTATCTCAACACCCACTTTTCAAAACCATATGGGTTTATTCAATCCTTATGTATCCTTATAGCTCTATAAATCACCATCCCATGACTATGAGCAACCTAGTATTCCACCCTGAACAGGAGGAACCATATGCAAACATTAATAAGGGTGAAGTGATGACCAATGTAGAATCTAAGTACATTGGTTCTAGGACAATCCAACGTTGATTATGTGAAGAGATAGGTGGTGCTCACTTAGTAATGTTGTGAATGCAAACAACTTTTAATAGAAGGGGTACACATTCACAACACGTATCATTGGGGAGGGTGAAAATGTTGATTCTTGTAGAACCCCCGGGTTATCAAATTAACACCCAAATCAGGGTCAAAGACCCTAAATTAATCTATTGAACTCAATGTAGTATGAATCAACATAAACTTATATTGGCAGATTTTTATTGCATCCTTGATGGTAGTGTTGTGAAACAAAATCCACCAATGCGTGTTTGTCACAATTCATGCTTCATAGTAAACCATCACACTATTATATAATTGATATTACGATACATGAACTATCTTTTTACACATTTTGAAAATATTCATTTATCACATAAAGAATATCAATCGGTATTGTAGCTTGGTGGTGCGTCAACCACTATCATTTAAGGCCCCTCCACCGAGTGCTCCAAAAGCTTCTCCAACATTGTTTTGGAGTAGGAATTGGATGGAGTGGCAATGGTATCAGAGATGCTCTTTAGTTCTAGGTTTGAAAATCTCATGTGGCAAAAAGACAAGTGACATGGCAAAGAAGTGGCACTAATAAAGACGTGGTCACTACATAATGGAAATCTTGAAAATGAGTAAGAATATTATGAATTGAAAAGGAGAAGTGTATTCATTGAACTCTTTGATTTTATAATGTCAACAAGGTTGTCACCCTAGTCAAAGAGGCCTTATTTGTGACCCATGTGGTAATGGCCTAAAATCAAGGCATTCACATGTTGATGGATGATTCCATGAAGGGGAATTTGGACAAACCATATGTTTTTTGCTAAGTTACACGACTCGTTTATCGGCCATTAGAATCCAAGATACCAATGACGATCCATTTTTCACCCTAATCTCATGGGTACATATAAGGCAAGTTGCCATGATTCCAAGGGGATGCTTTGTCACCAAGCTCTAGGGAACAAATTAGAAAAACATGTTCCTAGGTTTCCAAAGCTCCTACTACAAAGAATTGATCATGAATTGATGGGGGAGGGAAGTTTCGAAATTAGGTGGAGCCCATATACATCAACCCTAAAAAGGTTTGAGAGGCACTATCCGGTCTATGAGATGTGATATGGAGGGGTTTTAAGGGTTAGTTTCCATGTAGGCCGCTCGCCCAGTAGGTTATAGTGGAAATATAGATGCCACGAGGTGGAATCTATATTCCCACTAGAATCTGGTGGGCGAGCGGCCTACATGGAAATTAATCCTAAGAAAACTTCTTGAAATTCTTAGCTAAAAGGGTACCAAACAACGCTATCTAAAATCAACCCATTCATTGTATGCCTTACTTCAATTGGACTTATAGAATGAATTATAAGAAGATTTGAACTTGTATAAATGACCCAGACTCAAATATATACCATGGATATCTATTGACCTTTGTCACATGTGGCTTTCTTTTCACATTTTATTGTAAAAATAATAGGTTGTGCAAAATTTGGATTCAATACCTTACACCAAAAATTAACATATGCTAAGGGTTTGTACAAATTGCCACATATCCTGTATAAACATACCCTTGATCCTTTAAGAGTTAAAGCATTTAGAAGCACTTACATGGGAGACATGAGTAGAATTAATAATAAGAAAATCAATTTAATCATGACAAGGGGTGCATGGTTTAAAGGACAATATGCACATTTTCAAGGGAAAACTCCTTTCCAATTCTTATGCTATGATCCATCCCATTGTCTAGGCAATGAAGGTCAAATGTGTTCGGCTAATCGATGAGCTCTAACATGGGCAAGGCATGCACTTTCCTCGACTTTCATGCCTTGTATTTCTTGTCCCCAAAGTTTCTTTACTTCTTTGTTCTCATATATAAGAATAATTTATGGTGGGGTTGACTTTAATTCATGAAGGCCGTCCTAAGAGTAAAAAATTTGTTGGATTCTTTCTATGAAAGAAAATTTTAAGAGAAGTTGGTTAGTCTATCAAGGAAGGTCAGACTCAAGCCCCATGGCTTCAATATTTGGATAGGTCATGAAGAGGTTGATAACCAAAGGGTAATTGGCTTGCTCATTGCTTACTTTGGTTGTCACAAAAAAATCTTGCAATCATGGGGAGATTGTAACTTGTTCAAGTAACCCTAAACCCTAAACCATGTGTAATACTATCACTTACCCTTATTTGAGGCATGTGCTAGGTTGCACTAATTATCAACACATTCGTTATTAATTTCACCTCATGACACTTCGTGTTCAAGTGCGCATACTAATACTTTGGCATGAGTATGTTTAATAGGGTTATGAGGTTTATGCCTATCTTACACGATGGTCTACGAGTTGACTAAAGTGTACACAAATGACACTTGCCATTGGGTATGCTCAAGAATATCTTCCTCTTGCTACTAAAATGTAAACACATGGCATTTGCCATTATTATGCTCAATAAATGTCTTTCCCTTGCATACTAAAATGAAAAACTATCATCTCAAGTATCCCAATGTGCTACACTAAATGCCATAATGTAAGTAATTTTTCACTTTTAAAAAGTTGCTTTTGTTGACAAATCCTATATAAGATTGGGGTGGCCAAGGCAAGTTGATGAGGCCAGGCAAGGTTGCAAATTGTCCATGTTGAGGTTGAGGTCGTTTGGGAAAGGTGTTCAACGGTCATCTTTGGATAACTTAACTTGATAATTCTGACATTTAGGGTTTCAATGTTTTAATGTTTCAAAGTCACGAACAAAACCAAGTAACTTATTAATGAAAGTGACACAAAGATTTTAACGAGCGAGATGGCCATGGCCATAATTTGGCAACAATATGTAAATATAGAGGCACTCATCAAACTATTCCACCATCCCATCATGTTGAGATATTGACAACATGTGTGGTGCCCCCAGGGGTGGACTCTTCATACCACGTATGAACTTGCATGGGTGTAGAAAGGGGTGTAATACGAGGCATTAGCTTACATAGTATACAGAAGTGAGAGGTATTAATTCTCTTTAGTGTGTACATTTAAAGAGGCTATTAAGAAGTTTGAAGTAAAGGTAGATGTACATAAGGGGGCCCTAAGGTTTAAAGAGAAAATTGACAATAGATACGTTAGTTTCATCCATTTTACCTTATTTCATAAAAATATCATGTGATTTGGGGTCGAATTATTATGAGCTACATCCTATGGATGACAAAATTGTTCAATGGCTTTTTCATTGGAAAGTGAAAATGCACTATATATGTAAGGAAGGCCTATTTCATTCATGATTATTGTGTACACAATGGAGGCATTTATCGCAGTAAATTGAAAACCTTAGTATAAATACACGAGTCCATTTACTACATATACACTTATATGTCTCTAGACTTTCTTGTATATAGGGTGTTTTATTCATAGCCACCCACACATGTCATTTAGGTTTCCAATCAAGAGTCCACCCCCTGCGGTGGTGCCACATAGTTGATCAACATAGATTGAGATTTGTGTAGAATTACATGCTACAAATTGTAAGAGCTACGACATGGATACAACAAATCCTAACATTTGCTTAGGAAATACAACATGGGACAAAAGGGGGTGAGTGAGGCAAGTTGATGAGGTTGGGAAAGTAAAAAATATGTACAAATTTCAAAGTTGCAAGGCGATGGGCCACAATGCTAGTAGTGTCATATTGGAATAGGATGTGGTGATGCTTTGAGACCTTTGGGCATGTTAAAGAATAATATATTCTACCCCAGGGAGAATCGGGTATTCTTACTTGCCCCCTCGTCAATCCGTGTTCATGTTACTTTACAGTACTACCAGTTCTACGATAGTACTAGGTGGTGCCACTCCTACCGCATCTACTACCGGTTGAGATTTCCTATTAGGTGACCTTCCCCTAGTACTACTGGATTTATCTTGATGGCTTACAATATGGCGTCAATTATTACTCATCCATTAGGGTGAACCGTATTACCAATTGGGTTCATACATCTGGTAGATGACATTAGTTATCCAACATAGTCGGTAGCTGACATCATCCTGACACTACCCCATGTGTCCATTTACTTATATGGCTCATGAGAATACCATTAAGGTTACCGCCCCTGGACGCTTTCCCGATAGTACCTCAACTACCAGTTTGTGACTCCCAAGCTTACTCGCTTAAGGTTCCTATCAACTACCGGTAGCCGAACCCTTCACTACCCTTATCCTTAGCATGTTTGTGCACTCAGCAACCTAAGTATGATCTGACTACTAGTTATTCCACCATACGTAAATCACCAACATTATTGCTACTAGCCCTACATTTCTTTACTAGGATCACATAATCTTCCACTGCTCCACATGATCCTTGGGTGTTCCTCGCCAATCTACCTAAGTTGACTCCTTAAGTGGATTAATGCTAATTTTTTTGTGTCACTCGATGCATACTTGGGGTTTATTCCTACCTTCTAGACCTCTTCTAATATCCGAGTGTGCTTCCTAGCTACCAAATCTCACATCTCCTTAGCACAACTTCTAATTCTACTTCACAATCCAACAAGAAACTCAATTGTTAATTGTGACACCTCAATCCACATTGACTACATTGTAGCATTCCACCCTTCACACCACACAAGTCCCCAAATTCACCTTCATACAAAAATAATTCAAGGAAGGTAACCTAACAAGGATTCACTATACAAAAATTGGTCACACACCATATTGTTCCTCCTTGTCTATAATCTTCCTCAATCTCAACCCAATCCTACTTCCTATTTACATAGTCCATAAAATTGTGGTCCCCTTTCAATGGAACCTTCTATCCTATCCTTATCTACTCACCTTCCTATTGTTTTACCCATGTACCCATAAAATCATTGTTACCTTTAACATGACATATAGTTAGGCCCTTCGTAAATATTATATGCAACACAAACACCATAAATGGTGCAATGATTCCCAACTCACTTTCCATTGTTCTTGACGATTCACGAGTTCAATCTTAATCTCATTTACATAGTTGCGGTGTCGAGACATGTGGACAAATTTGCATGAACGGGCTAATGATCCAAAAATTTCATTGGCTTGGCAATGTAGATGTGCAATGATGTGACTTGATTGTACGCGTGTCATGTTATGATACAACTTGAGAGTTTTCATGAAACATTCAAGACATTTGAAGGGTCTCGAGTCACTACAAGCATGTGAATCATGTGCAATTGTCTTGCATCATTGACAATCCAACATTTGTTGCTGAAAATATGCATATAAATCTACCATAGTGGTGGATTTGCGTATTTATTTCACGGATGCAGTGTGATTGCCTAGGACTCGAATGCTGGTAGTGAGTGCTCAGTGCTCTGAGTGTTTTTGTATAGGAGGTTCTATCTCATACACCTGCCACACCAGGGGGTCCAACAAACCCGGCCGGTGCGCCCCCCCCCGGAGCATGAGCTCGGGGAGATCACTCCCTTGTAAAGTTGAACAACCACGTGCGAACACTTTACATCTAAAAAATCTTACTTTTTACATAAAGCATCACCAAAATGGGTCAAAATTTTATCAAATTTTTTTCATGAGTAGATATACACGGTATCTATTATATCATAAAAAATGGTAACTAAATTTGATGATTTGTTTTGTTTTAATAAAACATACCGTTTCTAACTAGAATGACGTAGAATTCAGCTAAAACAATTACTACAAAAATGAAGATGACTAAAAAATTCAAAAAAATATACAAAAGATACTATCAATGGTTATGTATATGCAAAAAAATTATCATAAATTTTAAAATTATCTATGGCATGTAATATAGGGGTAGCAAACTTTGTTCACACGTGGTGTTCAACTTGACAATGGAGTGATCTCCCCGAGAGCATGAGCTAGCCATCCAACCACCCATCCAAGACACTAGGGACACCGTCCCAAAGGCCCCCGATTGGTTGGATGGAGAGTGAGAGTGGATGCAGACTGGTTGGATGCAGAGTGGTCAGGAGGGGCACACCGGCCGGGCTTGCTAGGCTCTGGTTGAACCCCCGGTGTGGCTGGGCTTTCACTGCAGTCGTAGTTACAACTTGCTTGAGTTCGAGCAATGCAAATTTGATCATTTGTGCTAGGCTCTAAAACAATAATAATTTTTTGTTGTTCTTGGAAGGTGCATTGACATCGGAGCACGTCCCACTTGAAGTGCTAGATTTCCTTTCCATTTGTTCCCCTCCCTCAACACTCTTAGGATTTTGGATTCCTAGGTCTTTGTTGAGAAAGTTGGGCCTCCCGTACCATGCCGTTCTTTTCGAGGGTCACGTGACCACCCTGCGACCTTTCCCATATGGCAAGAATCTTGGAGGGCCAATAGGGAGGCCTCTTCTCGTGATGATAAGGTCAAAGTTTTAACCTAAGTAGCTTAAACCCTACACTCTATGAAGTGCCTATATTAGTGTTGGTGTCAAGAAGCTTTCCAATCCATTGTCATGAGCAGGCTGGGGCGAACCAACCCATATATCCGTACCTTACCGGAGAGGGCGAACGGCTGGGGATTCGTGGCACTCACTTAAAATCAACCATCCTACATATTTGTGGATGAAGTGGCTCCAATACAAAAAGACCCCCAATAGGTTGAGGGCCAATTTATTCGAATGTGACATCACTAGACATCCGGTAAGGTACCAATGTATGGGTCGGTTCGCCCTCCCCGTCATGAGCAGGGCTTGGGGAGAACCGGTGGTTAGTTACATATAAACCGGTTGAGTTTGAGAAATAACTGGTTGAAGTTGGAGACTTCAGGAGAATTACCGATCATTTGAGAGGAATCTATAGAATATGCTCCAAATGAATAAAGCAAAACCTGAAGATGTCAACATGTAACTGGGTGGATTTAGAATCACTAGGATCTTGACCGACTGTGCCCAAAAACTTGTTGGGCACTGGTCATGAGTCCATTTGGAGAGAAAAATATACACTTGATAATAAATAGAACATTTGTGATTGGATGATGCGAAGGCATCTTGGGCACCGCCTTTTGGTGTACGTACGGCCAATGTTCAATATTGAAGTCTTCAACACCTGTCAAATGCCATTTTGGCCGTCAAAAAAGTGTTTTTTTGGGTGGGCACTTCACAAAAATGTGCTTTGCAAAGTGTCCACCCTTCATAGTGAAGGCCTCTCCAAAAATTGCCTGTCACAAAATATAGTGGCTGCAATTTGCAAATAGAAACATAGCTGGCCTCCAATCTTGGCACTCTGGTAGACATTTCCAAATCTCAATAACTCCTGCAATTTCGACTCTGCAACTTCGACTCGGCATTGACTGCAACTTCGGCTTGGCAAGCATAGCTATATGTGAACGTGGATTTTTCAAATAGAATTGGGTGAAGGGTGATCGCAGAAGTCGATTGAAACTTGAAATATTGGATGCATTGATGCGAGTGTCATTATGTGATCTTCCGATGGAAAATATGGATTGGGCTAGAACTTTTGACACTTGGACATCGACCGAAAACCGGAGGACTTTGCCTTTGGAGTTGGATGATGGTTAAGTGCATTGTGTAGGGAATCTAAATAATTGTAGTGCATCATTTTTTTGCATGTACTTCTTCAATATAGTGAGACATCAATTTATTTTCATATTCAATACAAAACGGCCAATATCAAGTTAGTTTTTTTGGTGAAGTGTTGCAAAAAAGTTTGAAAGTTTGAGTGAAGTGTGATTATTTTGAAGCCCTTCACATTGAAATGCATGTGCACACTTCAAACTTGAACACTGCGTACGGCCCCCATCAATGGCAGTGTGAGAAATTAGATATATCATCATCGAAGCTTCTTCCCGCTGCCCTGTGAAGAAACTTGTAAACAATCAATAGATTCCACGAAGTCAGCAGCTGCATGTCTGGGGAGATTTTTGGGCATAATCAGTCTAGATCCTAGTGTTTTCCAAGCCCAACCAGTTACATGTTGACATCTTTCAGTTCGTCTTTGTTGACTTTGAGGAGCATCCTGTGAATTCCTCTAAATTGATCCATGATTCTACAGAAGGTCTTGAATGTGAACCAGTTATAACTCAACCGGTTCATCTGTAGCTAATAAGCAGTCGCTTCGTCTCCTTGTTCCTTGGAACTTACTTTCACAAAAACTGTGATTACAGTTAGATCACAAACTTAGATAGGCTGCAAGCTTTTATTTAGAGATTAGAGTTATCCTTTAACTCAACCGGAGTTTTAGTAGGGAGTTGGTTGTTTCACATGCAAAACTTTCCATGTTCGGTAAGTTTAGGGTGCATGCTTGGAATCAATGCGGAGGCTTGAAAGAGGGACATTCCATATTGGTCCTTTGGATACCAAACTCGTTTTGGCATGCCAAGGCATGCACCCTAAACTTACCGAACATGGAAAGTTTTGCATGCGAAACAACCAACTCCCTACTAAAACTCCGGTTGAGTTAAAGGATAACTCTATTGCAGTTAGATCACAAAGGGGACTAATAAGGGCCACTTCACACACGAGACTAAGAGCCCGTGACCAGTACACTTCAAGCACTCTCATTGGAGGAAAAGGCGGAGCCGGTCCAAGTTCACTTCACACTACGCTTGAGGGACCAATGGAGTATGTGACTGCAAGATGGATGTAAAGTCTACATGGATTCCTACATGGCATCAAATGGATCAAGTTTCATGGTCACTTGGACTATTTTCAAAAACCACCTCTTGGAGGTAGGCCTAACACAAAATTAGGAGACAATGGCATTCCAAACGCTCACAACCGTTGATTTATTCTAATTTATCATGCGTGAGGACGCGCATGAATAGAAATTCATTGAAATAGCATTTGGTTGAGGCCCCGGTCACACATGACTTCAACTACACTTGAGGGTCCGTGACCAGTGTGTTGGGACAGCCTTTGGACACTTTCTTTTGGGCTCTCACAATTTCATGGTCACGGCTCTTGGTTTATGTGTGAAGTGGCCCTAATATAGCAAATGTGTTGGTAATGGGATAGGTCACATACGTGACGTTTGATGAGGAGTTGGTTGTGACCAGAGCCCAACATTTTCCTTCGAATTTGTACCCATACCCACCCATACCCATCAGCAACGACCTATGCCCACCCATGCTCATCCATAGCATGACCCGTGCCAACCCATGCCCACCCATGCCCACCCATGCTATTAAAATTGCCACCAATGTATTCAAAAATTATGTAATGTGCATTACCCGCCTACACCAAGTCTTGGCCCACCCATGCCCATGCCCACCCATGCCCACCCATGCCCAATAATATTGAACCCATGCCCACCCAAAACCCATGGGCATGGGTGGGTTTGAGCATGGGCATGGGTATGGGCACCCAATGTAGGGCTCTGGTTGTGACATACCAAGCCACTTTGTCCGACTGGCTTTCTTGTCCTTTATTTTTATTTATTTTATATTAAGTGAAATTGCGGATGAGATTTGAGAGTAGTGGCCCTTGAAAGAGTCGAAGGTGAAATGTACGTACATAAACCCAATGTAGTCCAATTTGTTTTTTTATTGCATGTACCATGTATCTGATACCCATGTCCCTTTTCCCAATCAACACATGATTGGATCCACGCCCATGGATTCGGCTACCTAAAGTTTCCTTAGTCAGTTGTTTCAAATGCCAGCCCGATGACTATAAGTTGCCCTCTCATTCATTCACATAATTATCCATCAAGAATTCATATAACTTTGAAGTATTTGGTTTGGTGTCATTTCAACAAAAGTCATTTGAAATTGAAACTTCTCATTTCAATATGAAAGTGTACACTGACATGTGCAATCAAAGTTGCCTTCACGAATAGGTTACCTTTTTTACCCATGAAAATTATCTTTGGTCAAAACCATATTACAAAAACTTATAATTCCTATTGTTCATCCATATAGCAACTGTAGTAACAAAATGATTCATGTATTTTGGCAATTCGACAATAAACAATCCAAACAGTGTGGGATGTCAGTAAATTAGTGAGGGCAACCTAATTGCATTTAGCAGTGTTAGTTTCTGCACTAAATGAACCCAATGTTCAAAGCTACCCCAAGATGAATGACTCAAGTCGGTTGCTATTAGCCCACCCACACTTACTGGTGCGGGCCACCAGTGAACGGTTCCTACCAACACTGGTTACATCTAGTGGCTCTCACTGGCTAAACCAACGCTAAAAGTGGCCCCTGCCGTTAGGAACCGTTCGCTGGTGGCCTAGACCAATAAGTGTGGGTGGGCTATATGTTAAGCTATTCATTGCAATGTCCGGGTGATTTTTGGACATACTTGGTCAAAATCCTAGTGTTTCCAAGTCCAACCGGTTACATGTTGTGAATCTTTTAGTTATTCCTTACTAATTCGAGGTATATTCCATAGATTCTTGTATAATGATGAGAAATTTTTCGGAAGTCTTCAACTTCAATCGGTTATTTTCTCAAACTCAACCAGTTCATCTGTAACTAGCGGCCGGTTCTCCCCGTTCATTGATTCATTGTATAGTTGTGGGGTAAAATCCAGTATACTTTATTCTAGTTGAGTGTTATTCTAAAAGCAAAAAGTGCAGCTCACCTGTTCTGAAGAGAGCAAATTCAGTTCCTCAAAATCTACTCAACACTATTAGTGAAGGGTTCCTGTCTATATCAAAGTAAGGTTGACATGTAATCCCCACTTGAAAATCTCAACTATGTCCATATATGCACATACTTGACTTTTAGATCCTAAGTGGCATCGAATATGTAATAGATTTGATGAACACTTGAGCTTTGGAATCAGTGTCCAGGGAGAACCGGCAGTTAGTTACAGATGAACCGGTTGAAGTTGGAGACTTCAGGAGAATTACCAATCATTTTAAAGGAATCTATAGAATATACCTCAAATGAATAAAGCAAAACCAGAAGATGCCAACATGTAACCGGTTGGATTTAGAATCACTAGGATCTTGACTGACTATGTCCAAAAACTTCCCGGACATTGTTTGGAATGTGCTCATAATGAACCAAGGGCTAGGGCGAACCGACCCATACATTGGTACCTTACCGGATGTCTAGTGATGTCACATTCGAATGAATCGGCCCTCAACCCCATAGGGGATCTTTTTGTATTGGAGCCACTTCATCCATGATATGTAGGATGGTTGATTTTAAGTGAGTGCCACGAATCCCCAGCCGTTCACCCTCCCCAGTAAGGTACCAATATATGGGTTGGTTCGCCCCAGCCATGAACCAAGTGGAGTGCCACAAATTTTATCCAGAGATTCCTCAATTAAGTTAGTTAGGGTTTACTTTGTGTTGTAAGTTTGGATGCCCTCCTAAAATATCCTCTCCCTCGTGTCTAAAGTGTACAGTACAATTTGGCCGGTGTTCAAAAGAGGACAATAAACTTTGGGAAAACTTTTAAGCTTTTTAACTTGCATATGTTGCCAAGACCTAGCTCTCATGCCCACAACTTTTTCGCTTTGAGTGACTAAAGAATTACCTAGAGCCTCACACAACAAATCAAGTACTCCCCATGTCATAGTCTTACTTTTAAAGGAAATTAAAGGAATGAGGAGTTCCACTGGAGTGCCTACCATTTTTGTAAAGGTGAGGGTCTTCGAACAGTAGTTTGGTGTCCCCATCAACCACAGCCACATGTAAAGTTTTGTGACACCTATTACAGGGGAGGGTGGAGACATAAATATATATACTTTTGAGTTTTTATTTTATTTTTAAACAACCTCATTAAGATTGCCCCTAGCTAGATCACATCTTCATTCGGTTGGGCCCCGCCCCTCCCAAGCCTCCTTCATTATCTTGTCTTCCTACCCGCGCCTTCGTGGGAACTCTTCCCTGTTGGGAACCAATGTGACAATACCCGATCACTTAAGCCATTAAGCTCTTTTGGCACGTGAAGGAACTCCATCAATTAACTTGGGAATAACGGAAGTGATGTCAACTTGAATATTTGTAATTTTGATTGGATATTGTCACATTGGTTCCCAACGAGGAAGAGTTGTCACGCACCTCTCCATGAGGAGTGCCTGAAACACCATGGGCACAAGGGGGACCCTGGAGTGACACCCGGGACTTGTAGCGCCATAGGTGAGAGGGCCCAAGTGATCCTAGTGTGGGTGAAGGCCCCGGGCATTAGGAACGCCTCCCACCCATGGAGACTAGGAGTCACAAGGGTAAGGCCATGAGCTATGAGTAGCTTATGGCGTCCGGATTCTAGGATGCTCAAGAACACATCGGAGGTGTGAGCTAGGAGATATGGCAATTTGAGTGGGGCGTTGTCCCGAGACAGTGCCCTGGTACAGCAGTGGCCTTGGAGTGGCTCCCGGGATTGCCAAGGTTTGAACATGCATAACTTCTTCAATACTTGTCCGATGGGGCAAGTGAGGAGTCCATTTGCCGCACACCTTTCCATGAGGAGCGCCCGCAACACCATGGGCACAAAGGGGACCCCGGAGTGACACCCGGGACTTGTGGCGTCATGAGTGGTTGTGCCCAAGTGACCCTAGTGTGGGTGAGGGCCCCGGGCGTTGAGAATGCCTCCCACCCACGAAGACTAGGAGTCATAAAGGTAAAGCCATTAGCTACGAGTAGCTTATGGCGAGAGGATTCTAGAATGCTAAAGAACACCTCAATCGGAGGTGTGAGCTAAAAGATATGGCAATTTGAGTGGGGCGTTGTCCCGGGACAGCGCCCTGGGACTGCAGTAACTTCAAACGGCCATAACTTCCTCAATACTTGCCCGAATGGGGGCAAATGAGTAGTCCATCGGCATCTACGCGAAACGTAGATGACAATGGAGTGGTTGTTTGATACCATCAGAGTTCACTAGAGGAAGTTATGGCAGTCTGAAGCTGCGGGAGGCTTCTAGCCCCAGCGGCTAAGGAAAATGTCTACTTGGCCCCAACTCTAGGTAGAGAGACAAAAGGTTTCTTGACGGTGGCGTAGGGGTCCCGCCTAGAGTCCTAGAGGCTTATATTGGGTGAGGCGGGTTTCCCGACCGACCCCCCCGGAGCATAGTTGGCAACTATGCTTCGAGTAGTTGTAGTGTTGCTTTGGCAACATAATGATCAACTCAAGAGTGGATTTCCATGGATGGAAATCCACATCTAACCATTGGTTACCTATGAATGAAAGAGTCCCGAATGCATGCGTAGGAGGGTTTGGTGACCAAGCCATGAGCTTGGTGGTCCGCGGTATTGGGAGCTAACCGTGCACGTGTGTGGGATGTGTAGGTTAGTACTCGTGACACTTGCTAGAGTCGGAAAACGAACAACATAAGTTAAGGAAAGCTAGCAAGGGTTGCGACACCATTGGCATCTACATGAAGCGTAGATGACGATAGAGTGGTCGCTTGATAACATCAGAGATCATACAAAGAAGTTATGATGTTCTGAAGCTGCTAGGGGCTTCCAGCCCCAACGGCTAAGGGAAAATGTCTACTTGGCCCCAACCCTTGTAGAGAGACAAAATGTTACTTGACAGTGGGATAGGGGCCCTGCCTAAAGTCCTAGAGGCTTATATGGGTGAGGCGGCGTGGCTGACCGAACCCATCCGAGGCCGAAGGGCACGGCCTCCAGGGGCATTGGCCCAATGTGGGGGCATAGTTGTCTAGTATGGTTCGGGTTGTTATAGTGTTACTCCGGCAACGCGATGATGAACTTAAGATTGGACTTCCATGGATGGAAGTCCACATCTAACCTTTGGTTACCGATTAAGGGGAGAGTCCCGAATGCATGTGTAGGAGGGTTGGTCCCCCACCTATGAGCTAAAGAGGTCCGCGGTATGGGGAGCTAACCATTCGCATGGGTTGAATGCGAAGGGTTAGCGCTCGTGACCCTTGCTAGAATTGAAAAATGACCAAGATAGTTAAAGGGAGCTAACAAGGGTTGCGGCAAGAGTTCCCATGTAGGTGCAGGCAAGAAGATCGGGCAATGAAAGACGCGTGGGAGGGACAGGGCCCAGCCGAATGAAGATGTGATCTAGCCTAGGGCATTAAGATTTGGTTCATAGACTTAATTTAGTCTTATGGGATCCAATTAAAATGAATTGACAACAACCTTGGCATACATGGATTCTTACCATACCCCCCATGGTAGGTGTTAAGAAATGGAATCTCCGTTGCCACCTAGGCATTGCATTATTTAATAGAGTCACATGGAGAAGGAGGGAGAACTCTACATTGGTAGAGGGTACTTACCGATGCAAGTTGGGATGTCTTCTAGAGGGCTCTCAATATTGCTCACATTCTTTGAGAGTGGGCCCACCATGCACTCCAAACCCCCCCCCTCAAGGGAGTCTTCTCCCTCTCACCTATCCCATTTGGGACCTTATATATGCAGTTGGACTTTGTATATTGGTTGGGCCCTCAACCTCCTAAT
Organism: Polytrichum formosum; assembly: GCA_964035585.1. Taxonomy (NCBI): domain Eukaryota; kingdom Viridiplantae; phylum Streptophyta; class Polytrichopsida; order Polytrichales; family Polytrichaceae; genus Polytrichum; species Polytrichum formosum. Next base: position 55,671,822 of record OZ037937.1, read on the forward strand.
GAGCCTTCTCTCTTTTGTCCTTCTTGGTATACTTAGCTCTCTTTCTTCCTTGTGTTTGTGAGCTAGAGGGTTCTTAATTTAGGGTGTGTGGGTTTAACATGGCCACTGTTCTTAGACATATGCCCATATATGTGAATGCTATATGGTAAGGCTTAAAGTAATAAACAGACACCAAAAGACATTGTTTGATGAGATTGGACTATGTGCTCAAAATATACATATTACTAGATTTGGGTTCGATAGTTCACACAATTGGGAGGGCCTAATATGTGATCACATGAAGAGAAATGTGGTCCATATGTGACCAAATCCTTTCATCACAAAATGATCCAAGTTATGTTGTCCTTATTGTGGGCACTTGCAATTCCACAAACATTTTTGACTCTAAGATCGATTTGGGAATTTTCACATCCCATTACCAAATGTGAATCACAAATATTGGCATTTTCAAGTTTCAAAATCGGTATTTGAGGCGCAAACGTTATTAGAGATCAAAGTGAAATCGTTTGTTTGTGTTTACACAATCACATAGACCTCTCAATTGTCTTAAGTATTGACCCTAATATGTGATATGTATTTTCAACACATATTTCAATCTCATGGAAACACATGTCTTTTGGCGGTTTTTATTATTTTTATTTTTACTTTGAGCCTTACCACACTCCACTCAACTATAGGTATATGATTAAGGAGAATGACCATGTAAACCCACACACCCCAAGCAAGAGCTTTCTAGCTTATAGACACAAGGGAGAAAGAGAGCTACATTGTTATGTGCAATTACATCGCCTATGCGAATAGGTTGCCTCTTTACCCATGCAAATTATCTTGGGTCAAAATCATATCACAAAAACTTATGACTTTTTTATGCATCCGTATAGGAACCATAGTAAAATTAGTTGTTATAATTTGTTATTATGGTAATAAGTATTCAAAATAGTGTAGAATGTCGAAAAATTAGCGTGGGGCAACCTAATTACACATATGAATGTAAGTTAGACCAACTTTGAAAAAGGAGAGAATGTAACATTAGTTAGCACATACTTTCAATTGGGTGGGCCATGGAGTCATAGGAGTAAAATCACAACATCTTGCAAATTTTTACGCTCCACGCTACAATGTCAGCTTGATGATGTAGGAAGACCCTTACTATGGCAGAGCAATGTTCTGAAAGCTCATTAAGAGGTTAAGAGCCCGATCAATATCAAAGGCGCAAATGGGGACACGTGAAAGGGAGAAGACTCCCGGAGGGAAGACGGCTTGCATTGCTTGGTGGGTCCACTCTCAAAGAGTGTGAGATGTATTGAAAGCCCCTTTCAAAGGGGGACGGCGAACCAATCCATACATTGGTTACTTGTTGGATGTCTGCAACCTTGCCTCCAAGAAACCAATGTACGGATTGTTTTGCCCCAGCCTTCCAAAGGTTGACAAAAGTTCAAAAAAGAACTCAAGCCATGGATGTAACTTACATGCAACTCACTTGACCCACATTTCACTTTTTACCCAAGTCCCCAACAATATGCCATGTGTGTATCGGAGGCACTCCAACTCCTGTGAGTGGTGTTGAAAGTTGGTTATGTTATGCTACAGTTAACTATTAAGTTATGCAAGCTTAAACTACTCTTTGACACAAGACATGACTCAAAACATCAATCAACTACGGAACTTCACCTCTACTTCCAATAGACTATAGTGGGGACCCCCCACCACTTTTAACTAGCCTATGAATATTTAAAGAATAACAAGAAAACGGTAGAACCGTGAGGCTCTGTCCTTTCTTATGAAAGACTACAATTGTAGTTGTACACTTTGCTCATGCTAGTCCATGGCTATTTACTATACCTACAACCAACTATAATCAATTAGATTTTTTTCAATACATTTTAGGCAACAACTATAGTTAACTAGATATATATAACTATAGTTAACTAGATTTTAGAACAACTATAGTAAACTACATTTTTTGGCAAGTCAAATCATGAATAACTATAATTACAAAAGACAACTAGTTAACTAATAGTTGAATTAGTTGGTTAGTTGTCCAAGGTATGCAAGCTTTCACCATCCACGTTAAATATATTGGACCAAAAATAGTAGGAACAAGTAACGTCCAAGTGTGAACGCAAAGTGGTTAGGAAATTTGCTCTTGAAACATTGAAATTGATGCATAGTCTCTGTCCTACAGACAGAGCCAATAAATTTATGCGGATGTTGCATCATTTGAGATATGACTACATGTACGCTAACAAAGCGACCTATATTTTACCTCCCCCTCTCTGCCTCCTTATTTCTCTCCTCTGCTTCTCCTTCCGTCCTATGTTATGGTTTTCATTGGTTCTTTCCTTATGTCCTCACATGCATACATTGTTTTTATTAAGTTTCAATATTATGACTATGTACTTTAAGGATACATAGAGGCATGCAAGAAGCAATGGATTAACCAAGGAACATAAAACACATGCAAGTACTACACTATTTATGGTATTTAGTGTCACTTGCCCTATTTTGAGGCATATGCTAGGTTACATTAGTGATCAACAACTTCATTATTAGTGTCTCCTCATGGCACTTGGTGTTCAAGTGTGTTAACTATTATCTTGACATGAGTATGTTCAATATTGTTATGAGATGTATGCTATGTTATATAATGGTTTACAAGTTGAATAAAGTGTACACAAATGACAATTGGCATTAGGATGCTCAAGAACATCTTCCTCTTGCACACTCAATTGTAAACACTTGACATTAGTATGCTCAAGAAAATCGTCCTCTTGCATACTCTCATTTCAATTACCCCAATGTGCTATCCTAAACGTCCTGTTATATCGAAATTTGTGTCTTTTGCCTAGATCTGTGTGCTACCGCACTCGGTGTTTCCAGCCTTACCGGTTGGATTTATCCATATGCTTGTAACCAACCAAATACCTCATGATCTTCCTCGCTTACTAAGCTCATGGCCTCCAACCCATGCCCTTTGTCCTAGATCTAGTCTTGAATACCATGATTTGCAACTAAACTCCTATTCTCCTAATCGAACTCCATGCGACACAACCCAACCTTTCCAAATGCACATTAAACATAAGGTTATGAGAGGGAGGTGTACTATTTCTAATATTTAACAACCCTTCAGACCTTGAATAGCTGGCCAACTAGCATCACCTAGCTAAATTTTCCGGGGCCCTATTTGTCACTTAGTTTTAGCTAGCTAGGTTCATTGGACCTAGGATTTTTACTTAGCTTTAGCTAGCTAACTTTTTTGGAACTCTCATTTTCACTCAACTTCGACTAGCTAAAGAGTTGTGTGACATGAATATTCATTCTAAACCATAGAGAAATCCATTCAAACGAAACCAAACAATATATATTTGGTTGTATTGCTCTTAGTTGGCTTTGTATTTTCATGTTGTTGCACAAAGAAATTGAGAGGCTTAAAATCAACACGTATAGTCGGCTTCCTCACTTTCGACTAGCACTGGTGATAGATCATAATTGTCATCATCATCATCATCTTCTTCTACTTCATCATTTTCTTCATTTTCATTATCGTCGGAATCGTCAATGTCATTTGGCAATTCAAGACGAGAGATAGAATCAAGGTGTTCCAAATCAGAGATTCCACAACATTTGCTAGATTAATAAGAATCAGGCTCATGTTCAGTTTAAAAAACATAGCCACTTCAACGAGTCCAGGTATGAGAGACGACTGTTTGGGTGCAATGACATCATTCATTCCACTGAGATCACATTCGGATTCCAATTAGCTATTAGCTAGCTTTAGCTAGCTAACTTTCCTCGCATGGATTATGGCACTTAGTTTTAGCTAGCTATTATTTTGAGGCACCGAATTCCTACATAGCTTTAGCTAGTCGGAGCTTTTAGCTAACTAAATAGCTGCCCACTTAGTTAGTTGTCCAAGGTCTGCAACCCTTGCATGAATGCAACTCATGAAGGGACTTTTGTGATTGAGCTCAAATCAGACTCCATAACCCTTTTACTCAAGTACTCAAGAAAATCTCACAAAGGAGTCCAACAACTCCTTTCTCTTTATCCCTACTATGTGACTCTATGTCCACTACTTTTGTACTAAATCTCCACTAACTTAACCAACTAAAAGAACCAATAATCAATTGAACTGAAAACTCTTTCGCCTTGGCTAATGTAGCCAAACCCTAACCCAAAAGTTACTATGGTTAACCCTTACCAGTCTAGGCGACCATAAAGTGGTCGATTTATGGTCAAAGGATCAAAACAACAATTTAAAAACCTCTGCTAGAGATATTCCTTGTATAAGATGTTTAAGTTAAGTTATGATGCATTTTTGGACTGTTGGGATTGAGGGAAGCTAAGACATGAGCAATGAACGGTGAGCAGTGAGAGGTGAGCGGTAACACATGAGCAGTGAACAGTAACACATGAGTAGTGAGCGGTAACATGTGAGCAATGATGCCAAATTTAGTAATTGGGCACGGTTTTAGGATATATACTCTAAAATTGGCATTTTTATTTTTGCAATTTAGGAAATATAAAGTACCTGCATTTTGATTGAAGAAGAGTGAAGGGAACCTATTACCATGGATACTTTCAAAACCATCAGTCCATTGTTGGTTTTTATTATAAAAATCTACACTAATACATATCACTTTATGCCATGATACTATCCATCGTGCCCATTCCACTACGAACAAAATGCTTTGAGCCCAATATGAAGTTACGATAATTTGGAGAGGCAAGAGCATTGAATCTATCCATAACGACCTCCATGGATGAACCTACCTAGTGATGTCCTTCACCGTTTGATGGACATTTTAGGAGATTGTCTGTTAGGAACACGGGGGGGTCACTCCATTGTTGAGTGAATACCACGTGCGAGACAATTTTGCTACCCTATATTATATGCCTTAGACAATTTTTAAAATTATGATTTTTTTTCTACATATACATAACCATTGATAATATCTTTTGTATATTTTTTTGAAATTTTTAGTCATCTTCATGTTTTGTAGTAATTGTTTTAGCTCAATTCTGCATCATTCTAGTTAGAAATGGTATGTTTTATTAAAAAAACAGATAATCAAATTTGGTTACCATTTTTTACTATGTAATAGATACCGTGTATATCTACACATGAAAAAAAATTGATAAAATTTTGACTCATTTTGGTGGTGTTTTTAGGAAAAAGTAGATTTTTTTGTCTCGCACGTGGTATTCTACTTGACAATGGAGTGACCCCCCCGTGGTTAGGAATTGTTTGCTCGTTGTTATTACTATAGCAAAGTTCTTGGCAGTGGTGTTTTCATAACCTCATTGGCAACGCATTGGGAAGTCATGTCAAGTGACTTACGGCATGTACCATTTGCTACAGGGTGTTCATGAATACCAAGATATATTTAAGCCCTTGACATCCCAGAGGATGTGGAGTGAACATATATTATGTGAGCATAGCACAACGTAATATGCATTGGTGTGGAACGACATACCTTATATTCCAGTCTTGATTATTCTTAGGCGACATTTCCCACATAAAATGGGATAGAAGTCGATCCAATCCATTCCGTATAATTGTGGACACTTCCATTGCGATACATATAATCATAATATTTGTTTGTGCATTGCAAATGACTGGCACAAGAAGAACATCTAAATGACAATTCAAAATTATTTTAGATATTTATTATTTTTGTTGTGTATCAAGGATGTCCATCACACATCTTATCCATTCCATTTATAGAATGGCCATACGCACCAGGAACACCCATACTTACTAGGGGCAAAATAAACAAAACATCACCATGAATATCTATAGAAACCAAATTGGATTGAGAGTCCTAGTTCTATAAGAAAAATATTATGTGACAAAAAGATGAACAACATGACAAACATCATCATCCGAATCCAACAACAAAAAATATTATCGTGACTTGGTTCTATCTTGACAGTAGCCACACTAGGTACATCGACAGTAGATGTGTCAGACTCGTTTGTTAACACTTGCATCTGGAAATCAGGAAGACCTATAACTTCATATGATCCTGGACCCAAAATACAAACATGGCCATCTTCACACATGTTCTTTTGAATCAAATTTGTTTCAAAGATATCACCGTCCATGAAATACATCTCTTGCTCCACATACATGGTTTTAATCCGGAGATTGAACCTCAAACTAAACATCCTCTAAGACACTCACATGACCATCATCTTCAAGAGGCAAAGTGAAAGGTACAAATGATTCATAAGTTCTAATGATAGCCATTTGGAAGTAAGAGAAAAAAATGAGATATTAAAATGTGTGGGTGAGATACTATTTGTATTGGCAGTATAAGACTAATATTTTTATAATTAAAATATGGTTACTATATAAACTGGTAGAACATGAACATAATACGATAATATCAATAAAAAATACAACCCAATAATTTATTCTATAAGTGTTTATTAAACATAAAATTTGAATCAACATTATTATTAGTAGGATAATTATTATAAAGGCTTGCGCAACAAACCATAAGTGCCAAAAAAAGGGAACCCAAATATCCAACAGCTATGAAGGTAACCACATACAAACAATTAAAAAAATACACTTGGAAAATCTGTACGTGAAAATAAATGAAAAAATATTATAATAGCTGCCCAAAAATGATTGCTCAAGTTTTTGCTTGTAAATATCTTTTTGATTGTACATCACCAAAACAATAAGGAAATTGTACGTTGTCAAAATCTTTTAGAATAATATTAATTAATAGAATAGAATTGGACATTCACAAATTTTAATACATATAGGTACAAATATTCATCAAATTTCATGTGAATATTATACAAATTGGGTTGTATAATGTTTAAATTTCACCATCATAGATACAAGAGGCAAAACATCATGAGACTAGTATGTAATTGATTGAAAAAAGAAAAAGATAAAAATGATTATATTTTACTACAAAAAGAATTAAAAAATGAGCAAGTACTATGAGAAAAAATCCCACATTCTAGTGCACAAATATATTGGCGATTTAGCATAAACACAAATAAGTATAGAATTGAATGAATTAGCCAAAGAAAAAGAAGGATCATGAAAAGATCTTGATCGAGATGTATCTAACAATATTGTAGAGCAATTTGAAGTTCGGGAGAAGAAGAAGAAAAAATACACCAAGATGTCGGAAGAAGATCAAAACAACTCCGAACATGAAAAATAAATGTAGCCGGAGACAAAATCCAACTTGTAAGTACTCACCTTAAATTTTTATGTTTTAAACAATTCATATCAAATCATAGCCAATTTCAATAAGAACGCACGGGATATGGTGACACCGCCAATATCCCTCGGGATACAAAACAAACCAAATGAATGAAAATACAAGGGAATTTGGCGGCACCACCAATATCCCTCGATAAGAAACAAAAATACTTGTGAGAGCGCTAGGATATTGGCGGCGCCACCAATACCCCTCGGAATATCAAACAAAAAATACGTATGAAAGCTCAAGGATATAGGTAGCACTGTAAATGCCGCCCGGATACGAAACGAAAAAACCTTGTGAGAGTGCAAGGGTATTGGCGCCCATACCCCTCGGGATACAAAATGAAAAAAACACATATGAGAGCTTAAGGATATTGATGGTACCACCATTACCCCTCACGATACGAAATAAAAAATCAATATGCGAGCACAAGGATATTGGCGGCACCACCAATACCCCTCTGGATAATAAAAAATTAGTATGAGAGCACAAAGATATTGGTAGCACCGCCAATACCCTCCGGATATGAAATAAAAAATATTTGTCAAAGCCCAAGGAATATTGGCGGCACAGCCAATATCCTTTGGATACAAAACGAAAAATATTTCTCAAAGCCCAAGGGTATTGACGGCACCGCCAATACCCTCCAGATATAAAACGAAAAATATTTGTCAGAGCCCAAGGGGTATTGGCGGCACTGCCAATACCCTTTGGATACAAAACGAAAAATATTTGTTAGAGCCCAAGGGGTATTGACGGCACCGCCAATGCCCTCCCAATATAAAACGAAAAATATTTGTTAGAGCCCAAGGGTATTGGCGGCACCGCCAATACCCCCGGATATGAAAAATAAAATACTTTTGAGAGCGCAAGGGGTATTGGTGGTGCCACCAATACCCTAGATACGAAAAAAAAATACTTGTGAGAGCGCAAGGGATATTGGCGACACCGCTAATACCCGCGGATATGAAAAAAAAAAATTTATGAGAGCGCAAGCGGTATTGGCGGTGCAGCCAATACCCCTCGGGATACGAAATGGAAAATACGTATGATAGCGCAAGGGTATTGGTGGCACCATCAATACCCCCGGATACGAAACAAGAATAACTTGTAAGAGCACAAAGGGTATTGGCGGCACCGCCAATACCCCTCGGGAAACAAAATGGAAAATACATATGAGAGCTCAAGGGTATTAGCGGCACCGCCAATACCCCCAAATCCAAAATTAAAAATACTTGTAAGAGCACTAGGGATATTGGCGGCACCGCCAATACCCTTTGGATGCAAACTAAATAATGTCCAAAATTGGTAGATTTGGGCTTTTGAGAATGAATTGTAAAAATTATAAAAATTACTTGGATGGAGTTGAAAAAAAATAGACATATATATAAAGATGATTTGAACATACATTAGTTTTTGTAGGATTTTATACGTTAATTTTAATTTTTGGAAAATTTTGAAAGTCTGCTATTTTTGTTTGGACATTCTAGAATTCAAATTTTGTAATACCTTTTCGGATAGGCAATTTTGAAGGTCCATAACAATTCGAGATTATAATGAAAAAATATGAAATAATTTTCATTATATTCATTTTGTTTGGTTGTACATGTTGTCTAAATAAAGGTTTTTTATATGACTTCATCTTCTACTGTTAAATAATTGTTAAATATCTATATGTGACACATTTTTTTTGTCTTCACTTGATTTAAATGGATCGAGAGTTTTTACTTTATGTTTTAATATTTTTGTATGGTCGTACATTTTATTCGAAATCTGTGATTGAGAGTCTGTAATTTTAACCACCTTTAAAGTCAGGCTTCTTCATCATTTTATGTCATTTGTTCTTAATGCCTTTGATTTGACCGATTTCAATATCTTTGTTCTTATTTATTTTATTTTCATGCAACAATTGACTACATAAACTCTTACTTTTGATGGATTCGCAGTTTCTGAATTAAACATCATCATCAAGATTGTCCCTGATGCAATAGAATCTTGCCATTCTGTGCTGATTATATATAGTCTTGGAGGGTCACTTGTTGGGAAACGGCATTTTTCAAAATGTTCAAATTGAATGATGACATTATGAATAAAAATATTTTTAACAAATAACCTGGGGGATTTTAGGCTATAAATATTTTACTTATTCAATACCCTCTTGGAATGCAAAGTTTGATAAATTTCTTCTTGTTTTATTTTCTTTTTACATGCAATATTTTGTGACGATAATGGTTTGTTGATATTTCATCCTGAAGATTCAAAGTGGACAAAATAATTATCTTTTTATTTTTGGAATTACAATTTTAAGGTTGGTCATAAACCTTGGACTTGTGTAAACCCACTTCGTCTAGCCAATCCTCGCAATTCAAATAAAATGGTTAGTCTTACAATTCTTTTTCATCACATTTTTTTTCATTTTAATGAATCATATTGTTTGTGTATATTATAATTTGATCGGTTTGTGGTTTACTTATTTTACATTTTTTGGGCAGACCGTGAAGTTCACAATGCTCTTACTTGTTCACTCTTTTTTATCATACTTCGGAATTGAAACGCATGTCTTTGTTTTTTTTAAATGAATATTGACAAAGATCTTTCGGACAATGATATGGATTTGGATGATGATATTTAATACAACTTCACGGATGCTATTATTCAACTTATGAGAGATGATTGCATCACACCATGGAGAGGCCTACGAGAAAAACATCAATTGTTCTTCCAAGTTTTGATTGATGCTTTGTCAAACCCTGAAGACATTATTACAAACCTCACTGCCGCCACAAGTATAAATCAATTTATTTTTGTTGAGGATTTTTTTAATATAATTTTTATACAAACTAACATGCTCTCATTGATTGTTCTCTTGATAATTGTTTATTATCTCTTTGATAGGATCCCTTCATACATGCTTGTTTCTCTTTGAAGCGTCACCTCTTGGCATAAGAAGGTGACAAAGATGTTTTTCATTCCGTCTTGAAGCCTTTGATTATACAATCTCCTTTACCTATTGGCAAAGACATCAATTATGAAGACTCGGATTATTCTCCAATTGTTAATCGTAAGGCCATCAATCTATTTTGTAAGTAAATTTTGTTTATTCATCTTGTTCGAAAATTTCATATGGCTAATTTCATAATTTTTACTTGAAGTATGTTGTATATGTGTTTTTTTGGATTATTATGGACATGAGTAATTATTAAGACATCTATGTTGTCATGTGCTAGGAATGTGATACCACAATGGCACCGACATTGGCGACAATTTTTTGAAGATCCATGATTTGTAGCAAGTCCATCACCCCCACGAAGCCTCCTTATCTATGCCGCAACCATGGCTTCCGTTCTTGTTGCTCAATCTTCCCCTTCTTCTACCCATAACAAAACTAGACATTATGATTGTCAGGTTTTGAATTTTATAGATTTAGAGTCCGAATCACGATCAACATCCATTACTTCAAGTTATAGTGATGATTAGTTTTTTGTTAGCACGTGTTCAACTGCCAGAACTGAAGGTTTTATTATTGGTATCGTTTCTTTAATATACATTCACTTATACACGTTTTGTGTCCAACTCTATTTTCTTTGCACTCTCTATATTTATGTTGACATGTTGTATAATTGACCTAGTACAAAATTGAGTTTCATTTGCAACATGTTTTGTTTTATTTTTTAATGTGTTCATATTATGAATATCAATGATAATCATTATCATGAGCATCATTTACTTCAACTTTGTCCATTCCACTCTCATACGGCATGCAATACAACTATGAAAATTTGTAAATGATATATATATATGCCCATAAACATGAACACGGTAGAGAGGAACAGGCTCCCATTCACGTTGGAGTACAAGCCAAACTCCAATGTTACTTTTATTTTATTTTATTATATATGCCCATAGGCATGCATATATTGTTTTTTTTCTCATTGCTCACTACTCACAATCTAGCATTCATGTTGTTTGTCCTCCCCAATCTTATTACTGAACCCTAAAATTATATTTCTTTAGGCCACGGTTATAGGATACTAGTGGTCCTATTACCAAAGATTTTGCTTTCTTCACCGCTCACAAATTACCGCTCACCGCTCACAAGATAGCACTCCCCGTGGGGATTGAGCAAAAGGTGTAATTGTAAATTTTTTTGATGGGGTTGATTTTTTTCACCATCCCATGTGACGAACATTTTTTTCATTTTCACTTTTCTTTCAATGAACAAGATTAATTTTGAGCTTTATATGCCTTTCTTTGTGCTTGTGATGGGTGCAAAAATGAGCCTTGATGACCGGTCATATTCTCTAAATTCCTCTAAAATGATTGGTAAAATTTCATGATGTCTTGGACTTCAACCAATTCATTTGTAACTAGCGGTTGGTTCTTCCCCATTCATTGCATTGCATTGCATAAAATAAAATGAAAATAACGTTAAGGTCTAGTTTGTACACCGACGTGAATTCATTGCATAGTTATCTCAAAATGATTCACAGCTACAAGTACATGCAAACTCATTGTCACATGCCCGTTCCTCAACTGACACATTTTGTATAAGGTTGGAGTCATGTCCCATCACCAACCATGTCCACTAAAAACATGTCCAACTTCATCATTTCCATCATATGTGTTTCTATCCTTTTTAGCCAAGTATCATTTTGGAACCAATAAAAAGCTATCATGCCCAAGTTTAGCTTGCAACTCAAGTTAACTTTCAAATGTTGGGGGATACTATCGCCCTTGGTACATAAGTTAATGAATAAATAAATGAACACATGTATGTACATATGCAGTGTTTTAAAATTTGGCTATATAGATGTTTTTTGCTACAATAAATGTGGTTGTGCTATGTTTATTCATTGTTAATTTAGAAAGTAACAAGCAAACTAGCATGAAACTGGGTTGGGCGCCATCCATGTTAAGCTAACCCAGCCCGTAGCCTTGGTCAAAGAAGCCACCAACGCGCTTGATCATGACTACTAGTGTAGGTTGCAGTCTAATGGCTGAGGAGATAGGTGGCCCAAACTGTTGAGGTCACCTTCAACCCTCAGCCTTAGACGGTGTAATCCGTTGCTGACCGTTTACATGAACATCACTCCTATAAGAGTTAGACTTTGAAACAATCCTAAGAATCTAAACAATGTGAAGGTGGAAATTTGCATGTTAGTCTTGAACCTAGGGTCCCTCTAATAATCTAGAGGTGAAGAGAAGTATCATCTTCTAGGTATATTTTAAACTCTTCAAAGGTTCAAACTATCATCTAATTATAACACTTAGTCTCACGACACCATTCCTAACACTTGATCAATCAAACGAATTCCTTGAACCTCTTTGATATCTTGATTGCATTTCCAAACATATGTTTCCCTTTTTAACAAAAGGTTTCTCCAAAACTCATAGGAATTTTCCTTAAATTGGATGCTCATAGTTCTTACAAGCTTATGTTCTCCTAAGACCCTTATATCAAGGTTAGGTGTCTTTAGGATAGAACCATGATTATGCCTTCCACTATTATTACCAAGTGTAATGTTAAATTTAAGTGATTCATCACCCCCTTTACAACATGCATGAACTAAGTGGAAAAATCCTCCTATCTTGATTTCAAGTCTGTTGGTCAAAGATCTCATTTAAATTCTTTCGAAAGTTACCAAATATAATTGGTGGATTTATTCCTTTATTTATTAGTGTTTAACCTTGACCGTTTTGATTGAGGACCCTTATAATGTGAAATGTTAGTTTAAAACTTGAGGATGAGGTGATGATAGATTTGGCCTACTTGATGGCCTTGTATGAATCATCTTCCATCTTGAATATTATTTCCAATGATGGTTTTCACTTTGCCTCAATTAGATCTCCTATGTCATTCTCCGAGTACATTTTGTTAATGAGACCTAAGACATCCAATATCTTCTTGAGGCACGCCTTTGGGTAGTGGCTTACCTTAGTCCATCGTTTTTAAATTCATGCAATGGCTTGCAATTTCTTCTAAGTCCATTTTTATTTTATTTTAAAGATTTTTTTTATCTTATTTTGTATCACCGTGGCTTGAGCAAAATTTTCATATAGATCTCAAATCAAAACACTGTCAAATCTTAGGTGAATTCGAATGTGAGCTCCTTCTCCTTGATGAGCATGGGCATTCAACTCCTTTGTCAATACCAACTTTATACACCCAGGGTGCCAATAAAATTAGTACACCATAAGTGCCAATTAAATGTTAATGCACATGGGTGCCAATTTCCAAAGTAGCAAGGTAACTTTTGCAAGCTAGTAAGGTAACATTCCCAGGGCAACAAAGTGACACTCATGTATGATGTGCGGGGCCAAATGAAGTGTATTAGGGCCCTTATCTTGTTCTTCTTATATAGTATTTGACATCTAGGTAATTTCCATATTTTCAAAACATTTATAGTGGCTAAAATTAGGATTTTATATAATTATAACATGCATTTAAAAGCTTAATTAAATTTATCATGATACTAAATTACTCAATTACTAGTCCCGAATCTGAATTACTCAAAATGTTATTTCTATCTACATACCTTTTTATCAAAATTCATCTAGTGGTTGGATTTCTATTTAAGGTTCATTCTACCACCAATTCGTCTGATCACATGTTTGTATAAATAAGGGTTCTCTGCCCTTGTTCCCAAGCCTTGGTGTGTTCCCGATCACTACTTTTTGTTGCCATGGCCTTATTGGCGTTCCTGAGTCTCGCTCTTCGTTCCCGTAGCCATATTGTATTCCCAAGGGGATGGGAACTTCATCTTCCTCCCTCAGCTTCAGCCACTTCCTTGTCTCTGGCTTCCTCATGCTCTCCACATGCTCTTGCCGAATCTGAGAATGTTTGCTTGGCGACTCTACACAAATCCTAACCCTCAGCTGCACCCCATCGGTTCCTTCATTTCAGCCTAGCAAAAAGAGCAACTAGCTTTTTCCTTTCCTGCCATGTTTTCTCTCGCTCCATGGTGCCCGTACTCTGAAGTTTGCAACCACCTCCCTTCTCGTTGTCTTCCCCTCCTTGCCATCTTGCTCTATCGTTGTACATGATGCCTCGCGCTTCATGCCAAGTTCATTGTAGTTGTTGTCGGCCCCTTCATGCTTCATCCCCACTTTTGCGTGCTTCATCCCTCCTCTTATGTTGCTACCCATTGCCCGATTACCTACTCCATTGTTGCGCCTGCTAGCAATCTACATTGTCGTACCCACTTGCACCCTGTTGCTATGATCGCTCCGCTCTTGAACCTATTGCCTCATGATTCATCCCCGACTTTGATGTATTAGTTGCATTGCTCTTGTGCGCTCTCCATCTCCACTTTGTTCGTAACCAGTTAGCTACTCCACCGTTGCTCCAGTTACATGTTCCATTGCTGCTCCATTTACCTGCTCCATTACGTGCTTTGATTCGCTACCACATGGCATCCCACCTACCGCTCCGCCCACACCATGGTCTTTCTTTGCCTCCCTTGTTGGTGCGGCTACCTTGTATGCCAACTAGGCGTGTTGGCCTCTCCTATGCAACAACATCTTCAATTTTATTTGATTTTTGAACTCATTACATCTCTTCGTTGGTGTTATGGGTGTTGAGTTTGGTTGGCAATTGCGTGGTGGCGGTTGCATATGCAAGATCCATAGTTTATTGCTTCAAACCTCTATGACCATTTCAAATCCACAAGGCAAGCTCCTAACTATCACAACATTTCCACTTTTGGAGTTGCATTTTTTTTGGCTCATTTTGTATTTTCAACTTCGTGTCTTCCATTTTATGTTCTAATGCCCATTCTCTCATGTGCATTTAGGTGGAGGTTGTTGGTCCTTGTTGGCCATGTTTTTGCGGTCCTCTCTTTGTATTTGAGAAAGAATACCTCACATGTATAGGATGTAGCCATTTTTGAGCACTTTTGTCATGGACAACCCCACCTCTTGGTGGTGTTCAACTCTCTCACCCCTTTCTATTGTTTTGGTGAGGTTTTTTTGACGAGTTTCCTTGCTGAAGTGGTCTCTCATGCTTGTTAAGACATATGCCTTGCTAGTTGATGTATCCTTGGGCACATGTCTTGCTGGTTGATGCCTTAGGTGCTTTAGATCACGGATAATATTGATATTTATGTGTTTGTGTTTGTATTTCGTAGTTTTTGTTTGTTTGTTTTTTGTGTGTGTGTGTGTGTGTGTGTGTTTCATTTTGTTCATTTTGGTTTGTGTTTTAGCCATAGCCATGGCTCCGCCACTTGCCCCTCCAAAAGGTTTCAAGTTTAGGAAATTTTTCTCTAGGCCCGACCCCATTGGTACAAGTAGTAAGCTATGCCTTCATCTGATGTGATCATCCTAGTAGTTGTTGATGGTAGAGTGCAACCAACAACTCCATTTGGTAGAGTCACGTGTCAAGAAGAAGTCCTATGACAAATCTCATCAATTTCAACTCTTGTGGTTGCCAATTTTCCCTTGGGCATGAACTCATCTACAAAGATGATGAGGTCACAAAGGTTATTTGCAAAGTTTGCTCAAAAATATGAGGGAAGTCCATAGTTTTATGTGCTAAGAGTAATAACCTATGCGAACATCAAGGAGGATAACTGCTAAGAGTCATGGTCATGGGGTTGTTGTTGGGGAGAAGTATATGGATTACGACTCCACCCATCTCAAAAATGAGAGACTCTTTGTAGCTATCCCCATAGGTACTATTGCAACCCAAGTAGCAAAGAATATGGTCAAAGATAGAGAGAAAATATGGATACAATTTGCTACCTTGCTATAGTTACTCCAGTGAGGTAGAACCATCACATATTAAGAACAAATGTATGTCTTGTTTGTAACCCTCAAATTAAAAACCAATCCACATCACCACTAGAATGACAATAGTAGGCAAGTGATGGCAGAGGCTGTAGAACGTGTCGAACTAAAGAAAACCATAGAGGTTATGCAAGCAACTATTTCTTTTTTAGTTTTTTGTGTGATGAAGTCACAATGATAGATTGTCAATCTTGGAGAAGTGTCCATTATAGTTATGTTTTGGTAGTGTATTCCTATACTCCTCACCTTGGAAAGAGTTGTAGAGGGAGGGACATTAGATAACCTCACTAGTACGATTGTGAATGTTATTTGTTATGATGGGGGTTTATGATAGCAGAAGATGAGAGAAAGCTTAATCACATTTGGGGTAGATGGAGTGTCCATATTTCAAGGTGCTAAGTTGGGTGTGATAGTGTAACTCATCAACAAACACAATCAGTTCATGGCGGGTGTCCATTGCATGGCATACTGCACTAACTTGGCTATCCAAACCCATTCCAAGGTAGAGGTGGTGAAACATGTAGAGGAACTCTTGGCATCGTTGTACTCTTACTTCAACGCACCTCCCAAGCATACTTTGGAGTTTCAAAAACTAGCAGCTTGCTTGGAATCAAAAATCAACAAGATCCTTAGAAATGTGAAGACTCGTTGGATCTCCATGCTAGGACTTGCAAGAAGAGTACTTGAGGAGTATAAATCCTTGGTGAGGAAGATGGCCATGAATGCACCCAAAGAGCATGCAGCAAAGAAGATTTTTTCTATGCTCCTAGACTGGCAAAACATGCTTATCGTACCTTGTTTGATGCCTATGCTCCACTTCATCAACTTCCTTATAAAGTTTGCATAGAGTCCAACATGTTACATCGTTGATTTTCTTTCCGCGGTGAAGATATGCGAGGTGACCTATGTAGACTCTACATAGACCCAACCTTTGCTTTCCATGGAGAGGAGTTCAACACATTTCAATTATTGGCGGATGATACATCCATGGTCACCAAACAACAGTGGTTGTGTTGTTACAACCACGAGGAGGTCCTAGGGTTCCCAATGTAGCGAGCTAATGAGGGAGGGAGGTTGCTGGAAATAGGTGGAGCCCACCTCCATGAAGAAAATTTAGAAGCACTCACATGGGAGAGGTAAGTACCAAAAATAAAGAAACAATCTCTCTAAATATTTCAATGTAAGCATGATCCAAGGACAAGAAAATTCCTTCCTATCCTTTTGCTATGATGGGTTGGCTAGGGTGTCGGATATAGGACACTTGGTGAGGGTATTTAGAGCCAAGTTAGTGTGTAATTAGCTCATTAGATGTTGGGTTACAAGACACATGATGAGTGTGTAAAGACAATCTTAGATGTAATAAGTAGACAAGATTTGCTTCTATCATAGGAGTTGTCCAATTCTAAAATGAGACCTTTGGAAATTTATCATAGAACACTCTAGCAGAGTATTTTGAAAATTCACAACTAATTCCATAACATTATTCAGATCCATAACAATGTTTTGTGGGATTGACAATATTCTATGGAATATTCCCCACATTCGGTCTGAATGATGGAATATTCCATAGAATATTGTCAGTTCCACATTGTTATAGATCTGAATAATGTTATGTTGAAAATGAGAAATTAAATACATAAAAATTAGGACGGATTTTTGTTTACTTCCTCTACATGGAAAATAAATTTCACGCCAAACACCAATGTACATAAATAGAACAAATTGCTCAAGATGTAACCCACGAAAATAGGGCAGCATACCTTAACCAGTTGGACTTAGAAACAGTAGGATCTTGACCAATTATGCCTAAAAATCTCCCCGGGCACTGCATTGCAGGCGCCCTGAACTGTCAGGTAGGTCACTACTGTTAGTTAGGCAAGTCGCAAATCTCGAAAAGTGTCGCAAGTTTGGTGCTGCAACTTCTGTCTCTTTCAGTTTCTATCTCTTCTTGAGCTTTCTGTGGGAGCAAGTAAGGTAACTTACCTCCTCCATCCTTAGCATTACAGCCCTGCAACCGCACAATTTCCAGCTCAATTCTGTTCATTTTCCAAGGCACCTTTCCTTGGACTTTTCTAATCATCTCGTTGCCATCGGGAATGCGGGTCCAGTTCATTTCCCCTTCTTTCCAGGGAACATTTAATGTGCCTCTACTTGCCCATGTCTAGGTCTAAGGAGATTGCAATGAAACCCAAAGAGCAATTTACTTTTCAGAATCCAAGTGTATGTTGCTTACAACTACATTCATTTATGCTGGGGCGAAACAATCCGTACATTGGTTCCTTGGAGGCAAGGGTTTAGGCATCCAACAAGGATGGTATGGGTTGGTTCGCCCAAATCTTCATTTAGGCAACCTCTCATCCCAACTTTGGGTTGCACAAGGTGTAGCTATCAGAACAATGATCCAAGAGAAACCCCAACGTCTAACGACGCATACAATGCACACAAAACTCATTCACAGGAACTGAGCCAGGTGAGCACTGAACAAGCTCCGAGAATATCATTTTTGAGGCCTGTTAGCATGAGGCAGGCATGAAACCAACTTCAGCAGATGTTGTGTCATGCTTGGTAATTGCGACATCCACAATTGCCGGTATATTCATGCAACTTGTAACCCCGAAGTTCAGCCTGAATCTGGCTACAATACATGGTCTCTTAGGAGTAAATCCCACACATACCCAACTTATTCTTGCCCCACCTAAGTTAAACCTGAAGCTTAAAACTGCTATGCGTAATCATCCAAATGGTTTTAAGGTGATTGCTCTAAACTGAACTCTTATGCGATTTGGAAATCCGATTGGGATCTCACATAATTGCAATATTTTGAAAATTGTATAACTTGAATGAAAAGTGTCTTTTTTGATAGACAATGATAGCTTATTGTCTTGTAAGGTTATTCTTCTTAACACAAGAACATAAATTAACACGAGACAATTTTGGTGAAGATCGTACCATTCAGTAAAAAGAGAGAATACATAATTAAAAATGAACATGCTAAAAGCATTCAAGGAATAACTGTATATGCTTGATATTCAAGATATAAAAGAGTTACAAGAATCTTCCTGGAAGTACTTAGGCAACATACATACTTATGTAAGTTATTTTGCTGTGAACTTTCTCAAGGTTGAGAATGAAAATGACGAATGGCAAGGTTACTTGTGTTGTTCAAGGAGAGCATTAACCCATGTGGGCACCTTTAAAGCAAGCCTATCATTGAGAATCATCGACTTCATTCACCCAAAAGCAACAGAAATCAGGAATGTTGAATTAATGACAGACATCATGGGGATGTCGTGGTTGGCTCTACCTAGCTAGCCCCTCTCTCTCTCTATCTCATGATCCGATCAAGCAACGCTTCCGTCCGGTTCTAGCCATGAAATTGTTGGGGATCATGTTGAGGAATAGATGTTGGTCCACCACTTTTCACACTGTTACAGTCAGAGATGCCGACAAATGGTGCCAAAAGTGGCCAGTGTGATCAACCCTTCAAGGGCTAGGCACATGGCTAGGGCTTCCATAGCCCAGGCAACCCTTGGAAGATTTGGGCCACAACAATCAAAAGTAAAAATTTGAACACAATAATCAAACTTTGAAGTATAATACATATTTTTACCTTCGGGTAAAACCTAGGCAATGTGATTATTGCATTGGCATATAACGTAAGCTTTGCTTTATTGCATTTTGTAGCTTGCGCGGTGGCTTGCCTTGGCTACAACCAATTTCTTGTTGTGTTGTACTACCACTTGCCCGGCTGCCCGACCTCCCCAACAACTAAAAACAGTTGCATGGCAACAAAGTTGGGCCATGTGCCCAACCCTTTAGTCTTTCTCCCACATCCAAGTTGGCATTGCCATTGGCCAACATCACTTTAAGTTATGGACAATAAGTCTTGCCTATTAGCTACAATATATATGGTATTTAGTGTCACATACTAGTTGGAGTTACACAATGTTATATTTTTTTTACTGTTGATGTAATTTTCTATCAAGTAAAGTTGTTAATGTTTCATAATGTTCAAACAATCAATTTGACATTTGTTGACAAAATTTGAAATATGCAATAAATAGATATAGCATTGCATGAATCCAAATAGTAAGTAGCACTAAATACAATTTGTAGTGTACTATAGCCTTTTCCCCAGCTTGTAAGTAAGTGCATTTGGATGTGGATAATTCTTAACCTTAGTAACCTTGTTTGTACAAACTATTATTTTCTCCTTGGATCTCCACTTTGAATCTTTTGTGTACAATCTTGGCTATTAGCTAATACAATCTTTTCCCCAACTTGTAACTAGATTAGGATATCATAACACCAATCAACTCTCATGGTTGGTACTGTGGGTTCAAGCATCTATAATTAATTATTTCCAAACAATATTCCCTAGATCTGCCTCCCACTTAGATTCGGAGTGAATATGAGGGCCACTTCACACACGAGCCAAGAGCCGTGACCATGAAATTGTGAGAGCCCAAAAGAAAGTGTCCAAAGGCCGTCCGAAGACACCCCCAAAATCATGTAGTGTGGTCATGGATCCTCAAGTGTAGTGTGAAGTCATATGTCACGGGCTCTCAACCAAATGCTATTTTAATGAATTCCTATTCATGCGGGTCTTCACGCATGATAAAATAGAATAAATCAACAGTTGTGAGCGTTCGGAGTGCCATGGTCTCTTGGTTTTGTGTTAGGCCTACCTCCAAGAGGTGGTTTTTGAAAATAGTAAAAGTGGCCATGAAACATGATGCATTTGATGCCATGTAGGAATCCATGTAGACTTTACATCCATCTTGCATTCACATACTCCGTTGGTCCCTCAAGCTTAGTGTGAAGCGAACTTGGACTGGCTCCCCCTTTTCCACCAACGAGAGTGCTTGAAAGGTAATGGTCACGGGCTCTCAGTCTCATGTTTGAAGTAGCCCTTAGATTTGGAGAGAATATGAGTTTATGGGGAAGGGCTTACAATAGCTGTTATCAGGGTGGAGTCCCCATTTGACTGAGTTCACAGGTTTGACATCTCTGAAATGGCTTGCCGAATATTAGAGCCCTACATTGGGTGCCCATACCCATGCCGATGGGTTTTGGGTGGGCATGGGTTCGATATTATTGTTCATGGGTGGGCATCCAGCTCCAAATTGGAGTCAAACTTCTCGGATGTAGGGAATACGCTAACCAAGAAGCGCTCCGGGTTGAAGCCAACGACAGTGAACGACTTTTTATTTGTCCAATCCAACCAAGACTTGGTGTAGGCGGGTGATACACATTACACAATTTTTGAATACATGGGCGCAATTTTAATAGCATGGGTGGGCATAGGTCGCTGCCGATGGTTATGGTCTGGGTATGGGTACAAATTTGAAGGAAAATGTCGGGCTCTGCCGAATATGCTACTGTAGCTCTTTTTTGAGGTCAGGGTAAGGTTGAGGCATCTATAACCGAGTAACCATATAGATGTATAATGCGAGTTTGCATCTGGTTAGGAAGAGTAATAGCGGGGAATTATTGTTCTTGTGAAGAGAAACATTTTATCATAAGGAAAATGCAATTGGTTAAAATAAAATCTTGAATATGGACATTGTTACAAATTTCAAAATGTAAACTTTAGGTTACATATAGTCGATTTATAGGTTAACCCATAACCACTCATCTTAATGCTACTCTTTGGCTATGATCATTGTCAAAACTCTTATGAGGGTAATCAATCACAAGCCACCACCACATATATTAGAGGTGCCGATTCCCGATCAAGACTCCATCGGCAATCTATAGGGCACCGGAATTTCAATCATGCTATGACTGCATTTCAATCAGGTTGGAACGAATAGTTCCATGACACATGTCTTGGTTTTGAGTGCTACAGTGAGGAGGAATGAGCAGTTATGGCAGACTCAAGACATTGGTAATATGTTCGGGGCAACTATTGGCTTTGAAAATTCATACTAATTTCAATATAAGGAATAAAATTACCCAAAACATTAAAGTCCTCCTAATTTCTATCTTCCTACATGAAAGATTTGCACCGCCTTATACTTCTCTAGATATGGCGCAAAATCTCGCAAGTGATCGATTATGGGTGCCTCTACTCTAAACTTCAACTTTCTTCACCTAAAAAATATAGATCTCATCTATGTCGGCATTACATGATCCTAGTATATGGTTAAATGGACCTAGTTGACTAGGATGCCTCGACCTTAGGGACATGTAGCGACTCCCTTCAAGGCTTGCCATTGTACCACATATTCAAGCCCAAACCCGGAAAGTTTTTGGGCATAGTCGGTCAAGATCCTAGTGATTCTAAATCCAACCGGTTACATGTTGGCATCTTCCGGTGTTTCTTTATTCATTTGAGGCATATTCCATAGATTCCTCTAAAATGATCGGTAATCCTCTTGAAGTCTCCAACTTCAACCAGTTATTTCTCAAACTCAACCGGTTCATCTGTAACTAACCGCCGGTTCTCCCCGGACACGGGCCCAAACGACTCGGAAGAGGGGGGGAAAGTTTTTGGGCACCGGCTATAGCCCTTTCGCATGGCTAACCCATACATGTAGGAGCTTGAAATGGAGAGGGGTGCACACCAAAGCCGTTGACTAATGATATGATGGGTAATTTGTAACTATAGTATTTTTTCCTACAACAACTTATTCCTTCCCAAGACCTTGGCCTTGAATCTCTCTAATATTGCCATACAAGCACGAACAAGCATCCCAAGGGTGGTTAACCACGCAGGGTAGTGGGATTGATAAGGCAAGGGGTGATTGTGGTTGTGGTTAGCATTCATTATGTCTTTCTATGGAAACAAAACCAAAGAAAGTAAACCACAACCATGTCCCTTAGTGTAAACATTCCTTCAGAGGAATCCTTCAAGTGCATAAGTATTTACGGTAAGAT
This sequence comes from Polytrichum formosum, assembly GCA_964035585.1. Classification (NCBI taxonomy): domain Eukaryota; kingdom Viridiplantae; phylum Streptophyta; class Polytrichopsida; order Polytrichales; family Polytrichaceae; genus Polytrichum; species Polytrichum formosum. Next base: position 55,694,726 of record OZ037937.1, read on the forward strand.
ATTCAGCATAGCACATTGGAGTGCTTGAGATGATAGATGTATGTTATAGTATGCAAGAGAAATATATTATTAAGCATACTAATGCCAAGTGTCACGTGTTTACATTTTAGTATACAAGAAATAGATGTTATTGAGCATCTTAATGCCAAGTGTCATGTGTTTACATTTGTGACTAGGCTTGTTGACCATTGTGTAACCTAGGTATATACCTCATAGTATTATTGGGCATACTAGTACCAAGATATTAGCAAGTACACTAATAATGCCAAGTGTCATGATGTTACTCTAATGGTCAAGTTGTTGGCCATTAATGTAACCTAGCATTTGCCACATAATAGGGTAAGTGGCACTATTATGCATGTGACACTAAATACCATAAACGGTGTAGTAGAACGTGATGAAGTTGGGATGAATCACCACAACTTATAGGGGCCAAGATTTTACCAGACCCTTGACATGCACACCACAAATCCCCATCCAAGTCATAGTCTCCCAGTGGGATGACCTATTTGGTCTACATGATGAAGCTTTAGGACAATACTATATTCAACCAATGTTTTTTGTTTTTTTGGTTCACCCCATGATTAGCAAGAGAGACCCCAAATTAGTCTGTGTGACAAAGTTGGGAAATATCAACCACAACCCTATAGGAGGCATGTTTTGGCCATACCCCTAACATGCACGACCATAAATGACAATCTAAGTTAAAGCATTTGGGTCGACTCATGGTCCTATCTACTATGCAATGGAAGATGTGGTGGTGGTGGTGGTGGCAAGGTCACACCACCATTCCCCATTATTCTAAATGTTCATACTATATCAAACACATGACATGTGGGAGTTGACCATGTCATAGGAGGGAAGTAGAGGGGGTAAAAGAAAGAAAGAAAGAAAGAAAAAGAAAAGAAAAAAGAAAACTCTTTTGCAAAAAAACCTCCAACTGTTGCTAATGGGATTGGAGGAATGATGTGGCAACAACAATGTGGTTTCAAAAAACATTAAGGATTAAGGGTTAACCCAAAAGCCCCAACATAAGCGCACCAATCCATTGAGTCCCACCCAAATGTTGGATTGCATGTGATTAAATTGGAGGATAAGTAACTTGTTTAAGCGAAAATCTATGTACATTATTACATTTAGAGTAGCCCAAAAAGAAATGGTTAAATCTTGCATTTTGTATATTATTTCTAGATAACATTAGAATCATGAATCCTAGATATAGGTCGTATCAACAAAAAATTCCCTTCAACATTAAATCACAAGGGTGAGTCAACTCAAATCAAAGTTGCATATAGGACAACGTTTTTTAAAAGACAATATTCCATTCTAGAAAAGGAATTTTCTAATGCTTTAGTTTTTAATGACTAATGTTTGTGCAATTTTATTTCACGGTTATACAATTAAGAGATGTTGACTTTTTTGGTTAAGTTTTTGTTCAAGGTTGTTTTTAGGTTAGAACGGCACAGGTCCAAGCTACTTATTTCACAATGCACCAATGTATGGCTATGGGCGCTAGGGTGAGGGATGAGTATAATTTGAATCTTTAATTTCTTTTGTGTGCGTGTATGTGTGCGTGCATGTGTGTTCTTTTGATTTTCCTTTTTTTTGGTTTATTTTTTTTTGTGTTTCATTCTTTGAGGAGAAAATAACATAAAAGATGGCGTACATACACATGGGTGCTATGGTTGGGACTATGCATGGTGGCGTGGGACATTGGTTCATATGCACGGGTGCAATGGGTTGAGACCAGTGTTGAGTTTTGCACCCATCAGATAGCCCGTCAAATGTGCATCATGTATACATATGGGGTTGTGATTTATGACATGCAGGGTTTGTAATGGGTGCAAAACTCAACTTTGGTTGGGACATTGAAGGGTGTCCTAGGACATTATTTCATATGTACATGTGCAACAGGTCAAGACGACATGGATCCAAACTAAGTTGGGTTTACATACCGAGATTGGATGGAAATGTTTGTTCAATTGATTTCCTTGGCACAGAGGCTATCTGTGGTGAAATTCATGTGTCGAAAAATTAGAAACTATTCACATGCTTAGAAATTAATTATCTCAAAGATGACAAAAGAAATCAATCAACTGTGAAAATAGATCCATTGCAATCCACTATCACATGATCTATTATAAACTGCTTAACCTCTATTGTCCTATGCAACCATAATCTAGTCGTGAACAATTTGCTCTGACCCCTTTGACGCCAATTCGGATGGTTTCTAGATTATTTCAACTACTCCTATTGTTTATGTTCAAATATGCTATGTCATGCCACGTGGATGATTTTGATTCAATACAGCTATTTATTTTTGGATTGATTCAAATATGAGAGTATGCTATCAATTGGTTTACAGTGGAACCGGTCCACAAATTCATGCTTGACATTTGTCACCTCCGTGGTTTAGGGGCAACATATCCTAAACATGTATTTTGTTGATTCCTATGTGCAAATGATTTCCAATTGATCTGAAATTTTGCATGACACTCAAACGCAACATATCCTAAACATCTACCATTGTAATTTTAAGTAGGACATGTGTTGGTGGGTGTAAATCCATGTGGAAGGTGCGCAGTGGTGGCACCGCTGCCTCAAATTGCAAAGCTTTGCAAAAAATCATAAAGTAATGGTTTCAAGATTTGTGAGTTAATTTGAGTAGGTATATTGCCCCTCTTTTTGAACGAGGGTAACATTTTGTTATTTGGAGATGATTTGAGTGGAGGTTTGATCGAAAAACCAACCCCAATTTAATTTTTAAATTGGTGCCCCTCAAGACCACTATTGGCATTCCTATTATAACCTCCTATATAAAAAAATTCAACGTTTAAAATATGGACTATGAGTAGTCACCTCCAACTTGCAAACATGTAAACCGTTGAGTTTGTCACAAGTTTTGATGACACATTGGGTATAAATCTATGACGACACATTGAGGAACTATGACAAAATTTGGGGAGGGAATGAATTGCTCTACCATAGAGATAACACTAGGATGATGAATTGGAATATTGGAGTGCCTAAGGTGGGCTCAATCATTCACGCTTAGGTTGTTTATTCAGAGTGGGGTCCTTTGGTTCCATCAGGTTCACCCACGAGACCCCGCCAAACTCTTGTTCAATGGGTCCTAGTGGCATTGAAATAAAAATTCACTTGTCTAAAAAAAGAAGACACACACACACATAACATTATTCAAATCCATAACAATGTTATGCGGGACTGACAATATTCCATGAAATGTTTTGATGTGGAGAATATTCCATAAATATTGTCAGTCCCGCATAACATTGTTATGGATCTGATAATGTTATGTGATTCACACACACACACACATATATATATATATATATATATATATATATATATATATATATATATATATATATATATTATGGGAGACAATAATGCTACTAAAACTGTGTGAATAAACAACTACTAGGGAACAATATTTTCATAGACATCATCCAATAATGCATGTACGAAAAGATAATGTATAGTTAAAAAAAATGCTTCAAATAAGACTCATGTCAATCATGTAATTGTTTTAACCATGTCATTGATACATGTCTCATATTATTAAAGATAGTGAGTGAATTTGCCTTGAACCGTGACCCCTCTTCCTCCTCCTAGTTGCCCAATGGTATTGGTTGCTCTTGGACACAACAAACCCCTCCCTTTTCGCTGGATTTATCTTCGACATTGTGAGCAAGGATGTGTCTTGAACCGAGACCCCTCTTCCTCCGTCTAGTTGCCAACTCCTCTTCATCACTACCCATGCTCTGATTGCTCGTGCCGCCAATAGATCCCTCCCTTTCTTGCACCGCAATAGTTTCGTCGTAAGCTTTTGAGGATGTTTTGTGTCATTGAAGGATTCGCGGTGTTCACTTCCACAAGTCGATCAAGTACATTTTATGTGAGGCATTTGTCATTTCTTTGCAGAAGTACATGCAGATTGGTTTAGGGTTTTTTTCAGTTGGGTCTGATTTATTTTCTTGTTGTTGCAGATGGAAAAGATACCATCAAATTTCAAAGCTTGTGCATCTGCATCGTTATGAGGAGGCGGCCACTGTGTTCAAAAAATTCTTAAATCTAGGCATGCATGCAGTTTGCTTTGGACGTGGAGGGCCATATTGCTTTGGAGTTCCTTGTAAGATTTGCCTGTTGAGGTTGTTATGAATCTTACATGTTGTTGCAGCCTATCACATTGCGAGGGTTCTATCATGTTTCTACAAAAGTCTTAAAGGTTTAGAGGTCTTGCTTCCTTTATAGTTGGTGGATATTGAATGTGGGTACTAGCTGGGAACATACAAGTGTAAAGAGCCCTTTTTTATAAAAACATGCCAATATTTAGGAAATTAGTGGGAAGAATTTTGAGGAGGACATTGGATTTGTGCATGCAGCTCAGACGATTGGGTAGCTTTTCGAATGTACCTGGATGCGATTCTTAGATCCAAAGAGTGTTGTCCTTGTGGAGCTGATTCTTTGCCATCCAGCATGAAAGACAAGGTGTGGGATTCAGAAATTGGTCCTCATGGGAGTCAGTAACCTAGATTTGCAGAGTTATGTGATAAGAGATTGTAGAGCACAACTCTATACAAGGGTTTCATAAGTCTACAACGAGGATCAATGTTACTTCCATTTGTCCGATGGGTAGTCAATGTGATGTTGTGTGCGGGCTTGAATACAGTTGCCAAGGAAATCGGGCAGCTTTTCCTGCATGAGTGTGGAGCTCTCTGTTGATGTGGATTCTGAAGAAGCTCTGGTTGGAGGGGAATTTCTGACTTTGATTACTCACATGTTAGTTGAGGCATGTTGTTGCAATTTAACATCATGTTTTTGTATCTTAAAATGTTGATGCACCCCTGCTCAAATTTATGTTCAATAGGTGCAGTAGGCTCTTCTTGCCAGACCTGTTTTGGCCCAGTGGGGTATACTTCTCCTGCAAACTATGAGAATGTTTCTACTATATTTTCACTGATTATGTGTTGGGTGCTATCATACAGCTGTACCTAAGGACACAAAACCTTGGCTACATCTTGAAGGCAATCTTCGTTCTAGAGCTGCGCCTAGAACTTCGGAGGTGTGTATTGTATTTGTGACTGTTAAGTCCAGCCCTCTGCTTGTATAATAGTCTTATGCAGGAATAGATGCAGTTATACAGTTTTTACAATTCTTATACTGAAAAGCTGCTCGATTATTGTTTAGAAGAATTACCTTGACAAAACAGCCTAAGTTGGCACTAAATATTGTTGTTGCCTTTGCTGATTGTACGGACATGCAGGTTTCACCCACACCACCAATTCCTTCCTGTGAATCTGTACACATTTATGTCAGCCATCGATCTTGCATGGGAAAGGTAATCCTAAGTTTGACCTGATTATGTAATGATTTTTTTGTTATCAAGGCACAATATCTGCTCAAGAAACATCAGTCAACCTTGTTGTGCCCTCAGGGTTTTGTATTTGTGTAAAAGTTTGATATTGCTTCAAATTGAAATATTTGTCTGACTCAGATTCATGCATATTTTGTGCATGCAGATTCAAAACTTTGGATGTTAAATATATTCTTTTGGAGACAATGTCACACCACATTCTTGTCGAGCCTTGTCAGCTCCCTAGAAACAAAGTAGATATTGAACTTTCTACAAAAGAAAGAAACATGTATCGAAACATGAAATAGAAAGCAAGCATTTGTAATTGCAATTCTTCTAGATTACATCTTTATTTGTATGCTGGTTATACTCGTGCACAATATAACAATGAGTAGTCTAGTTTAGAAATAGTACAAGCAATGCAAAACAATGATTCTCAAAGAAGAAATTGAAAACTCACAAATGATGATTAGATGTTGGCTTCAATATGTGCAAGAGGTGTTGCACTCATGAAATACACCACATGAAAGTGTAGAAGTGTATGTATGTATGGTTGTAAGGAGGGTCTTCAAGTCAACATCCCGCCCAATTCAAGGTTGAGAACATTATGGAGCTTAATTCAAACTAGAGTGATTAGATGCATTATTGCGAGGTTAATTGAGCTAATTAGAAATTTTAATGGGTTCATCAATCGAGAGTACAGTATCATCTGCATAATACAACATCTTAATCATTTATGTTTATGATTGTCGCTGGAATTTTATTAAAAAGTCATCCAAACTATCCATGTTGTGTTATATTTCATCCATTGGCATAGTCACTTCTACCTAAGACCGTCATACAAAAACATCTTCCATTGTCATACATCATCCACCTAGGGAACATTTCTTTTTAACTTGTTCCCTAGAGCTCGGTTTAAGGTCACATATCGGTAATAGGCCAGGATACCATAAACTAAAATGTATGGTATCCTAGCCTATTACCGATATGTGACCTTAAACCGAGCTCTAGGGAACAAATTAAAAATAATGTTCCCTAGGTGGATGACATGTCCGTAGCTCAACTAACCTCACATTAATGCATTTAATGACGTGGAGGGAGAGAGAGAGAGGGGAGGAGAGAGAGGAGGAAGGAGGAAGGAGGAGGAGGCCCATAGGTCTCGGTTCAAGGCACATGAGACCTTGCCACAACGTGTTGGATGAGATTAGTTGTTCGTTTAGGATGTCTCTTGACATAGTAAGGTCAAAGTTAGTCTACGGTTCTTATATGTTGGATTTTTTACAACCTCTTACTTGCTTGTGGATAATTATAGAATGCTCATAAGTTGTATTAGCATTGACGTCAAACTTCTTTAGGTCTATCATAAGATACCCTAGGGAACATCTTTAAAAAATCATATTTAATTCAAAATTAATTTTAAAAATTTTAAAAATTTTGAAGAAGACAAATATTTCATTTTACCTTGCATGAAAAATTTTAAATCGTTCATTACCATAGAAGAGGTCATTGTGAAAATTCACCAATGTGTAGCTCTCGGTCATAGGCTAGGATACCATAGTCGCGGCACTGGACTTCCATAAAGCTTGCAATTGCCACGCATTCAAAAGAGAACATACTCATCCTTGATTGCCAGGAGTTGATCGAGGAGGACTCACACACACTGGCCAGGTTAAAGTTACTAAGTTTAACTTGTAGTGGTGTACATACTGTAAGTGCAGTGGTGCTCCTGTATTATAGTATTTTAAAACTATAGTTTCCACAACCATTAATTGCGGCAGGCTGTCCTTACACGCATGCCGTGCATGCCCTAAGAGATTGGATGCAGCGACACTTGGAGGTTTGTAGAGCGGCCAAGAGGCATCCTGCCTGCAGCTTTGCATTAACCTCACAGAAGAATATCCTAGAAATATATTTCTTTTTTAGACTAGCGTCAGGTCTGGAGTCTGGAGCCTGGAGCCATGAGCGATAAGCACCATGATTGTGCTCTCACAGCACTTTAGCAATCGACACAGAGCAACCAATCTTCAATCAGAAGACAACCAAGGTAGAGGGTGCTTAAACCAACACTTTAAGCTATTGCACATACATATGGCTATGTGGTTGATATAAAAAATATATATTCATATTAGCCTTTGGGCTAAACATAGGTATCAAGAAAGAAAAAATATTTTTAGTCTCAATTGAATATTTGATGAATATTCAAAGTCAAAACTACTAGCTTCCTTAAACCCTTCCATAGGCCCCATGTATGGTAACCTTGCATATGAGGAGGACCCCCACCTTCATTGCCTAGAAGCAACACAACATAGTTGGGTACTAGACCCAAACTACATCAAAGCCCAAGTAGTAATGGTACGCAAAGCCACATGGCTACCTACATGATCCCACCCGGTTCGCTTGCAAAACCATCACCTTGCATCCCGGGAACCGACCCCCTTGCATCCTAGGAACCAACCCCCTTGCATCCCGGGAAATGACCCTTTTGTGCTTTGTGGGCCTACCTCCTTGGCGTTGTGAATAGAATGGCTAGAATAGGCATTGACAAGCCAACCTAATCCCACCTTGAACCAACCCGAGATAGAGTGGAGCCCGTTACCTACCCTACATGAAGGTAGTGGAGGCCACTATGAGGTGGCACCACTAATGGCACCTAAAACCATCACTCCGTGGGCCCAGACACTCCTACACCGCCGGGTAACGGTTCAAGGTCGTAGAGTGTTGGCAATTGGGAGGCGTTTATAGGTGTTGGTTTTGGATGGGGTGTTGGTTTTAGCACCCTCTACCTTAAGGTATGGTATCCTAGCCTATTACCGACACCTGACCTTAAACCGAGCTCTAGGGAACAAATTAGACAATAATGTTCCCTAGGTTGACTCATTCCCGAGGAGGAGGAGGAGGAAGAGGGGGAAGGGGGAAGGAGGACTCGGTCATAGGCACATGAGAGGTGTGGTGGGAGAGAGGAAGGTGGTCATTGAGGCCCATAGGTCTCGGTTCAAGGCACATGAGACCTTGCCACAACGTGTTGGATGAGATTAGTTGTTCGTTTAGGATGTCTCTTGACATAGTCTTCTTTAGGTCTATCATAAGATACCCTAGGGAACATCTTTAAAAAATCATATCTAATTCAAAATTAATTTTAAAAATTTCCAAATTTTTGAAATAGACAAATATTTCATTTTACCTTGCATGAAAAATTTTAAATCGTTCATTACCATAGAAGAGGTCATCAAGAAAATTCACCAATGTGTAGCTCTCGGTCATAGGCTAGGATACCATAAGTGTGCCAATGACCGCACGGTCAATCTTCAAATGCTTGTAAATAATAATTTACAAGCGTAAATCGTTTCAAATTTTGAAGGATTGTTAATTGTGAAGTGGGGATTCTCCTACAAAATATAAAATTAAAAGATATTCTGATTTGTGAAAGCTATCACAAATTGAATCTAGACATACACAGGTGGATCTCAAAAGCTTACTGAGTCCTTCACCGCACATTGTGCGGTATCTGTACGTTCACGTTCTCTTCGAATTCCCTAAACGTTCTCATTTTTGTTGTCCATCGAAGACTTGGATGAATTTCATTTTGAAAGAGGATGTGCCCGTTAGGTTAGGTCTTCTCCTCAGAGGGTCTGCGGCTTTAGGGTTTTCGTTTTGCTCCAAGGTCGGTTCTTGTCCGCTGCACCCGGAACGCCTTGGCTACACTTTGTCCGCGTTTGCATTTACGGTACCTGAGTTCCAGCTCCGATGGCCCTTCAAGCTGGTTAGCATCTTGTTCTGATCGAACATTGTTGTATTGAATATCACGAACTCTGCTTGAGTGCATGGCCGATTTTCATAGTGCTTGGATTTGCGTGAGCTGTAGAGATTGGACAGAGGTCGAGCAGTCTAGGAGGAGAACATGTGGCCGCATCATTCTTGATGGGAATGTACCAACAACTTTGCTATTGAGCAATTTGACAACTTTGCTATTGGTGTGCAGGAAAGTGTTGAAGATGAACAACAAGCTTCGTGACACATAGTGGGGCATTTAAATACCAGTTCATTTCAATATAAATTCAAATGCAAACAAATCAAATGAATGAGTTAATTGGGTTGAAGTGCCTAAGAATAAGGTTAGTCAACCTTCTTCTCCATCTCTTTAATCCACTTCTTAATCATGGCATCAACTCCATGGTTCTTTTTTTCTTTTTTTCTTTTTAGCCCTTGCCAGCTTCTTTTGCTCAATAGCTATTTCCTTGGTTCTTTTTGCTTCTTCATTTGCCCTTGTCTCAACAAGGAACCCTTCACTTTGTTAGCAATCTACCATGACAATGAGAATTGTTGGTCTTCTTTCTAGATGTAGATGCTTCAAATCTTGGAATTGCTAGAATTTGTGACAGTGTTTGGTCTTTGCCTTTCTCAATGTTCTCTGACCTATATCTAGGAACAGAAGGCTGATGGAATGGTGTGGGGCATGGAGCAATCTCAAGGGAAGGATCCACTTGAGGGAGAATAGTTGGTTGTGGCAAAAGTCCATATTTTGTTGGAGATAGATGAGGCTCTCTTGAGAGTTGTTCTTTCTCTATATTGTTGTGAAACCATCCTTGGTAGTCCACGGAAATCTCTTTGGCGAGATCAATTGCTCTCTCATCCTCATTACCTGCATCCTTCCTGTTATAGCTACACATAATGAGCTAATAATTAATAACAAGACCATGTATTATACAACTATTTGATAAGACCATGCATTTTATACTTATTTAACAAGATCATGTATCATGTATAAAAAAAATTGTGAATAGGAAAAGTGATTGTCATTTGTTGACCTTGAATTTTTTGATGTCAAATCTACAGGTGGAGATCCTTGTGTCTCTAAGATATCAAGCTCTTCATCAGCAACAGACAAGTGTAATAGGGATTGAGTCAGGGCTTTAGAATCCTCATCAAGCAAATTACTTTTTAAGTTGGATTCCTCTCTTGCATGAGTCGAAGGTGAGTCATATTGTGATAGTCTTCCATGGGACAGTAAGTTTATTGTGGGTGATGAGACAAGATGAAGTTTAGGGAATAGGCTTGGAATGGGTGATAAAATCGGTGGAAGTCCTGATTGTGAGAATAAGTTGCAAACGGATGATTGCACTTGGTCTATGTGGTCATCTTGTTTTCTTTCTACTAGACTTATCATTTCTACTTCATCATCTTGTTATGTTGATGTTCTTCCTTTGTTGTAAATCATATCAATACCCAATTTTGACTCCATGGCCCTTTTATTCAAAGGATATAAACCAATAGTTGCAAAACCAACCTTAATGCTTTTCGATTTGAGTGCCTTGGTGAGGGCCCTTGAAACCATTTCAGCAAGAGTGGTCTTTAATATAGATCCCTTTGCCCAATTAGGGTCTTTCCTCATCATTTTTGTTTTCTCTTGTGCCACGTTGAGTTTAAATGGGTGAAATATTTCCACGTCCAATGGTTGCAACTCATGAGTATAATGAGCTGGGAGGGTGAGAATATCTAGCCCAACTTCCAATCCATACAACACCGCTTCTTTTGTGCCATGGCTACAATGTCCATCTATGATGAGTAAATGTTTGTTGTCTCCTGATATTCCTCTAGGTACATTAGCTTTGAAGTGTTGTAGCCATTCTAGGAATATCTCAGCTGTCATATACCCATTATCTTGCCATGACATCGCAACATTTGGCTCACAATTTTTGATGTAGTTAATAATTTGTTTGGTCTTTCTCTTGAAAATGTGCAAGTTTGGGATTGAAAACCCAGCTGCATTTACACAAGTCATTATATTCAACCATTCTCTATCATCTGCAATTGTACATATGGCTGCTTTGCTGCCTTTTTTTGCCACCACTTTCATTGTTGAGTTTCCCCCTCCTGCACACACCCCAGTCTCATCTGAATTCTAGATGTGATCTGGATGATACTCATGTGCATTGTGGACTTGCTCAAGAAGGTTGTAGAAATAGGTTGCAAAGTCCCTATTGAGACCCAATGCTCTTTTCATTTCCAAACCATCTACACACCTTAGGGATATATCAGGGTGCATTTTTTGAACCCAGCCCACCACTTGTGCCATGGTATTCCATTTCTAAAGGGGTGTGTTCTTGGTGCATTTCTCAGAATGGTTTGGATGGTGCACTTCAACATGTTCAAGGTCACACATAGGGCTACTTTTTGCATGGTAAAGCACCACTCTACAAGTGCCATTTCCTCAATTTTTGTCAAGTAAATTTGGTGCCCAATCTTCTTGCTTGAGGTTTTGCCAATCTTCCAATCCTGAATGCTTGATGGGGGTATGCCATATAGCTCTCATGCCTTCCTAATAGAGAGTCTTTTTGATTTAACTACATCAAGTGCCAATCGCATAGACTCTTCTGACCATGTTCCTCTTCTGCCATATGGTTTTTTCCCCCCAGGGTTTATTGGAGCAGGGTTTGTGGGAGCATGGCTATCTTCTCTAGATTTGAGAGGACCACTTCTAATTCATTTTGGAACATGCACATTGGTTCTAACTTGCGCCATGGGTGTAGAATAGGATGTCTGGCCATCTAATCTTGCAAAATCACATCAGCAAACTTAGGGTTTTAGCATGCTTTTAGAATTTTCAAAAATTGTATAGATACCAAATGCTCCATAAATGGACATTGCACATTGGTTCTAACTTGTTGCCATGGGTGTAGAATAGGATGCCCGGCCATCTCTAGGAAAAATCACATCAGCAAAGAACTTAGAGTTTTAACATACTTTTATAAAAAAATTTAATTGTACAAAAACCAAATGTTCCATAAATACATAACATTGCTAGTAGTAGATATTACCTTGTATGTGTAGCAATGCCCTTCATTTCAGCTGTTGAAGTACATCTCCATTTACTACCATATACACAAGCTCTCCCATCGCAGACCCCATTGCAGCTTCCAAAAGAAAAGGCGTGGGATCTCCCCAAGAAGTGACTTCATTCAAGAAGATCATCCTTCATACTATTTTCATCCCTTTAATAAAATACAACATTCATTGTAATTTCATCGATATGATGCTTTCTGTGAAAACTTTCCAAATTTCCACCACTATTCATTCATTATTCATCCAATGGGTGCCCAACGTTCCCGAAGTTCCCTTGGGAGTTCTCATGAATGAAATTTGTGCAGTGGTTGTGTGGTGGCTGTGCGGTTTGTGGGCTGCATTCGGTCATTGGCGCACTTACCTTACACTATTTATGGTAAATACTGTGGGCATATTTAAGCACCTTTCACACCTAGTGCTAACAACAATGGTAGGTTGATAGTGGAGTGGTGGTAACTTAAGCTAGATTCCACACCCTCTCGGAGATATGATGTGGATGCCAACATGGCAATGACTTAACATTGATGATAGTGCAATGGTACGGTGCAATGGTGCTTATCACTCATGGCCTAAAATTGGCAGGGGGTATTATAGGAAAGGTGGGTTATCCCACCACCTCACATTTTGAACAAATAACTTACTACCAAGCACCATTGTAGAGCGTCGTGTCAGAGAGCACCATTGCATTTTGCAGAGCATTGAATCGCATTTTGTAGAGGACCATGGGTTGTGAATTACTTTTCTTGTGGTTTGGGTGAAAGGTTGTGTTTCTTTCACAATGGCAGTAGGTGGCGGCAGTTGCTTACAAGTGTTGTTGGCTTCCGGTTTTGGCAATTGGATCGTATTTTGCAGAGCACCTTGTTGCGAGCACCGAATCAAAGGGAAATGGCAAAGGGAAAGCATAGACTGGCATGAGCTCTTGTGAGATTCGTGCAAAGAACCCGTGGCAACCCAACTAGGAGCACAATGAAGTCATAGCGCTGATTACAACCAAGAGAGATGAGCATATTGCAAGTGTCGGCAAAACTAATGGAAGAGATGGGGTTGAATTTGTAGTTACAAAATGGAAGAAGATATCCACAACAATGATGGAAGCATGGCACTCTGGGAATTTGAGAAATGAACCAACATGCAAAGATAAATGAAGGGCAATATTCGGTGACTTCAAATGGATCAATGATTATCAGAAAGGAACATGGCATAATGATGAGTATGGGGATGTGAGCCTTCAAGATCGGGCGCAGTGGAATTTTCCCCGCCAATTTAGCCGTGAGGTGTATGAAATGATAGATGGATCACAAACTGCTTTTTGCACCCCCACATTCTCGAGACCTCATGAGTGCTCAAGATACAGTCTACACTCCCAAGATACAAATGACACTAAAGGTCCTCAACTCATGGATCCTACATATTACTTCCTTGGTGTTGAATCAAGTGATGATACATTTCTCTCCCCACGAAGAGTTGCAGTCCCTCCATACTCACAACTCACGTACCATCGCCAACAATGTCCATACATCGTCCACCTGCAGTTTCATTGGATTCGACTTCTTCACAACCAGCAAGTTGTTGTATGGGAAGCACCAGACAAAAGTGCAAATCTTTAATTTTGAATACCAAGCTTGTTGATGCTATAGAGAAGGGAACCAGAATTTTAGCAGAGTCTATCATATGAATTCACCGGATTCATACCGGATACAAGCTTTTCCGCTGTAAGAGAGTGCATGTTTAGCACAATGTCGCAGTCTCTCAACTAGATGAATCTGGTAGATGAATTACGAACTAAAATTTTCTCACAATTGAAGTTTCTAGATGTGAGTCCTTGAACAACCTCTGCGACACGATGCTTTACGAAATACGATTCGATACTTGTGGTAAATTTAAATTTGTGAAAGAAACATAACCTTCATTTCAGGCACTCTGTTGCCAACCTTCTTTGACCTCCAAGCAAGGTGTGTGAACACTCCATATGTTTTTACCTCTTAAGTTTATGATAAGTTAACGTTTTTCTTAACACTTGTTTTGGTGAAAAAAAATAGAACAATGTTTGCTAACTTTGGTGTTAGCATACTAGGGAGAAAGTTCAAAAGTTAAACGTCTATGATAAGTTGGTGTTACCCTAAATTGTAACCCTAACCAACCACTTGGTGTGAAAGGTGCTTTAGCATAGGTGATAGTAACTTATTACAATGGCTGCAGGATAGGATACCTTGTAATGTACTTTTATCACTATATTCGTTAATTTGAGACTTTCTCTTGTCTCAAATTAATATATGGGCCACAACAACATGGTCTAATGTTTGGGTCGTCCTACCTAAACCATCTTGATATGAGTTCTTAATTGGGTTCTTGATATGAACACCCGCTTCAAAGTATTTGCATCTTACAACATTCTCCCATACAGTGATCGGGGAGGTTTTTGGGCATAACCAATTGAGATCCTAGTGTTTGCAAGTCCAACCGGTTACATGTTGACACCCTCCGGTTTTCCTTTATTAGATTGGGGTATATTCTATAAATTCCTCTAAGATGATCGGTAATTTTCCTGCAGTCTTGAACTTCAACCAGTTATTTCTCAAACTCAACCGGTTCATCTGTAACTATCTACCGGTTCTCCCCGATCATTGCTCCCATATCTGTGTGATTTTATCCATGTTCTTATATTTGTAACTGTCTCAAAATGCCGAAAAAGTCCCAAATTAACGAATATAGTGATTTTTGCTACTAAAAGAAGGACTTCATGTAATATTTTAGTGACGGTGTCACAACCCAACTACCGTTGCCAAAGGCACTTACCAAATGACGTGCCACTGCCATTGCTACATGTCTTGTGCAAGTTAATTTGGGTCGGAATTATTTCCGTGTTACCCATGACTTCATGGTAAATTAAGTAACCCAACTTGATCTCTAGAGCACCCTTTCAACCATTTTTTCATGGGAAAGGGCAATTAGTAAGTAAGGTGAAGTGAAGTGAAGATTCACCTCAATCCTAGACCATGGTGAAGCAGCTTAAAGTACGTGTACTTTTACAATAAAGTTGTTTGTCTTAGATGAGTGACATTGGGACGATATTGACCCTATTGAAGGAGGTGGCTTCTTTGATTTCACCACCAAACTAGGTTACACCATTAGCCTCAATGCCACAAACAAAGAAACTAAGCTCATGACTTTAACAGACAAAATTTGGCCTTGTTCGAAAGGAAAGGGAAAAAACTCTTGACCTCATGCGGCATGAAACCGAAACCAAAAAACTCCAACATTGCCTCTCGCTCACCAACACTGGTGGTTCCCAGTGGGCTCTTGGAACATAAACATGGGTTTAGAGAGCATTCCGTGAGCAAGACACCTCAACATTGCTACATGGACTGCAAGACCCTTAGGTAGGTTTGGAGCCTCTAAGGTAGAAATACCATAACCCGTTAACCACCCACTAGCGGTGCACTAGACCGCTTCATAATGGTGAAGTGCCATGTCTTAAATGGAGCACGTCTCGGCGGCAACTTCAATGCAGTGTAGCCAATGGGAGGCAAGATCTAACGTACTCATGATTAACGGGTTTAGGTGATGTTCTGTATCGAAATGCAGAGAACCTAGTGAATCGGAAGTGGGTTGGACAAACTTTCCACTTTGAAAAATTGTGGAACTTTTTGTACAAGGCAGAAAAATACGAAACAACTTGTATTCTTCATGAATCCTTCTCGTCTATCTTGGAAAATTATCTCATGATTGTCAGACCAGATCTTCAAGGCGAATCACCTTATTTTAACAGGTTATAGTATTTCTACCGTACATCCAAGTTAGAAGTAAATTTGGCAAGACCCATCACATTTCTTGAAAAGAGATCTTTACAGGTACCACCCCTAAGTATCAAGACTAGAAGACAGTACAAAATTAACAACTAATGGGAGGAATACACTTGGGGTGTTCTTTGCGGCCACATCCTTTGGCATACATGGTGCGCTAGGAATCCCAAGGTTTTCTCGAATAAAAAAATGATAGTCAAGCAAAGTAGTCATAAAGCTTGGACTAGTACACCCTAAACTCCGTAATATCAACCTCCATAATGTCACTCACTCTCTAATATCCCGAAACCCTAGGGAACGGATGTGCGTAGTGCAAATCTCACTCCTTATTGTCACCTTTCTCTCCCTTATATCATAAATTTTGTCATTAATGCAAACCACCAAAGAAGTCAACCCACACCCTTGCATTGCGCCATGTGTCAATATGTGGAGTGTCACCTTCTTATTCTTCTTCTTTTTCTTCTTCTTATGCCACTTGTTGAATGTTGGTGCATGCATCTGCCACAACGCCCGGGAAGGCGAAGTGGAGTGAACCACACCACACCATTTTATATGTTGCACTTTGTGTTACTCCATAGTGTCACATGCTACACTAATTCACTAGTATCACAGATCCATGTTAACACTACAAAACTCCGTAATATCACGTGCACTTTGGTTGCCACATGTGTGATACTACGGAGTTTAGAGTGTACCATTTACGTTGGAATGGCCCATAGAAACCACATTATGTTATTTACAGAATTTAGTAGTTTAGAAAACCAAGCAGCTCTTGAGGCTGACTTCTTAGAATTTGGTGTACCAGTGAGGTGCTTTGTTTGAGCAATCTCTCTCACCTAATATTGAACACCCCACCCCCCCCCCTTTCCCTACCAACCAAGATGATTCTCCCTCTAGAAAAATAGACTACACTAAATATGATATTTAGTATCACCAATTCTAATTGTCTTGCTCAATACTAATTGTAAACCGCAGTATAGTGCCACCAACACTAAATGTTAACCCAACACTATTTGTCATTCCTTGTAAATTTTTGGGGGATTATTGGATTACAGTGTTGCAATTACTGTCACTTAAAAAATGATTTTTCATCCAAATTTCAATCAGCCATGAAAATATTCCATCACAAGAGGAGGTACGGTTTTGGCCAATGGATGAACTCATCCATCATCCATGAAAATATTTGTTCACTTATTCATAACAAGTGCCATCCAAAAAGTTACCATAGTGACATAAAACACCATATGACACTAAATATCATATTTAGTGTAGTTGGTAGCCCTTGCCTTCTGGTTTTATGAATCTACTTTGACTTATTCCAAAAAGAAAAAAGAAAAACTCAAGTTTAAGATGAGTAGAGGAGGTGAGTGCAAGATACACCATATAATTCATACCTCCATCTCAATGAACATGGAGAACCAACTGATAGTTGCAGAAATCACCGGTTGAGTTTGAGAAATAACTGGTTGCAGTTCAAGACTTCAAGAAAATTACTGATCATTTTAAAGGAGTTTAGAGAATACAGCTCAAATCAATAAAGAAAAACCAAAAGATGTCAACATGTAACCGGATGGACTTGTAAACACTAGCTAGGATCTCGACCGATTATGCCCAAAAGTCTGCCCGGACACTGCTCCCTCTGTGGGTCCTGTGGAAACAGGATAAAATGTGCTATGTAAGTTACATAGTTTAGCTCGCCTTCCCATAAGTGAAGTACTGCACCGCTTTACAAATCTATATCTGGACTCTGGATCTGGTGTAAGTTCCTACACTTTGTACAAGCTACCTCATTCATTCAATCAGCATCTACCACCACCCAAACAATTCCTGTGTCATGTACAGTAGTACCATAGACAAATCTGCAGCAAAACCTAAGCCTCTCTCTCTTTCTTTGAAGTTTGAGTGATATAGGAAGAAATGTCTAACTTACCTCGTTCCTAAGAGCATTCCTAAGAGCATCTCCATTGATACCATCACATCTCCCTCTAGTAATACACTATTTTCGAGAGCTATAACGATACCACCGCATCCCAGCATATCTCCCTCTACACCGATCAACATAGATATAGGTGAGATATAGAAGGACCCAAATTAAGAGGCGACTCTATCTTATTAGAGCGTCCCCACCAGACCGGGCATGGGGCATGCCAACGCCATAAATGGGGCATCCCGGGTTCTTAGGTGGCGGTACCGGTATAAAGTGAGCCCCACCAATGGCCGGCCCCCCATAATTTAGAACCGACCTGGGTATAGTAAGGACCTTCCCCCGCCATAAATGGTTCATATAGCAGTCATCCTCTGGCCCGCTTTAATAACATATACTCCGATATCCTACTTTATCTCACTTTATCCCATGTCAGATAATAGGTGTCGTTGTCTTATTGATTGCTTCCTAATTATGGCGGGGGTATGCCTAGGCTTTGGTGGGCTTTGCCTCAAGATGAGCTGCCCCGCCTAAAATGGAGGGCTCGCCAAAGGTATAAAATATTATATACTCCATTTGGCGTATGCCCAGTCTGGTGGGGATGCTCTTAGGACAACATAGTGACTTCTCTACCCTGGTTGATTATCTTTCGATATTAGAAAGAGCTCTCTTTATAATACTTTAAGATTTGTATTCAACTTTACATGATTATTTCATTGAAATTTACACATGACTATTAATACCTCACATATTTTGGATTATGATATTGCATATGAAGTAGCAATTGGTATTTTGTAATGGTGGTATCTCCCCACTATAATGTTCGGGCCTCTCCATAAAGTACTCCACAAGTCCCTTCATTGTTTGTTTGGAGTACAAATCGAACAAAGATGCGATGACGATGTTGGAGATGTTCTTATAGATACATGTCTATGTACAAATAGATTGTATATTTAATCATCATTATTGTTGCACATGTATCCCTAAATATGTGTCTACACATGAAAGCATAACTTGCAAACTTAATAGATGGAAGTGATTGCAATTAGTGACAACGGCCAAACACATTGAGAGATTTTAAAGATACCAAATGTGTATGTTACGTCTTGTAAGATGATATGAATATATCTACGTGTGATTTATAGAAACAACAATTTTCTTCAAGTATTTTGCATGCAGTCGAGTGGTACAATATTCGCACCTAGCACTTAAGTTACTCTTGCATCTTGCACACCAACACTTGGCAGCAAAAGCAGATAAACAGTTTGAGGAGGGGTGGATGTACTATGTATGTTGTCTTCTAAAGAATATTTAACACGTGTCGACTAATTTCTGACTCACTTTTCACTGTGAACTATTTGAGATGTCTAAGTTAATCGACTCCTTGACTATGAGGATGAAGAAGGTGGTGGAGTCCTGAAATGGTCATGTTTGTCATAGATTCTATCTAGAAAGTCTTCATGATCATGAACGCTGCCAAAACTTGCAATAGGGAAGAAGATTCTGTTGTTTGTATGTGGCAATGAAGTTTATTATAGAGTATGGGTATGAAGATCGGACGAATCCTTGTCTATATACTTACACTGATACGTGGAATTAGGTTCCCCCATGCTTAATTTATCGATATTCCACAGTATTTTGACTACTTATTACCGCAATAAGAAATAAACACAAACTATTTTTTTACTGAGGTTGCTATTTAGATGAATAAGCCAAAAAATAGTTTTTTGTAATATGATATTGACCTAAGGTAATTGTATGGGTAAAGAGGCAACCTAATTGCACATATTAGTGTAGTTTGAGTAGAAATGTAAAGTGTTTCCCAGTGTGAACTCAACCCATTTTAGCCTAGTAACATAGTATTTAGGCAAGAACTCAATGCCATCACACGGCTTGGTTGTGTGCGGGACCCAAGTCTGGGAGATTGTTACAAACAATGTTGTGTACTGTATGTAATAGAATGTTGATGAACTTTTGATAGATAGATTTATGAAATGTAGGGTGACAATCAGCATCCATGAATGCTCTTGAGCTCAATGTAAGGTATGTGGGCTTAATGTGGTCATTCTTCATAATTGAAAATGCAATTAAAAGTCACATGTTACACTGAGATTGCACTATGTGTTCAAAATGTAGACACAATGCAGTTATTTGTAAAGTCTTAGCATCAAACTCATGTTGAGTTGGCTAAAACGTGAGTTTGAGATCTTATGCATAAGGTCGCTCATGTTTTTTTGATGCTTAAATTACCATAATCAAAGAGTGGTGTTGGATTATTAAACATTGGCTTTTTAGCTTGTCCTACTAGGATGGGTAGGCCAATCTACCCTTGCATAGGTGGGTCTGGGATTTAGGATGACGCCGGGTCCCATGGGCATACCTATTTAGATTCCAAGGTTGTTTCAAAATTTTGGGATGACAATAGGAGGTCCAAAAGTTTCACCCAATTTTCAAAATAGACTTCAAGACATGACAAGCTAACAAGCTATTAATAGAAGGTTTCTCAAAGAAGGATCAAACCCACGGTTTTGTCCCTCTTTGAGGGACTTTACGGATAACTCTAATGATTAACACAATTTATTGATTTTTGGAATAGAAGACCAATAAGCCAACGTCAAATATGATTTAAGAAACACGAAATGGTTAACACAATTGGGAGGTACTACTATGTCATTGTTAAGAAAGAACGAGAAAATCCTAACTTTGACCTCTTATAACATTTGCATTAACTCCAACACTAGAACTTGAAATGAAATGATTCAAAATTGTTGGCAAGTTAGACTCGAGAGAATTGCCATGCACATCATAGAATTGGAATCAAGTGGATTAGATGCAAAAGTGTAACAGTGCTGCAACTACAACCCATAACATTATTCAACCGAGTTTGTACGTTGGGTGGGCCAAGAATAAGCCATATTCCATTTGGAAATATTCTTTGTTTATTCTCACGGCAAATCATTACACTGGTAGAGTGAGGATGAAAAAGTCGGGTGAAACAATATGCTATTATTATTAAAATGGGAATGGTTGATAGCAACTGAATAATGTTATGCACACGCACACACCAACAAGCCAGTGGCCAAACATTTACAAGCTGTAAGATCCAGTTTGTAATTCTGAGAGTACCTGCACCACAAGCCTGACTACTTCCAACCTAAAAATATATAAAATCTCAGTACGATTCCATGCCAGAAATCCCTCCTTGGACAATGCTTGAAATGAAACTTTGCACTTTTGTTTTTTCATTGTGGCATATATGCACATATACACTAGATTGTAAAGCTTGCAGATGTTGTGTAAAATCATTGTAATAGTGTCATCAAGTCTAATACATGATGGCCCGAGTCTGAGTCCGGAGATTGATGACTGATCTGTACTTTACGTTTTGTTAAATGATTTTTTCAATGTTATCTGTAAACTGCACAAATGTTCTCCCAATCACTTTTTAGCATCTGTAAACCATGTAATCTGGGAACGCTTTTTCAAACATAAACTGATATTCCAAAAGGACTTTCAATATTTCAAACAGGTAAGTTATTCGTACGGACTCAAGTACAGCACTCACAAGGATATTATACACATTCTAGGATTGGGCTTTAGGATGTTTCTGTAATGGATCAAATCAATCACATTTGTAGCTGTAGATAATTCATCATATTTGTTCAAATTTTGGTCTATGCACCAGTCATCCTCAATAAAGTGTTTTGCCATGCATTAGTGGAGGGAAAGATATGTAATAGTTTCGTGAGTGAAAAATTAGTGTAATGCACAGTGATATTTAATTGTCTGGAATAATCAATCCGAGATGTAAAATCTACATTCCCAACAATAGTGTGATTTGAAGTTATTGGGGCATACAGTACAGTATATCTTCGTACAGAATCAATGAAAACATCAAGTTGCTGTGTTGATTGGTCCATTTGTTTTCTCCAGTGTCAAATCTCCCTAACTCAAATCTTGATGCCATCATTATTTGCACTATATGATTGCCTTATAGGGTTATCTGTTGGTTGTGAAATTTATAGAACCTCAAACTAGGATTTACTATGTCAAGTTATGGGATATGCATGTTGCCATGACAACATTGGGAAGATATCTAATTAGTTTGAAAAGCAAGTTTCGGAACTAAAGCATGTGCAACTGCAACTCATCCAGAAGATTTTGCGAACAGGTCAAGATGGTCCTTAGTGCCCATAAATGTTCTAGTTTGCCAAGTGGCCAACCCTCTCAGATTGCAGACCAAGACAAGCTTAAACAAAGTCTAAAAGTCTGGTATTATCTACTGTACAACCTGAACCAAAATTGTACCTTCTGTAAATCCTACTCAAAGGTTTACCATAAATCCTCCTGAAACAAAAACTAGGGCTCGCATCTGATACTGCACACTACCTTCAATTCACAATTCACCACATTTCTAACCTCCTTGACTTTGTACTTCTGATGGTCTGGTGATGAAAGTCACTCGGATTTGTTGAAATAGATCACTTAGATTTCTTTGTTGTTTTCTTCTTTACAGCATCAACCACCTTATTGGCTGCTTTTGAAAGACGAGGGGACTTGATTGGGCTTGTGGTCGCCATGGTATCATGCTTTCTCTTGCTCTCCTTTGTGGGACTTTTTCTGGGACTTTTTCTGGGACTTTCAAGTTTCTCCACAACCTTCCCCTCTTTGACCCCTGTAAGATTTATCACAGATGATCAGCATCTGCTATCTCCTGAAAATCATTCCAGAAACAGTATAAGTTCTTTGCTCTGCCAAAGAACCTCATTCACATGTTTCTTTGATTTGTTGATCATGGTATGCTAAGATTTCGTATATATATCCAAAGCGAACCATGACCTACTACAACAAGGATCTACCAGAAGTAGAAAGGGCAAATGCAGATGGCAATTGGCATCTGCTGAATTCACCTCTAGTTCAGATTGATTTACCATATCTTAGATAAGAAACCACAGATTTCAAGAACTTCTGGAGGTTAAGAGGGCTACGCTAGAAAAATGATTGAGTGTGGCCCACACTATTCATCATTGATCCACATTGATCGTCTTGCAATCACTGGGTGGCAACTAGAAAGGGTGTCATGACATGACAGTGATTACACTTGGTGCTACATGACAAGCCACGAAGACTATTGTAAATTACATGGCACGCCAACTTTATTGCCACATTAAATCAGATATTTAGTACATACTTGATCAAACTTGCATATGATCCAGATCAAGCATGGAGCATCTTGAGAAAAATAGTGGTTGAGAAGTACCTGGAGAAGCTTTAGCAAGAGCTGCAACTTCACCCTGGTCCTTCACCGAGAGATTATCCCAGCCTGCCATTGCCCCCATGGGGCTTGACCACCATCCTGTCTCCAGGAAGCACTGCACATGACGCCATGCAGGCTGCTTTCCACGAAACCGAGGATTGTCAACCATGGTTGCAACACGAACCTGTATGCACAATACATTGACATTCACATCAACGCAGGATTCTGACATTCTGAAATATAATATAGTATGACAAATTCGGCTTAAGACAATACTGTCTTTTCAAGCAAAAAAAATGACACTTAATAGCCACGGAGGAAAATAAAACCAGTATCTGTAGCAGAATGCTACGTTGATTACTTCATGTCATGCAGCAGTTAATTAAATGAGTCGCTGCAATGTCTGATTTGAAGGATTGCTATGGTGAGAAACAGGGATATGTTAACAAGGATGAACAGAAAGATCAGTACACCTATGTTCCCTTTCCCCCCAGCCCCTATGATTATCTCCACCTTTCAACGACCATATCCACAAATTTTGTTTAAGAAAGGTCTATGTTTCTGAATAAAGGAGTACATATAGTTGTTCTTACATGTCCCTTCTCAATCTTCTCATTGCAGCTTTTGCAAACAGATCGGGAGCTCTTCGCAGTTTCAATTTCGTATTCTCCACTGTTGTCTTCAACACCTCCCGCTGCAGGTATCGGAACGACTGACTTGCCCTTGTCAACCTCATCATCCACCACTTTCAGGGAACCTGCCCAGCGTCCAATTCATGTTAAGTGTATACAAAATGCAAATATGCCTATATTTTATTGCTCTGCAACTGCACTAGAGATCGTTAATGTACTTATTATGGGATTCGTCATCAGTAATAACCTGAACATGAGGAAATTATCATCAACCCATTAACATCCTTTGCCAGCAGTCTAGAACTATCAGACCTCTTATTAGTAATTTCATGTACCATGAATGACACATCATCTCAAACCCAGAATACAAGTTGATCATTTACACCCTCTCAAAATGACAGAGTAGGCTACTCTTGATGCCATTCCTTGAGAAATTTGATGCTAACCTTCAATGTACTTCCGAAGGTTCTGTAGGTCAGCTGCTCGCAAGTCTTCTAAGCCTTCCACTTCGTCCAACCTACAGATACCCAAACACGTATCGGCATAAGATAACTATTGCATCTCCTGGTTAGTCAGGACATCTACAACAAAGATGCTAGTCATGTCTTGGGAACTACGGTGACCTAATGTAAGAATGACCTAATTCTGGTAGTTGATTTTACCAAGATGCTTAACATGATTTTGGCCATAACGACACACAAGTGTACAGTAACCATCGGCAGTATTTGGAAGAACGTACGACTTGATTTGATCTTCTTTCTTAAAGACGCAGCTCGCGTGGTGCCATTGCTGTTCACATTCCAAAACATTCATCTGTCAGTGTGTAAGGATACAGAGCCACAATGAACAGAGCAAGAGACAACATGGCCATGGAAATAATCAAACTAAGTCCATGTCCTTGTGGTCATCACTGATCGTAACCTTTTGCAGTGACTTCATTTTCCTCACACCTTAAACGTCATAAATAAAAAAAAATTGTTAGTTCATGGCATAGAGGTTAAGCGGCGTTGTGCAAATGAGTTGTTATGTGAACTTACAGACATCAAACCCTCAAAATGGTGGGCAGGTTGAATCTTGGCGAATCGGAACGCATCTTTGCCGATGGACTCTTTGCATGTCCGACAGGAAGAGCGGCCACTCTTGGCGTACTCAGCCTTCCATGGCTTATGCGCCGGTACTGCTTCTTCTGTTGCCATTATGTCTCTTCTCAACACCCTTACACCTTCAACCTGATATGAACCTACTCACAGAACCAGCCATAACGAGCCTTCAAATAAAATGGCATACATCGATCGATGTGATCCAACAAAGAAGAGTTCCTTTGGATGTCCATAACTGCAACCTAAACTACAAATACACCTTTCAGGGTTTCTCCAACAAGAGAGAAACACAAAACAAAAGAAAGCAAAACAAAAGATCACAGAAAGGTGCACAATTGATTCCCAAGCAGATTGGTCAACTTAGATGAGAGAAAGGTCCACTTAGACGACCATCAGACTAGAGCACCCAACTAACCTGCAGCAACACCGATGAACTGAAGGGTGACTTAACCCCCTCCCTGCAATCAGCGCCAAACAAGCTAAGAAGTCCAAGTGCACACGAAGCTCAACCACTTGACATACCCAAAATCACCGACACCTACTCCTAAGATACTCCGGCTGGTGGCATGGATGATCAGCGAAGTGGTCAGAACATCATGGACATCGACCACAACCGGCCAAGGGAGAACAAAAATTCAAGCAATGTGATGTTGTAGGGGTTTGAGATCTGCAATAAGGGTTTACTCACCGACGAGAATGATGCTAGAGCTGAAGACAAGATGGGAGTGGATTGTTGGAATTGGAGGCTGCGTCTACACAAGATTAAGAGAGGGGAGAGGCAGTGGATCAAGGGCTCCGAGGAAGAAGATCCTTGCCACTTGGCGGTCGAAGGGAGTGCCACGCACCGAGTGCCAAGCAGGCAGGCCCGCCACATCGGCTCGGTGGGGAGGGAATTCGGAAGGAAGTGCGCATCCGGCGACAAACACTGCAGCGACAAAAAAGGCCTTTGGGGGCCCAGTAGCCCATCTCATTGGCAGATTCGAGCAGGCTCACATTAAAACTCCTTTGCATGACAGTAAATTTAATTCAGTTGAAGTGATCTCTGTTGGTGACAGTAATTTGCAGTAACTTAGTAGTCTAGACCATCCCAAGTTTGAAAAAGTTTGTTCAAAGGAGTGTATAGAGAAATGATCTTTCTCAGTTTGCTCACAGTACCGACTGCTTTTCGTCGTTGGACATTTTCTGGATATTTAATGTCTGCAATATGTTCTGTCTTTCATCACATAGGAGCAAAAGCAATTTGTTGGCGCCCCTATTTCAGATGTGGAGAGGTATCTGCATGCAGATATTGCTCGAATGCAAGTTTAGGGTTAGGTCTAGCGCCAGATACGAACAATTCATATCCAGAAGTAGTCGGTGGCAACGTCCCGATTGCAGCGCATGCCTGTCTCTAGATGTATGTATTTCCGTTGTTAATGTTTCTAGTATGATAATTCACGGTGCATGTATCACAATTTTCCAACTGCTGGGAACCGTACTTGATGTTTCTTTACACAGATATCGTATGTGAGGATTACATAGTGTATGTTTAGGAAAAGTCGTTGTATAAACTTGTTTTACATCATGTGTAGCAATGTAGTACGTTCAATAGTGTAGCAACATTTCAAACGTGCAACTTCTTCGATCCACTTGTGTGGTAAGAGAATTCAACTCTTACCATGTATGGAACGCATTAAAAACTACGTAGACAATAAGGTAAGCAAACTTAGCAGCGCAGGCGATTCTCGCAACATCAATCAAAAATGCATTCAAAAGATTAATTCTAACTGAGAACACAGAGAAGACTAGCAGAATCCACAATTCAAACATATGGTGAATACAGAGAAACGGTTCAAGCGTGTAAAAATTGTCACTCAGACATTCGCGTGCAAATGATACGATGCAGTAGCTATACAGCTGATGAACAATTAGCATTTATCTTTGCAATTAGCAGTGGTACACAAGTGTAGTTCTGTAGAGAGCTACTTAATTTTATAATCTGCAAGACTACTACAGCTCTCGAAGAAGCAACTGAGCTCTTCCCTCCCAGCCAAAAATACTGTCGAGGTGTCACGTCTCTGCACCTGAAACAGAGTAAGAATGAACCATAGAATGAGAAACTACAACCTAGATAAATTGCTACCCTCGGTAAAAACCCTACACAAACCGTGGAGGAGCCATCAGTGTAACTATGACATAATGCCCATCATTTGACAAGAACTCTAGAGAAACAAGAGCCTTATTCTGGGAAGACTGTCTTCATCAACTGGATCAACTCCAACAGCTAGAGTGATTTCTACCCTATGGGAATAGCTACACAAAGCGTAGAGGAACCATCAGTGTAACTATGACATAATGCCCATCATTTGACAAAACTCTTGTGAACCAAGAGCCTTATTCTGGGAAATTTGTCTTCATCAACTGGATCAACTCGAACTGCTTACTTCAAAAGCCTCTACCACAAATATCATTCAGGAACATCTTAGTTTTCTCAAAATCAGTTCAATCAACTGCAGATGTTTATGGAAGAGGAACCATCAGTGTAACTATGACATAATGCCCATCACATTGCAAGAGCTCTTGTGAACCAAGAGTCTTGATCTGGGATAAGTATCTTCATCATCTGGATCCACTCCGAAGAACCACCTATCAAGAGGCATTCCCATTTCGAATCCACCTTCAATATAGTCTTCGATAGAGAGAAAACAACAAAATAGCAATATAAGCTCATGAAACTTGGCAACAGCCTGAAAAGAAACATACCCGCCCTCGGAGCTCTGGTAACATCAGGTTCACGCTACATCTCCTTACCTGAAAAAAGTATCCACAAACACATACGGAGCAACGCTTTGAGGGCTGCAACCACAAGGAAACGGAAAGGTAGAGCATTGAAGATACAGGTTGCCTACTAAGACAGGTACGGGAGACCCCTAAGGTAAAGCATGCTAAAACCAACACCCCATCCAAAACCCACACCTTAGTATACATCGATTTTGAGAATGTCCGCCGCATTGACATCATGCATCCATGTTGGTTTTAGGTCACCTACCAATACAACTTATCCCTTAAACCAGATAAATCAATAAATGGGAGATCTTGCATACTGAATTCAAATAAGGAAAACATTGAAACCCGATTACAATTTCTAATTAAAAACATCTTAAACCATGAACTCGGCGCTGTTTCGGCACAATCCAACTTATTATGGACCTGCATTACTCCATATATCCTCACGACCTATGCACATGTAGAGCATACAATGAGAGCAAAAGAGAAGCTTACGATGGATATTGTCTGACGGGCCGCCTGTCAATGCCTAAGCTTCCTGTCAAGGCCGCCAACACATTCAAATTCAAATACTGCCGCGATGGTCGCTTGTGTAGACGGAGTATGTCAAAGGTCGCGCATGGAAAGCATACCCTGAGTTGCTAGGAGAATCTTGCCACTTCGCAGGTAACAATAGCTCTAATAGATAGAAGTTCATGCGTATTTCCACGTAGTTCAGTCATCGTCCTCATCTGCAGCCAAACCCTTGCTCATTAGCATCTTCGACACTTGCTTCTCTTGCATCTGCTTTGTCTTCGCCTTCAAAGCAAGGCGCAGCGACCGCAAGCTGTTCGCAACCTTAGGCCTCTTCGGACGATTATCCACAACACCATCCTGCTGCACCTTCACAAACTTCATCATCGCTGCAGAGTCGTCTTCAGCTCGCGCAACCTCAAACCCCACGTCTTCACTTCCTCCTTTCTCAGCAAAGAGGACATTGCCATGAGCCCGCTCCTTCCTACGCACCCCCTTCGACGCAGCGGATTGCAACTGCTCCATCTCCTCGTGCACAATCTTTTCCATGATCTTCAGAGACTTCTCAACCTCGTCACGCTGTGATGACACCTTCATCTTCTTCGCCACCTTCACCTTTACCTTCGACTTTTGGCTTGCAGCGTCCTTGGAAATCTTCTTCTTCTTCACCATGGCCGGAGCCATCGCAGAATCAATCAATCCAAACACTTCAAATTCCACGTCGTAACACAACACCAATCTGAAAAGAAGGAAGAAAGATGGCCGAGCGATGCAAAACTCTCTACGGCACTAGAGAAATCTGGAGGCAGGGGTTAATAAGGAAGAGGTCTGGGTTTAGGTCTTGAGGAGCCGATTAGGGTTTGGAGGCCCGCAGAGTGGATGGATGATCACCGTCCATTTGGATGAATGTCAGCAACGGATCCTGAGTCGTTAATATTTTCAAACAAAATTATTCTATGGATATATTGTTTAAAGAAAATATCACTGTCCGGGGAGATTTTTGGTATAATCGGTCAAGATCCTAGTGTTTTCAAGTCCAACCGGTTACATGTTGACATCTTTTGGTTTTTCTTTATTAGTTTGAGATGTATTCTTCAAACATAACAATACTCAACTAATGAGGTGTGTTCACTTGAGATATAATGGTTTTGGGTGAGACTTGTCACCAGTCTCGGTGTTTATGGCAAGTTTCCCAACAAGTCATACGGTGAGTTGTTGGTTTTCCACCTAGCCGGTTCCTTTGGTAGTAGGCAGGAGCAAATGATTCCACAGCCCTGCTAGTCTAATAATGTAGAAGCAGCTTGGCACATGAGATGAGTACAGCATGAATCAAAGACTGACACACTAGAACACTGTGCATGGGTCAACCTAATTTTTTGTTAGAACTTCCAACAACAGTCATGTTAGTCACATTTGAATGCCCAAACTCCTAAGACTAGGCACCTAATGATTAACTATGCCTAAACTAATACGCATTGGAACAATCTATGCGTCATAGAAATCATCAATTCCGAGCCATGGTTGGGCGGCAGTGGTCCCACAAGGTTGACTCTCATTGGCCTCTTGGCTTCTCGGACTTTAAAAGCAATTTCATTTCATTGGAGGAAGTGCAGTAGGGCCCATCTAGGTGTACACCTAGCACCTAAAAGTAACCTAGTTGTACAACTCACATGGGCTAGGCATTACCCAAGGCCTACTAATGCTAACCAGGGTATGGCTAAGTACTTATTAAATTATTAATAATATTGACATATGGCGGTAGCCAGGCCCCGGCCCAAATTCAAAATAAACTTATATAGATGCCAGCATTTGATGCAATTGGTTCATAATACTTTGAACCTGTCCGGGAGTCCCACGGAACATATCCCCCCTCCTGAGTAACGTTATGAATTCCTATATATTAATGGGTAATTAACCTGAAGTCTTGAACTTCAACCAGTTATTTCTCAAACTCAAAGTGGGCACAAAGTCATGCTTTCATGGGTAGCTTATTCAGTCGGTTCTTCGCGTTCATTGGGCAATATGGGAAATGTGAGCTTCTTATTAAAAGGGACTTGGGAGAAAGAAGGCTCAACAGTGAATGACAACTTGTAGACATGATATCCCAGTCTCCACCCCACCCTTGCAATTTCATCATGTCATAATGTGTATGTCCATTGTAACTCCAAATAAGAGTCCACATGAGTTACATTACATAGTGGACATGGTTTACTTTTGCTATACATGAGCTTCATTAAGTGTTTTGACAAGTTAAGTGGAAATTTTCATAGATTTGTGTAGAAATTTTTGGTCTTAACTAACTTGCAAAGCAAGTGGAATGCTTAGATTTGACAAATCATATTAATTGCAACAACCGGTTTTTTTGGGGTGTAGATTAGGCCCAAGTGAGGATTCAACCTTAATTCTATTCATGACATATGTGCAACTATAGTGGAGATATCTTTGAGACAAATGTTTTTATATCATTATAATGTTGCAGATGTCAAAGAAGGAGATGACACCAACCTCTAATGTTAGTGTGAATGAGGGACGCTTCACGCCCCAAGCTAGATCACATTTTCCCAGGGCTGGGCCTTGCCCCGGGCACGCCTCCTTCACTACCCAAGGGAAGCCCATGCTCCCTGCCCACATGAGCATGGGAACTCTTGGGCGTTGGGAACCAAGGCCCAATACCCGGCCTATCATGCCCAGCCACGAAGTTGGATGTGCCGCAAAAGTTATGGGGTGCCGCGGGGAGATGGATTGTGAACTTGATCCGCGATGCCCGGCTAGACGCCAAGACCGATTCAAAGACGGGGAATGTTGTTATGGGAACCCAACATCCAAATATGTGAGTTACTCCTGTGTTATCTCCTGCATTTAGTTCAATCAAAAAATGTATGAATCTTTAAGTTTTGCAGATTGTTGATTTGAAACAAAGATATCATTCTGGATAATCTAAATCTTTGTAGAACTTTTACAAGGACGCGTAGACTTTGCCTATGGTGTGGGGACCACCAATTGCTCGTAAATTCAATACAACACGACTTGCTACCTCCTGAATACGAGATATTCACATGCAAGCTACGCAATGAACCAGTACTACGGAACGAGTAACATTGGATCAGTTGCTTGCTACTTCCAGGGCACTGCCCAAATCATTGTGACTGATCCAAATAAGTGAAATTCAGCAAAATTTCATCGTCTGATTTTCTTGTGATATTTTTTCAAACGCAAACGTTTATGTTGTTTGCATGCTGGTATGTCAGTGTTTGCCCATCAAGTAAACTCATTGCACCATCCAGGAATTCAATGTCCACCTACATCCAAGGTTTGAAGGATTCGTAGAATGGTGTACTCATTTTTTGCCAATTCGAAGGGGTTGTTGTTCTTGATTTGGGTAAATTCACGGGGTTATATTTTTCTTGAATTAGTTGTGCACCATCCAGAGATTCAGCGCCCACTTGGGAAAGCAACTGCAGGAGAATGGATTTGTCACAATCGCCCTGCGTGATGAATTTCTTGAAACTGCCCGACTCTTCATTTTTGAGACTTATTGTCGCATCCACCAGTGCATTGATATTGGCATGCTTTCTCAAAAAGTGAACATGAATTATGATGATGCGGAGAGATGGATTGTGAACTTGATCCACAATGCCCGACCAGATGCCAAGATTCATTCAAAGATGGGGACTGTTGTTATGGGAACCCAACATCCAAATATATGAGTTACTCCTATGTTATCTCCTGCATTCAGTTCAATCAGAAAATGTACGAATCTTTAAGTTTTGCATATTGTTGATTTGAAACAAAGATATCATTCTGGATAATCTTTGTAGAACTTTTACAAGGACGTGTTTGTGAACTTGACTTGTGAAGTATTTGCTTCATATAGCGGAGTTTGAGGTCATCTTGGCACTGTGGGAGCTATCAATTTGGAGGTTTGGAATGATTTGCCAATTGACATTAGTTCCATAAATGTGGTTTTATAGATATGAACAAATCATTGAGAAGACAAAGCTCGTAGGTCAGCGGAGTTACACCCTCAACAACAATGTTGCAATTATTGCAGTTGTTGTTCAAGCATCGACTGTAAGGTCATTAATCACAATTTTCTTGTGTAGTGGTGGTGAGCCTTAAAAGGGCTTAAACCGGGATTCCAATTTACAGTAGGTTGACAACAGTGTGGGTTCCCTTCACCTTCCAATTGTGAGCAAGGCACCATATATGCCATTTGATTGCCTGATAATATAGGATGGCTATCATCATAGGATGTAGACAACATATGTGGAGCAGGGTACTCATCATATACATGTAACCAAACTCAATATTTGAAGCATGTTAGTGTACGTTAGTTGAAATAAGATACTAAGTAGTATGTAGAGTGTTGAAGACATCAATCGCACCCTACCTCAGTTTTTTATATTCTATGGTGTTGTTCTTTCTTAGAAAATGAGCAACTTCATTCCCAATCTATGAAATCTCTAAAGTAATTGAACTCATTTATATACATATGAACCATTTAGTGGGGTCCTACAAGTTTGACCAAATTAGATGTACAAATGTAACTCAAATTTATTAATGTAAAACCAATATTGAATCACAATATTAATGCAATGCATAGTAGGTATTTCTTGTTTTTTTTTTGCAAATATTGTTTGAAAATATTACTTTTGAATTGACAACACTCTGAATAAATGCAAGACCACCAAAATATTTGTTATGTAGTTCAAAACCCAAATTGTTCTTTTTCTTATGATGCATTTCATTGGGAAAATGGGAGTAAAAAGAATAAAAACAAATCTATCAATATTTAATTTTTTTGTATTCTCTATAACCATGTAGATGAGTCATACAAGAACCAACACAAACAACTTCATGAAGCATATATGGTATGTGATAAACCAATTATATGTTATATGAATTTTTACATACTTTTCATGTTTTTAATTTCAATTAATATTGATGTTGTAGTACGGTAACCATTGATTTGATTATCACAGATGACAATGTTCATATGATGACAAAAATTTTAAGTCTATAAAAGATTTGGTACTTGATAAATCCAACAAACCTAAGCCTAGACAAGAAAGTAGACTAGTACGACTGGAAAGTGGATCTAGTAGAAAAAAAAGATACTTGGCTAAATTTTCAGTCAGATAATTTTATTTGTGGCCCTTACTTGCTCATATTACATATTATCAAGTAAGTCATATTAATAATTATGGTTTACCTTGCCATGAGATTGTTGATATCAAATATGTGGAAAAAAAAACTCAGTACAAACTATGGGTATCCCAATACATGAAGCTTTGGATCGAATAAGAATTGGCTTGGATATTAAAGCTTCTAGATTTTAAAAGAACATTTCAAAATGATAAAAACAAATGTAGATGTATGATTTTGGTCATAAAAGCCTTGTTGTTGCAATGCAATATTTGATAATAATAGGCACAGAATAAATATTGATTGTTTAAATTTTTTTCAAATATATTTGTATTTTATTTTCATTTTTAGCATGACATTAATTTCTTTCATTGAATTTTGGAAAAATTATTAATTTATTTTGATGGTGTTTGATTCATTTTTAAATGGTACTTTTATAGCGTGGATACAACAAGCAGTGCAAAAATATAATATATGGCAGTTTGGTTGAACGCAATCAATAAAAAAATCAAGAGACTAAATGATGAATGGAATCTTAATGTTTTATAGTATATAATATCGATGCAAAAATTAATGCCATAAAATGAATTCTACTTATTTAGCATCATTACTGTACATTTTTATTTTTATTTTTATTTAATTATTTTTAATAAATTATTTAATTTAAAAATATTTTATATTTGTTTAAGATTAATATATATATAATTTTAAATACATGATGATGTGAAAAACATTGACTTCTATAATATTGTGCCTATGACATGTAAGAAGATGTTGACTCAATCATTTGATAAAAAAATTCTAATAAAAAAATAAGACATGATATTATGCGGAGATTTGGAGAAGTCATGTATATGAGGACGTTTGAAAAATTAATGATTGAGATGTTTGAAAATGCTCAATAAAAAATTCTACAAATATTTTATGATTACTTCGAAAAAGTGAAGTTTATTCGTTACTTTATGATCACATAGATGAGTTAAATAGATACGAATTTCATTTAACTTTTCATACTTTGTTATGCTAATTTTATTCATTTTATCATATTTTTAGATTTAATTTTTAAATAAATTATATTTATTCTCGTAAAATATTGGTAAATTAATATATCATCATATTTATTTTTATATATTATCTATTAATTATGTGCATGGTATATGACATGTATGTGGATTAAAATCACTCGTGAATATCCCTATGTAGGGTAAGGTATTAATTCAGCTATTGAATTTTATCACAGTTTTATGAAACAAAAATAAACATTGAGTAAAAAAAATTTAAAACCACAAAACCTGACTGATTAATTTATATGCTTACCAAAGATCTTGCATGACACTATTGGTATATAGATTTTTTGAAGAAGCAAGGTCACATAAAAAACATTCGAAGAGATGAACTCATTCATAATATGTTTATTAGAAGTTAAGATATCAACGTGGATAATGTCATATTCCTTACTTCAAAGTTAAAGCCTATTATTATTTCTGACAAAAGCCATGGTCCAGATGTAAAATACTTGGTGTATCATGCGGATACAAATGAGCCTCTTGTACATGTACTAAAGCATCTTAGATAAACATATGCAAGCATATTCTACATACATTGCATATTATCATTATTATGACAAACTTGGATGATCTAAAGTTTTTCAGAATATATGAATCATTATATGAATTATTAAATGGTAGAAATTGGTTTTTACTCCACATCTTTGAAAGGCTAAATGTATGATTTTTTCCACCTTTAGATAATCCCACAAAACATTTTGAATATGTTATTGCTCCAGTATCAATATTAGGGCCAAATTATCCTTCATCAATTGGAGCACAACCTAGGACAAAGACATTATTTGAGGAGTTAGCAATATTACAAGAGTTGGTGAAATCAAATGTAGAATTTGAAATATATATCATATCAAAGATTCAAGAAGTGAATATTGAATTATTAGAACTTAAAGAACGTTTGCAAAGTAAAGTTCTAGATCCATATGATCCCTTGACAAAAGTCACTGATGATTGGGATGATTGGGATGTGTGATTCCAAACCTCCAAATTGATAGCTCCCACAATGCCAAGATGACCTCAAACTCCACTATATGAAGCAAATACTTCACAAGTCAAGTTCCCAAACATATTCTTGTAAAAGTTCTACAAAGATTATCCAGAATGATATATTTGTTTCAAATTAACAATCCGCAAAACTTAAAGATTCAAACATTTTCTGATTAAACTGAATGCAAGAAATAAGATAGGAGTAACTCATATATTTGGATGTTGGGTTCCCATAACAATAGTCCCCATCTTTAAATCAATCTTCAAGTGGGGCATTGCAGATCAAGCTCACAATCCATCTCTCCGTGGCACCCAAAACTTTTGCGGCACATTCTGATTTGTGGCTGGACATGACAAGTTGGGTATCGGGCCTTGGTTCCCAACGCCCAAGAGTTCCCACGCCAGTCTGGGCAAGGAGCATGGGTTTCCCTTGGGCAGTGAAGGTGTGCGGGGCGGGGCCCAACCCTGGGCAGATGTGATCTAGCCCGGAGCAGATCTTCCACTCCCAAGGAAGATTAGGAAATCATGATTGTATTAGGGGTTGTTTACATCATGGACCATGAAGTCATCCCAAGGCCATGTAAAATTTGTGATTGGTTGTTGAACTTGTCCCGGGACCACTTTGGTTTACACCAAGGAAAAAATGTGAGAGTGACCATGGGGTTTGAGGTCCCCAAAAGACATATATCAAGGTGTACATTATCCATTGACATGGTCCAACGGGTTTTGCAGTGGGAGAGGCAAAAGAGGTGCTATGATAGAAAAAGGCAAGGTCCCATGGCATAGAAACATTGTGATAATAAAATTTTAATGGATTTTTTTGGGGGAAGAGAATATGAAAACAAGAGAAGACAAAGGAATGGTCAAACTTGAATTTTTTTCAAAACTGCCTTTTTTTGGACATATATTAAAAATATCACCACATTCACTTTTTGGTCCATAATCATTCCTCTTTGTCCACATTTGGTTTACACCTAATGAGGGGCCCGAAGGCTTTGTAAATCGATTTAAAAAAAATCGGACCATGGAAGTTGGACCATCAAGTCAGATCATAGAAAAAGGTGACCTTCCATGTTTTGGCTTCAAGGTCCATGGTGTAAACCGGCCCTTAATTAGCCACTCCTAGTATTATTATCAATTTTTTTTTCTTTTTCTTGAAATAGAAGGCCGATAGGCCAGCGCCAAAGCACAGGAGGCAATTGACCACCTGGCAAGCTTTCCATCAGGTAGAGAGAAAATTTCATAGCCAGGATTCGAACTGCCAACCTCTTCCTTGAGATTTGGGTATCCCTCCACCATCATCCGGTAGTTTAGGGTCGTCTCGGACCACTATTATTATTATCAGTTTGAATCTCAACAATTGGTATGGATATATATATCACCACTCTTTACCAGTAAATCTTATCAGTTCAACACGAGTCACATTGTGTAAGTTCTATCACCAAGGTAGGTTGGTACATGTTTGCCAAAGATCTACGAAACCTCTAGTCTGCCTGAACTTTGTAGAGTATGTCTCTACTGTGCCACGTAAGTTGCAATGTAAAACTGCATTGAAAATGTTGACATATTTAAAAACCAGGACCTATTCCTCTTCGAGTGTTTAAAATCACACAACAATCTTGTGCAACAATTGAAACTATTACATTTGAACTGATCCACTGAGTAGAGATTCGGTCCACACCTACATACATGATTTCCGGTCAGTTTTGATTTGGTGAGTAATTTCAGGCAGCACACATCAACACACTATAGTCTTCACAAATTGTCGCATGGTAACTCACACCACGTCCTAGAAGCATGTGACAAATCAGCCACTAGATGAGTGAACGAATTAAAATCACTCTGCTGGTGATCACAACTCACAATTAATGGCTCTGAAACTCTGATAGTGTGGAAAGAATCAGGAGATGGACATTCATGTATGTCCTCCCTTGTATATTATGATCTGTACGGCAATCGATAGAACAAAAATCAATGGAGTCACACCTTGTGATCATATCCCCGCGTAATTGCACACTATAGACTACACATATTCTGGTGTACTCAGAAGATCAAATGTTTGTACAAAACCTTTCTGGAAATGGCTATGTCCAAAGTAGGACACTAGAAAATGCTTCACACCATTTTCTGTTGCTCTACACTGGAATAGGCTGGAGAAGATAAACCATAACTCAAAAGAAGAGAAAAATTAGATTCCGTGATTGAGTGGTCTCATCGTTTGTGTTCGAATCCCTTGCAGGAGCTCGATTTACCAACCCTGAGGCCACCGACATTGAGCTCTGGCCTTGGCGTGACCGGAGACATCGTCGTCCTGCCAGCGTCCGGTGTTCGACTTGGGCGCTGTGGGAGCCTTGCACCATCCTTGCAATGGCCACCTCGACTTTTGATCCAATGTGAACTCCCTCCTCGCCTCCCTGCAAGTTCTTCAGCAGACTCTGCGTCCAAAATGTAGTCATTCCCACTCGTCCACCCTTGCACAGGCCATCTTTGATTACGGTCCACAGACAAGAACTTGGGCTTAATGTCCTCCTTCGAGGCCAAGTTGGGTGTCGATTCAACCTCCTGATTCTTCACAGGCACGATTCTCATCATGATTGCTCCATTGTAAATGCATGAGTGCTGTATACTTTGAGGGAGATGTCGAACGGAAGTACCTCGGGAGCTATAGTGGTTTCTTCTAACCCTAACCTTACTTAGAGACCTCACAAGTGTGTATGAGAGATCACAGAATGACAAAATGCAAGAACGAGGTAATTAGTCACGCTAGCTGAATGTATACTGATTCTAAGTTCTCTATGTACAGAGGGGGTACAGAGAATCTGCACCAGGTTCAAAAAATAAAACCCGGCTTAACTTACTGAGCTTATTATATTTACCATTCTTGGGGTTGTCTGGTGATTCGACACCAATGAAAATCTCCCTTTTCATTCTCAGAATCCAGATGGTTTTGTAAATTTTGGGGCAGTAGAAAAGTAAGATTTTTCATATTCGTCCCAAAGAAGCAAATTGGATACATTTTGCAAGGGATGAGTATTTGTAGCCGATGAGCTTGGTTGGCCGGGGATTCGTGGCACTCAAGTAAAATCATCCATGCAGATGAAAAAATGCAGGAATCATCTAAATGACTATTTTTAGGCAATTTGATTCCGGAAATAGAGTCAAAGGCCCCGAATTAGTCTAGTGACGTCACATTCGAATGAATCCGCCCTGAACCCCATAGGGGGGCTTTTTTTATTGGAGCCATTTCATCCACGATATCTTGGATGGATGTTCCTTAGTGAGTGCCACGAATCCCCAGCCAGCTTGGTTGGGTTCACCGTTCGTCTCAACTCTAGATATGCCTGCAAGCCGGTTTTGCTACAAATGTGGAGCGGATTAGGACCCATAGGCATCATGTTGTTCATTGGTGTATTTGCACATTTGTTGTGTTCTAAAAGGGGATGATCCTCTTCGCAGTTGCGAATGTAATTCTAAATTGAATAACATAGGGGAAGCTGTTCTACGTCATCACTTTCATAAGCCCAAAATGTTAAGGTTGGGCTTAAAGATTGCATTGCAAGTGTCCTCGCATTTATATCCTCGAATGCAATGTAAGTGTGAGATGGGGATTTCGTACCTACCTGAGGGTGGTCATTGGTGACTTATGGTACAGAGGCTGGATTTGCGAATGATACTCTTGACATATTTTGCAGCAAAGTGAATCTCACCAGTTTCTGTAGTACTCGGTCCATTTGAATACACGAGCAAAGAAAAATTCATTCACAAGTGACAACTCAGAAGTGAATCTGAAACTGTGATAAGGGAAAGGAGGGATCCGGGACAAAGTGATGTCGCTCCATAAATGCAGAATTTCAATAGAACGTATAAATTTACTCAACCAGAATTCTTGTTCAGAGACAACTTAAGGAAAAAATAAAAATCTACAGCAACTATCCGGAGATGGCGTTGGCTACTCCAAGCTCTCATGTGACAGTGCGAAATGCGTCATAACTTCAGCTTGTCACAGTGGAATGCTGCTACAATCAGCTACAGGAGCAAAAAAAGAAAAAAGAAGAAGATCCATGAGTGCATTCCAATCAGAATATTTTTCGTGCTTCGGAAGAGCTGGGAGATCTCATCGTAAATCCTTGGAGTATTCTCTACCAACCCTGAGGCCATCGACTTTGAGCTCTGGCCTTCGCAGCTGGAATTACATCGTCTTGAGAGCCCATATTCTCAGGCGCTGTGGGAGCCTTGCACCATCCTTGCAGTGGCCACCTCGATTTTTGATCCAATGTGAACTCCCTCCTCGCCTCCTCTGCCAGTTCTTTAGCAGCAGCTGCGCCCAAGATGTACTCTTTCCCACTCGTCCATCCTTGCACAGGCCATCTTTGATTACGATCCACAGAGAAAAACTTGGGCTTCACGTCCTCCTCCGTCGAGGCTAGGTTGTTTGTCGGTTCCACCTCCTGGTTCTTCACAGGTACAATCCTCATCATGAATCCTGTTTTGTAAATGCGTGTCAAGTGCGGTATACTTTTAAGGGAGATGTCGGACAAAACCTCAGGAGGTGTGGTTTCTCCAAACTCTAACTTTACGAAGAGATCTCACAATTAGTGTGTATGGTTATCACCGCAGCTGAGAATTACAGACCACAGATCTTGACAAAATACGAGAACTATAGTGAATTAGACAGGCTACCTGAACAAATACTACTTCGAGATTGTTAAAGACCAGAGTAGTCTTGTTGTGGGGATAGCTAGGTCATCGCAAACCTACAGATCCTGGTGAGGTGATGAAAAGTGATGAGGCTCTTCACATCTATATAGGTGGAGGTAATCTAGCGACAGCCGTGTCGTATTTCGTGTTTTGCACCAAATAAGCCAATATTTCAGTGCTGACTTGGTCGCATTATTTAACAAACAACATGTGCTCAATTGAAGCAGAATTAGGGGGAGGCATTCACATTGTCGGCATTCACACTTTGATTGCTTATCCCCACACGTGCAGGCTAATTTTCAAACCTTGGTATGCTGTACTACCACTATAGCCAAGTTGCATGGCAACAGTGAGTCGAGAGCAATGCCCATTATGTACCTTTTACCTTAGAACTCAACGAAGCTCAGTAGAGAATCTGAATTGGTTCAGTAATATAAATATTAAGAAGAGAAGTTCTATTTTTGTGCAATTGTTGCGCCACGTGCAGAATATAATTGTAAACAATGCAAGGCCCAGGTGGAATCACATGAAGGACACATGGAACACAAGTTTACGGATACTTGTTTTCCAATTGGCATATGCCATATGGTAAGGTGTGTTGTTAACAACGGACACCAAAAAGACACATTTTACAATGAGATTGAACTGTGTGCTCAGAATGTACTAGCGAATCTATGTTCATTGGTCAAACTGTTCATTCACATTCAGCATATATCAGGAGGTCTATGTGATCACTTTAGAAATATCAAGAGAGAATTTTCACTTGGATTTCTTAGAACTTTTGCATCCCAATTCTAATACTAAAACTTGAAAGGATGTCAATCTCTCTGATTCACAAATTCCTGAGCGGACATGAGCAATTCTTGCTCCAACCCCAATGGTCAAATTTGTCTGAGTTTGGAAGAGCCCACAATAGGGCCAAATACCTTATTCTCATCCATGTCCAGCATTAGCGGGTGTCAACGCAAAGTTCTCTAGAACAAAGTGGAGCTTGAAACTTGGAATCTTCAATATGATAAATTATCCAAGGCTCCTTTTGAAAGAAGTATTCTTGTTCTTAGTGGTAAAGGGAGTCTGCAGGTAGTGATGTATGTAAGAGTGCAAAACAGAGTGGATTTTATAGTTATTCGCTTGTCTCTTTGGCATATAATTAATGACGATATCTTACTTTCGTACAAATCTTCCTCTTCTTTTGAACTCTTATTTTATGCTCAAAATTCGGTGGGACCTGGAGAAAGATATCCAATAGTGATAAGCTTACACCCCACACAAAGTGCCCCTCTTATCATAGTCCAGCTATTGGTGAACGTGCATGGGCTGCAATTCTCAAAAATATTCAGTCTTGTTCATGTTCGGTTGAATTAAGGTAAAATGAACTATAAAGTAGGCCTTCTTTGTGAAGTACTTGCAGGCAATACATTACGATCTTCCCAATTGTAGCGTAATAAATTACATCCATTTCCCAGGAGCATTTGAGGATTCCCTACTGTGAGTGCAAGGTCATTAAAAAACAATCTGTTGGTTACAACTCACAATTAGTGACTCTGAAACTCTGAAATTGTGGAAAGAATTAGGGGTTGGACAATTGTGTCATGTCCTCCCTTGTATATTATGATTTGTATCTCAATGGATATTACAAAATCAGTCACACCCTGTGCCTGCTTTGTAATAATATCTCTGAAATTTTACACTACTAATCTACCTGCATTCTTGCTCAGAAGATCAAACTCTTGTATATAAACAATCTGGAAATTGCTACGTCGAAAGGGTTATAGTACTAGAAAAAATTGAACCACAACGTTTTGTCACAGATGACTTGTGTTGCTACTGTAATTGGATGGACTTGGATTAAAAAACATAACTCAGAAGAACAAACACAAAAGTTCATTTTGTGATTTGAAACAGCTGATTGAGTGGTCTCATCGTTTGCCTTTGAATCCCTTGCAGAGGCTTGATTTTACCAGCTATGGGGCCATCGACTTTGGGGTCTGGTCTTTGCATGAGCAAAGACGTTGTCTCCCTGCTAGTGTCCAGTTTTCGAATTGGGCACTGTGGGAGCCTTGCACCACCCTTGCAATGGCCACCTTGGCTTTTCGATCCAATGTGAACTCCCTCTTTGAATCCTCTGTGAGTTCTTCAGCAGCCTCTGGGTCCAAAATGTAGTCATTCCCACTCGTCCATCCTTGCACATGCCATCTATGATTATGATCCACAGACCAAACTTGGGCTTCATGACATCCTTCTCCTCTGAGGCCAGGTTGGTTGTCGCGGATTCAACCTCCTGGTTCTTCACAGG
Source organism: Polytrichum formosum (assembly GCA_964035585.1). Lineage (NCBI taxonomy): Eukaryota > Viridiplantae > Streptophyta > Polytrichopsida > Polytrichales > Polytrichaceae > Polytrichum > Polytrichum formosum. The sequence continues at coordinate 55,737,128 of OZ037937.1, forward strand.
CACAATCCTCATCATGGATGTTCTGTTGTAAATTTGAACACTATATTAGGTAATTTGGGATTTTTTAGCATTTTGAGATATTGACATATATAAGGGCATAGAAAATGTCATATAAGAGTGTGTGAAACTCAAACATGTGAACATCTAAGAGTGGTGATCTACATCAATCCATGCACAAAATGAAGGCATAACTCGATCAAGAACTCATGAATATTAGGATGGTTTCGGTAGGACAATCCAAACCTGAGATAATATGAGAAGAGGAAGGAGATATTCATATTACGGAAAATAAAAAATACAAGGTCTGGTCAAAGAAATTAAATAGCAAACGAGCACCACATAATCATTATTGGATAGTGCGACCTAAACTAAGCCTACTTATGTACAATGTCTATGATGATGGTGGCCTTTATGGCTTTGGCCACCGCTTCTTTTTCTTTCATCGCCTCCATGTTCTGGATAATCTATGCTCTACAACTATAGCCAAGGTTGGGACAAGGGCCCACCATGATACATTTAGGAGGTTGATGAAAGCCAGACATATAAGAGGATGAATTTGAATGGGATGTCACTTGGGAAGAATTATGCCTTGCACTTCTATGTAGGGCATAGAAACTCTTTGATTCGATGGATAAGGCACCTTTGGAACGGGTTGGTACTGGATTGGATGCAACTTATAAACCAACGGAACGAGGGCGGGTTAGTTTGAGGAGGAAGGCAAAAACCTATGACAAACAAAAGGACCAAAGGAAACAAAGTGAAACCTTGGCAGCGGCTATAGCGTACCTTGAGACATGTGATGGTCGGGGCGGAGTTGGCATGGGTAGGCAATGTGCTATGGGGAGGAACATGGACATGCACATCTGGTGTTGGTCAAAGGTCCATCCAAAGCCAGTGGTGAGGCGCCATGTTGCCACCAGACCGAGAGTGGGAGTCCTAGCCACAACCACGCGCATGGGTGACCCCTTTTGAGTGGTAATGGGGACGGCAAGAGGCAAAGATTTGCTTGGGCGGGGACTGACTACAACGCCAATGTCCATGGGCTCCTTGGAGTAATTGATCGTGGACGCCGCATCATAGATTGCGTTGTAGAAGAGGCTTTGCAAGTTGGAGTCACTAATGGTTTGGACCGAGTCCTTGAAGAGTTGGTTGACAAGAAAGAACCCAAAAGACAAAGATATATTTAGCATGTTTATATTATAGTAAACTACTAGTAAGTCTATGTGCAATGTGCGTTCAATATAATTGGGCTAGACTTTGGGTTACTTACGAATCCTATTGTGTTTTGGGTTTGGATGAATATCCATATAATATCCAATAAAAATAAATTTTATTTTAATATTTTTTTTGGGACGAAACTCCTATGTTGTAATCAATATGCATTTATTACACTCTAGTTTTGTAGGATGAAGGATTTGGGATTTATTCTATGTCCAATATGCATTTGATTTTATGTTGAAGCAGGTTTCAAGTGCTCTACCCAATGTGCTTATATTGATCAATCATTAACTTTGGGCTATATATTTCTTGCCAATACACCGTAGCCTATGTTTAGGGCAACTTCATGTTGTTGTCATCCATATAATAATAGAAGACAATGAAAAGCCTCAAATTATCTAGTATAGTGTGAAATGTGTGAGTGCGGTATGCTGTGAGAGATGTCGACCACCACCTCATAATCCCTAACCCTAACCTTACACAGAGACCTCACAAGTGTGAGGTATGGTGATCACTGCAGCTGAGAATGAGAGTTCTAATGCTGCTGAGGGTTAGAGATCATGACAGATGGACAAAATGCAAGAACTAACTACACTAAATATGATATTTAGTGTCATATGGTATTTTATGTCACTATGGTACCTTTTTGGATGACACTTCTTATGAATAAGTTTACAAATACTGTCATGGTTGATGGATGTGTTCATCCATTGGCCAAAACCCTGCCTTCTCTTGTCAGCAACTTGTGATGAAATATTGTCATGGATGATTGAAATTTGGATTAATAGTCACTTGGTAAGTGACAGTAATTGCAACACTGTAAATCTATAATCCCCCCAAAAAATTTACAAGGAATGACAAATAATGTTGGGTTAACATTTAGTGTTGGTGACACTACACCGCGGTTTACAATTAGTATTGAGCAAGACAATTAGAATTGGTGACACTAAATATCATATTTAGTGTAGTTAATTAGTCAGCCTAGCTGAATGTAAACTGCTTCGAGATATTTTAGAGGCGTTAGTAGTCTTGTTGAGTGGATAGGTGGGTGGTGAAGAACACTGTGGAAGCTGCTGAGGTGATGGAAAGTGTTGAGGCTCGTCACATTTATATAGCTAGAGAATATCTAGTAATGGCCTGCATTAATGTCGTGTTTCATGAATTGCACCAAATGAGCCCGAATGCAAGCGCTGACTTGGTCACATTGACAAACGTCATGTGCTTAATTCATTGAAGCAGAATTACTAGGGGTGATCCTAATCATCCACACTGTTTTGCAACTAAGTATATTTCTTGAGTTCTTCCACACGTGCCTGGATATTTTACCTCGCCATGTGGAGGACTACATCAGCTGCATGGTGGCATTGCAATAGTACTGCAGAGGTAATATATACACATACTTAAAGGCCCATGTACATCACCAAGGCTCACAAGGGAATGAAAGACTTAGTAATTCAAAGGTTTCCCCAGGTACTTTTTTTTTCTTTTTTCTTTTTGAGACAGAAGGCCGACAGGCCAACGCCAAAGCACAGGAGGCAGGCAGTTTACCACCTGGCAAGTTTTCCGTCAGGTAGAGAGTAGATTTCACAGCTGGGATTCGAACCGCCAACCTCTTCCTTGAGATTTGGGTATCCCTCCACCATCATCTGGTAGTTTAGGGTCGTCTCGGACCTCTTCCCCAGGTACTTCAGAGTCCAAGTTTTTCATGATTTCATCAGGGATATGCCCCACTAAACAGCATCTAGTATACAACCTGTCTTTGTGGGGTCCTACTACGTAGCTAGTGCACGTTTTCTCAAGGACCTACAGATTGAAGGACTCTCCTCGGTGCTTTGTGAAACACATGCAAGTTTGAGGAATCTTGGCCGTGTCCAGAATCAGTGGGTGCACAATTGTATTTGTATCACCACCACCAGCTGGCATGGGAGTCACTAGTCACACATGTGGATGGTGTCCAACATGATTCAGTGGATGCCCATACAAAGTTCTCTGCACAGAAACCAGAACATGGTTCACACCTTGGAATCCAGCCAGTAACCCTAATTCTTGGGGTTGTCTGGTTCCATGTCAATGACTGCTCCCTCTGTGTATTTTTTACATTTGACACACAAAAATTTACACAAATAAAAAATGCACGTTAATTGACATGCACGCTTTAGAATTTGACACGTAGTGTGACTTTTGAAGGAGAAATCACACATCAATTGACATGTTTGTAATGACACGTATTACTAGGCAGCCTAAATTTCAGGTGAAATTTTAGAATAAAATGGAGATGTCAATTGACATTGATTTTGTTTTTAAAACCTCACGTGACGATTTGGATTTGAAGTTGAACATCAAATGAAAATTGTCAAGCATACACACTGACTGCTCCTGGCTCTCCTTTTCAGGCCCAGATTTACATTTTTTTTTTCCCGAAAGAGGAAAATGGATACTTAATGTAAGAAATAAGGATTATTAGCCCGACTCAACTTTTCCTAGCTAGTTGTGATTCAAATGTGGGGTTTGATTGAGAATGGTTTATATCCCCATGTTCTAAGTCATGCTGTTCATTGGTTGTAAATTTGTACAATGCGCTGTGGGAGCCTTGCACCATCCTTGCAATGGTCACCTTGACTTTCGATCTAATGCGAACTCCCTCCTCGCCTCCTCTGCCAGTTCTTCAGCAGACTCTGCGTTCTTCATAGGCACAATCCTCATCATAATTGCTTCTTTGTAAATGCGTGTCCAGTGCCGTATCCTTTGAGGGAGACGTTGAACAAAACCTCAGGAGCTAGACTGGTTTCTCCTAACCCTATATCTTCACTACGAGACTTCACAGTTAGTGTAGGTATGGTGATCACCGCTTGTGACAATGAGAGATCACAGCTGCAGATGGGCAAAATACAAGTGGAGCAATTAAGCCAGGCTATGTAGCTGAATGTGTACTGCTTGGAGATGGCGTAGAGAGGTGAATAGTATTGTTGTGAGGATAACTTAGCTAGTAGGTGATGTCAAAAACTGTAGATGCTGGTGAGGTGATGAATAGTGTTGAGGGTTTACACATATGTATAGGTAGAGGAAATCTGGTAACGGCCTGCCCAGTGCCGTGTTATTTAACGATCAGTTGCACCACATGAGCCAAAATTTTAGCGCTGACTTAGTCGTATTGACAAACATCATGTGCTCAATTTGAAGCAGAATTAAGGGTGGAATTTCAGACTGTCGGTAACTACAGTGAGTATATTTCCCTTTTAGCTCTTCAAATCCGCACGTGTGTGAATGTTAATATAATAAACCTGGCGATGCTGTAGCACTCTCATAGTGCTGCATGGCAACAGTGCAGATCAGGTCATGCCCACGTATTATTTCTCCAAAGCTCACAAGAGCTTATAGAATCTAATAAAAGCCTTAGTGTTTCAAAAATTCATCTCACAATCTCACTGGGAGGTACATGTAAGAATATTCACATAAAAGATTCTCAGGCTACAAGTTGTAAGTAGGTTCAGAGTCCAAGTATTTTCATGATTTCATCCAAAATGTGCACTACTGACTTGAAGGATACGATCTATATTAGGAGGGTCCTGCTGCAACTTAGTGCACGTATTTTCCAGGACACTACAGATTAAAGTACCCTCCTCAACTATTCATTGAACACATGCAATTGTCTGTGAACATCTCATCCTTGTCCAGAATCAGTGGGTGTGCTCTAAATTATATAATTGTTATGCAAACCCACCAACTGGAAGTCACTTGACACTTTCGTGGATGCCCATGCAAAGTTCTCTGCACAGAAATCAAGATGTTGTTGATAACTTGGAATATTAGCCCTTCTCGGGGTTGTCTAGTTCCAAGCCAATGACTGCTCCTCTTTTTTGTCTTTCTTACTTTTTAGAAATAATTAGGCTCAGGTCATTTCATATTTTATTGAGCAGTAGGATATTAAAGCTTTTTGTTTTTTTCACTACCGTTTATGGTATTTACTATTTGGAGTTACACATAGTTGTTAATGTGCACTCTCCATTAATGTGCATTCGTTCAGTTCAACCTCATGACTAGTATTTACATGTGATACATCTCTACACCATCTATGGTATTTATGGTATCCTAGCCGGCCGGGGATTCGTGGCACTCAAGTAAAATCATCCATGCGGATGAAAAAAACGCAGGAATAATCTAAATGACTATTTTTAGGCAAATTGATTCCGGAAATAGAGTCAAAGGCCCCGAATTAGTCTAGTGACGTCACATTCGAATGAATCGGCCCTCAACCCCATAGGGGGGCTTTTTTTATTGGAGCCACTTCATCCACGATATCTTGGATGGATGTTCCTTAGTGAGTGCCACGAATCCCCAGCCTATCCTAGCCTATTACCGATATGTGACCTTAAACCGAGCTCTAGGGAACAAATTAGAAATAATGTTCCCTAGGTGGATGACATGTCCCTAGCTCAACTAACCTCACATTAAGGCATTTAATGACGTGGAGGGAGAGAGAGAGAGGGGAGGAGAGAGAGCGGGAAGGAGGAAGAAGGAGGTCTCGGTTCAAGGCACATAGGTCTCGGTTCAAGGCCCATTGGTCTCGGTTCAAGGCACATGAGACCTTGCCACAACGTGTTGGATGAGATTAGTTGTTCGTTTAGGATGTCTCTTGACATAGTAAGGTCAAAGTCAGTCTACGGTTCTCGAACATGTTCATAAAAGATAATTATAGAATGCTCATAAGTTGTATTAGCATTGACGTCAAACTTCTTTAGGTCTATCATAAGATACCCTAGGGAACATCTTTAAAAAATCATATTTAATTCAAAATGAATTTAAAAAAATTCCAAATTTTTGAAATAGACAAATATTTCATTTTACCTTGCATGAAAAATTTTAAATCGTTCATTACCATAGAAGAGGTCATTGTGAAAATTTACCAATGTGTAGCTCTCGGTCATAGGCTAGGATACCATAGTGTCAAGTTACTTTTTGAAGTGAAGTAAAAGAATGCTATGAAATATTGGTAAAACATTTATTTCTTTACTGACAAATGCCAAATAGGTTTGTTGCACAATATAGACCATAAATGACTTTACTTGGGTGGAAGCACGGTAAAGTGGACAGCTCTTAATCCTTGCTCAGGTTTAAGTGAAAGTAATCCAAAACTATATACTAACTTTGAATTTTATGAAATAGAAATTCATAAACATTTAGAAAACATATGAATCTACAAAGCCAAGCAATATATGTTCACAAAAAACAATTCCAAACAACGTATATGTATTTTAGAAGACGGTGCAAGTGGTGGTGCAAGTGGGTGTCATTGAAAAGATAATTGTCAAAAACTTGTTTAAAATACAATTACATTACATTAAATTGATGAATTTTTGAAAACAAAATTACGATGACCTCAAGTTTATAATGAATTCAAGGAATATGAAAAGAAATTCCAAGTTCAAAATATTTAAGGTCATGAAATTTACGTTCAAAACTATATTTAGTCAGTTGCTTTTACGCGTCACTTTTGATGATAGGTTTTGAAGATCTCATATTGATATTCTATATTTGAGTACCTAACTTAACAATAGAGGTCATCATGAAAAATAATCTATTTTAAACAACATTTTGCTACTACTTATAGGCGTTTGACCAAGAAAATCATGGCTTTCATATACCGGAGCACTTTTTTGGTCCACTTTACTATGCTTGCACCCACTTGGTAAAATACTCCGAATGACAAGTTACAATAAATATCATAAATGATGTGAAGATGTTGGTGATTTTTTACAAGCTCTTGATCAAATCCTAATATGGTCCAATTCAACTCTCATTTGAGAATGAATTTGAAAATGGATATGTTCACTAATATGACAATTTTGTGTAGTGTTTCCATAATATCATTAACCCATGAGTTTGATTTACCCATGCATAGTGTATGGACAAAGAAATTAGGCCTTGAAGTTGGTTGATATCAGTCCCAAAGTGACATTGCCATATATAGTGGTTCAAAGAAATTTTTTGCACATATCACTATATTCGTTAATTTGAGACTTTCTCTTGTCTCAAATTAATATATGGACCACAACAACATGGTCTAATGTTTGGGTCGTCCTACCTAAACCATCTTGATATGAGTTCTTGATTGGGTTCTTGATATGAACACCCACTTCAAAGTACTTGCATCTTACAACATTCTCCAATATTTGTGTGATTTTATCCATGTTCTTATATTTGTAACTGTCTCAAAATGTTGAAAAAGTCCCAAATTAACGAATATAGTGATACATGTGTTGCACGAGAAGTTGGTGGCTAGGACATCCAAGTGGAGGCCATGAGGTCCAAGGTCTGAATGATTTGGCCTTGGCTTGTAGATAGGTATGTCGGTACAAAGACATGACACAACTCCCATACATGGAAGAAAAACCACTAAATATTATTTATTCATGTTTAGCCATGACACCAAAAAATTATGTGGTGAGGCCCTTGCCTAAAAAACCCCTCTTCCTAGTTGTGATATGCTGAACTGAGTGGAAGCATATAACATGTTTTATATAGAGGCCACACACATTCAAGAATCTCATTTTTGAAATGGAAATCGGGGGACCAAAGTAAAAAGATTTTGGCCTTGTGTGAACCACCAAAGTGGTCCACCACTCCGTGGGATCACTTTAGTTAGGTTTTTAGTATTAAAAATTAGGATTGATAGTGAATTAAGGGAAAATTAGTTCATTTAGCGTTTAGTTCAAAAAGGGGAAGGAAAATTACCGAGGACTTCGGACCTTCACCCGTGAAGGAAAAAACCTAGTTTTAGGTAGAGTTAGTAAAATTGAAAATTAACTAGAGATAGAAATTAGCTAAGTTAGGAAAAAATAGCTATTTAGGCAAGACCTAGTTAGCGGGGAAAAAACGTAGTTGGTGAAAGCAACTAGCTAAGAGGACTAAATTAGTTGAGCTAGCTAGGCAAGGGTTAGTTTAGTACTTAATGTGGGTCACGCAAGACAAGTGGAGGAGCTCGGCGTGAAGAAAAATTAGCGTGAAGACTTTGAGGAAAATAGCAAGGGGGTCACTTGCCCCCTTGCCAACTTGCTTTCAAAAATTAGAACGAATGTGGAAGATTCCCGTCGGAGCCCCCTCGGCAACGGGGTGGCAACCTCGACCGGGAAGACCCCCGAGCCAAAATTTCGGGAGGGGGTCGAAAAATGGAACCGGTGGCGGAGGGGTCCAACCCTTTTGTGAAAGGGTTTAAAAACCCCCTCCTCCCATCTTGAAACCCCCCTCTTCCCTTTAGAATTTGGGCGAAGCTCTAGTTCAAGATAGTTAGACAAAACTCCCTCTCAATTTGATTAGCGGGCGAAGCCCTACTCCAAAATAGTTAGAAAAAAATCCTTTAGCATCCATTCTCAATGGCCTAAGAGAAAGGCTTGAAAAACTCCTCTACTCTCTTTCTCTCCTAGTTAGAATGTGTGTTTATTAACACACCAACAAAATTCGTCCTTTCTTTTGTAGAGGTAGGTTGGATTGTAGAATTTTGAGTGAAGGCATTATAGACCTCAGCTGCCAATGCCCTGGAGGCTTAGTTCAAAAGCTAGACCAAAATACTTATCATTTTTCTCTTAGAGAGATTTCCTATAGCTATCTATAGCCGTTTCCCATTTGTGATTTGGCCAAGATGACAATTAGTTATGGATTTTCAAAGATGCAGCAAAAAACCGGGTGGTCCTGTGGGTAGCGGCTGCTAGATCAGACCTGCCAGCCCAATCAGAATGTTAATTCTAAAAAATTATATTTTTTCCAAGTAGAACTTTTGTTTAGCTTTCCAGAATTGCTTAGAACGTTTGATTTGAGCATGATTTGAATTAGATATGAATTTTTGAAGACGGAATACATAGTTTGAGAATTCTTGGTTGACTGCTGCAATACAGAGGGTTTGCTGAATTCATTTTGGCTTAACTTGTTAATTACAGATTTTTATCAGATAGATCTTTTCAATATCTTTCCATGGCCATATAGAATGTTTGATTTGAGCATAATGTGAATTAGATATGAATTTTTGAAGACGGGATACATAGTTTGAAAGTTCTTGGTTGACTGCTGCATTACAGAGGGTCTGCTGAATTCACTTTGGCTTAACTTATTAATTTAATATTTTTATCACATAGATCTTTCCAATATCTTTCCAGAATTGCTTAGAACGTTTGATTTGAGCATGATTTGAATTAGATATGAATTTTTGAAGACGGGATACATAGTTTGAGAATTCTTGGTTGACTGCTGCATTGCAAAGGGTCTGCTGAATTTATATTGGCTTAACTTGCTGATGTCATAATTTTCCTAGTTAGAACTTTTTAATAGCTTTCCAATGATATAAGGAAAGCCTAGATCCAAGTCGTAATGAATTTACTATGAATTTTTGAAGTTAGAAGTTAAATAGGTGGGTTGGAAGGATCGGTTGAATCGACCTCGCACTTCCAACCCTCATAACTTTTGCATTTCTTATCCGATTAAGGTGATTTTTAGATCGTTGGAAAGATAATTAAGTGCACTCAGTAGATATATTATGCTTAGGTCTAAAAAACACTTTATATTTTTTTATTGTTAACTAGGGTACGCTTCCTATCAAACTAGTTACAAGGGAGGCAAGGTGGACGCTCGAAGTGGAGCAAGGAAAGAAGTAGCGGCTCGGCCTACATCGAGCCCAAATCAACCGAGGAGAATTGAGGTAAATTAACTAACCTTAGCTTTCCATTTAGGGTTGGAGGGAGCGCGGCGAAGGTACGCATTTCTAACCCACTCACCTATCTCGTAAGGTCAAGTGGTTTGACCACTTGACCGCCAAAGGGGTACCCAACTCCATTGTTTTTGGGGCCCCTTGGTATGTTTTGTGGTAGTAGCTTCATTTATTAGCAAGTTCCGTATGTGGTGAAGTCGGGTTAATCACCGACACGACCACTCTGAATGTTGTTGATGGAAAGGTGGGGTTAATGGCCCACGAATCCATTATCATGTTGTTGGCCCCAAGGGTTGGAGGTGATGGCCCCAACCCTTGAAGATTATGCAACAGGTTGAACACACAGGTTGCCCTATTTCCCGGTCCCATCAAGTTGAGTTTTCGTGGTCAAACCGTTTCAAACTAATTAATAATCAACATAATTTGTACAACCCCCGTGGGCAAAAACCAACCGGGAACTTAACTCGGAGGATTGATCCCAACCCCTCCGGCGGCAAAGATCGGAGGGTTAGGGTATCAATCAACCTTCAAGAGACCCGCACAGGGCCTTGAAGGGTTCGGGTTAGGGCGTGCACCAAACAGGTAGGTGGTGATGCCATAATTTATGAACTTAGTAATATAGACTTTGTGTAATCAACCTTAAACTAAGAAGGAAGATTGAGAGGTGGGATTTAATCAAGGTCCCCCCGTTTAGAGAATTTGATTCATAACAAGTAAGGAATTAGAGGTGGCCAAGATAAAATATAAGGTTATTTTATTCATTAGGGTTAGGTTGCCTTGATTCCAAGGCTGGTGCGTCTGCGCGTAGACTAGGATAGATTAGGCATTAGGTTAGAAAAAATAGATAATTCTCTTAAGTACTTATTAATCTAGGCACAACCTACCGAAAGGACACGACGCGATTGACAAATCCCTCCACAAATCTAAATACCCATAAAAAAATCATAACATCCGGGTTCGGCTTGGGCACCTGCTAAGGCAGGCCACCCTCACCGAAGGGCTTGTGCGGTACTTTTAGGCTCCCTCGGAGGGGGATGCCCAAAAGCACCACACCTTGACATGTGCTTAACCTTAAGGGGTGGCTTAAATCCAAGGTCCTAACCCATATCCCATGGAACTCCGAGGTTAAGTAGCCTAAGCCGGAAATACTTGGATGAGTGACCTTGCTAGCACTTGATTTCCAATGAACCCTACCACCTATGCCCCACCCAATCATAGTGGGGTTACTTGGGTGAGCCAAATATTTTCAACCAACCATGTGGGAACCAAGGAACTTATCACTATATTTGTTAATTTGGGACTTTTTTAGCATTTTGAGACACTTACAAATATAAAAACATGGATAAAATCACACAAATATCAGAGAATGTTGTAAGATGCAAATACTCTGAAGTGGTTGTTCATATCAAGAACCCAATTAAGAACTCATATCAAGATGGTTTGGGTAGGACGACCCAAACATTAGACCATGTTGTTGTGGTCCATATATTAATTTGAGACAAGAGAAAGTCTCAAATTAACGAATATAGTGATACTTGCCTTGGAGGAGATAGGTGCTGGCCGTTTTGTCTGCACCCATTGACATTGTTCACCTTCAAAAGGAGGCAATAGTCTTCAGGTGGCCTTCTAATTCTCATAGTGCATGTTTTGGGATTACATATAGACTTGGACCACTAAAACTTTGAACCCGTATAACTTAGACGTAATTCAAACAAGGCCTACTTTAGTGTTCTGGAATCCCTTTCAATTTCTGGAAAATATTTTGTCTCCAAATTCCATGGAAAATCCCTACCAACTGGGCACCAACCCTGAGGCCATCCAATTTGAGCTATGTCCTCTGCAGCTGGAACATCATCCTGTATTTGTGTGGTGTGGTTGAGGTGAGCTCTGTTTACTGACCTTTCCATTATTTCATGAACACGATATTCAAAATTTTGAGAGAGTGGGATCCTCTCAAAATAATATTGTTCATTTGTCAACCTAAAAGTCATGTTAGGTTGATAAATACTAGATTATATTTCAGATGTGTAGTTTCCATTAAAATGAGAGTATGTTGAGTTGGGGAATCGACTCATTTAGGTTGAGTCAATCTAAATGAGGACAATATGTTTGTCAATTTAGGTTGAGTCGACCTAACTGAGGACAATATGTTAGTCAATTTAGGTCGAGTCGACCTAAATGAGGAAATATGTTTGTCAATTTAGGTTGAGTCGACCTAAATGAGGAAATATGTTTGTCAATTTAGGTTGAGTCGACCTAAATGAGGACAAAATGTTAGTCAATTTAGGTTGAGTCGACCTAAATGAGGACAATATGTTTGTCAATTTAGGTTGAGTCGACCTAAATGAGGAAATATGTTTGTCAATTTAGGTTGAGTCGACCTAAATGAGGACAATATGTTAATCAATTTAGGTTGAGTCGACCTAAATGAGGACAATATGTTAATCAATTTAGGTTGAGTCGACCTAAATGGTCAATTTTAGGCAGCACATCACTCCGCAATTTACGGCGGGAAATCAAATGTTATTTTTTTTCTTGAACTCTACAACTCTCCACTGGTTTTCACTTCATTCTTGGACTAATAATTTGATTTATGTACTCTCAATTCATTGGAAAACTCTCAAAATTTTGAAAATTGTGTTCATGGTAATTTGTGCATTGTTATTAGAATTTTTTTTTTGAGATAGAAGGCCGAAAGGCCAACGCCAAAGCACAGGAGGCAGTTGACCACCTGGCAAGTTTTCCGTCAGGTAGAGAGGAGATTTCACAGCCGGGATTCGAACCGCCAACCTCTTCCTTGAGATTTGGGTATCTCTCCACCATCATCCGGTAGTTTAGGGTCATCTCGGACTTATTAGAACTTATTCTCTCTAGTACATATAGAGTTGACAGCCACCTAAAATTCAGATAAAGGTCATAACTTGGCCCTTGTGTGGCAAGTCCTCAATCGGCTCTCTTCAAGTATTATGTAAGTAAGTTCACTACATGAGGTCAAGAGCAGACCAGGGTCACTGCAATATCCTTGATTGCAAAGAAAGAATCCGAACTTGCAGCTTTCGGTGTTAGGGTTGTCAGTTGTCCTTTGGTGGGAACTTGAAAACAAAGTAACCGACAATTGTAGAAATGATAATCTCACCGATTTCTGTCATGATGAGGCTCGTATAGAAAATTAGTTCATGCCTGACCTAACGACACCATTATGGTATTTAGTGTCACGTTTACTATTTGTGAAGGGGCCTAAACTAGATGCATGGGTTTCAAAGTGTCATGTCCGCTAATTGCTAATATGATACTATTTGTCAACACTCGTAAGTAACTTCTTAAAGTGAGAAATCATTTGCATTATGTTATTTAGTATAGCACAGTGGGATACTTGACATGATAGTTTTGCTATTAGTTATGCAAGGGGAAGATATTATTGAGCATATGAATGGCAAGTGTCGAATGTATACATTTTAGTATGCAGCATGTCAAAGGAGGATATTCTTGAGCATACTAATGCCAAGTGTCATTTGTGTACACTTTAATCAACTTGTAGACCATTGTGTAACATAGGTATACACCTCATAACAATATTACACATACTCATGCCAAGATATTAGTAAGCGCATTTGAATGCCTAGTGTCATGAGGTGACACTAATGGTGAAGTTGGTGATCATTAGTTCAACCTAGCATACGCCAAATAGGGTAAGTGACACCATTATGCATGGGACACTAAATACCATAAAGGGTGCAGAGAAATCACTGCATAAAGATATATTTGCCGTTCACCGTGTACAAGTCAGTGTGAGACACTGATATATAGTAGGAGCAAGAAGAGAATTGGAACATTGTCCTCCCTACATTACATATATTAAATGTAAAAATGCAATCGGTAGTACAAAATTATAAACCAGAGATCGCTCATCTTATGATGTTCCTGCATAATATACACTACCCATCTACACACATTCTAGTTCAGAAACAACAGGCAAAATTTGCACAGAAACTATCAGCCAATGGCTACTCCAAATGTGACAATGCAAACTGCAGCATAACATCATAGCATCATGACATAATTATCGTGCTCCGAAATCAAGAGCTGGGTGATCTCCTCATCAGTCTCAAAAGCTCCTTAGAAAATTCTCTACCAACCCTGGGGCCATCGGCTTTGAACTCTGGCCTTCGCAGCTGGAATTCCGTTGTTCAGGGAGCGTCCAGTGTTCAACTTGGGCGCTGTAGGAGCCTTGCACCAACCTTGCAGTGGCCACCTCGACTTTCGATCTAATGTGAACTCCCTCTTCACCTCCTCTGCAAGTTCTTCAGCAGACTCTGCATCCAAAATATAGTCATTCCCGCTCGTCCATCCTTGCACAGGCCATCTTTGATTGCGGTCCACAGAGAAAAACTTGGGCTTCACCTTCTCCTTTGAGACCAGGTTGACTGTCACGGATTCTACCTCCTGATTCTTCACAGGCACGATCCTCATCATGATTGCTTTGTATGACGTGAGTGCAGTCACTGATGAAGACCGAAAGCTTCTACACAATGTTAACTAGGTGCAATTTCTTTCTTTCTTTCTTTCTTTCTTTGGGGGAGGGGGGGCAAGAGCGACGAGAACACTCATTCACTGCCAGGGGAAAAGAAACTACACAAAGCTACTGAGGCCTGAAAAGAGAGAGGGGCCGTGTGTACGAGTTTCTGCTTTAACTCAACTTCCGGGTAGCTGGGAGTTTGGTGATCACCACTTGTGATAAAGGGAGATCAGATCACAGAATGCCAAAGATTGCGAAGGACTAAACCGCCAATCTAGAGCTAGCCCTTGATCTAGAGGTGAAGTTGGTTTCGGGAGTGTTGAAAGACAGTTATGGTGCTTCAAGCTATGTATATATCCAGGCTCAGTGTCCAGTTACACTGCGGGTGCTAAGGTGATGAATAATGATGTTGACGCCGTACACAGCTTTATATAATCTGGAGCTACGAGCAGGGAGATCCGACCGCTAGTTACAGATGAGCCGCTTGAGTTTCAGAAATAACTGGTTCAAGTTGAGGACTTTAGGCGAATTGCCGATCATTTTATATGGATCTATAAGATATACTTCAAAACTAATAAAGAAAACCGAAAGAATTCAATATGCCACTGGTTGGACTTGGAAGCACTTGGATCGCAACCAATTTTGCCCAAAATCTCACCGGACGCTGAGCTGGAGGAACGCGCAAGTAGTAACAGCCTGTGTTTTCATTACGCGGATTTGTGTTGCATGCTCAACAGAACTCTGTCTTGGCACTCACTTTGTCACATGCACAAACATCATGTGCCGGAAATTTCACTCCCTTCAAGATCTTAACCCACACGTGCGACCAGAGGAATGCTGCTGTAGCAGGGCCGGGCCACATGGTAACAGTTGCAACATATAGAGTACTGCAGCTCAATTACTAGAGCACTCGTGTTCAGAATCTAATTACAGTGGGGTTGTGATGGGTGTCATGACATCACAACCCATTTTCCAAGTTTGACGATTTCAATGAACGGGGAGAACTGACCGCTAGTTACAGATGAATCGGTTGAAGTTGAAGACTGCAGGAAAATCACCGATCATATTAGTGGAATATATCTTTAATTAATAAAGAAAACCGGAAGATCACAACATGTAACCGCTTGGACTTGGAAACACTGGGATTTTGACCGATTATGCCCAAAAATATCCCCAGACAGTGCACAGTTTTCCTATGTGTTAAGTTTCCTCAAATTCCTTGTGGGGTCATCCTGACAAGTTAGTAGAGAGTACCTAAGACTGTTTCCTGAGAGCTTGTTGCAGTGGTTTAGTGAACAGAAGTAACTTATGTCTGTGGACCTGTGGTCACTCTTCTTACTGGATACCTATGTTTACTAGATCTATGGATTCGAATGTTCATGACCACACCCAGGAAATTTGAACCAAGATAGACGAGCCTAATGTGGTTATCTATCTTCATCAGACACCGGAGTGGTATGCAGTTAGGTGTGATTCCAAGAATGGACCCAAAAAGAAATGTGTTTAAAACATATTGGACTACATGTTCAAAATATGTTAACCATTCTTGATCCCTAAATGTCAACATAAATCAAGAACCTATATGACCATTCAGTGAGCAAGAGAATCTTTACTTTGATAACGAATAAGATATTCATATGAGCTCCAAAAATAATGACGAAAGTAGCTCCAGCCAGGCCCTAGGGGTGTCAGCCACGTCACTGGGCCTACCCTGGGCCCAAAGGTCCACCCGAAAGCCTAGGTCATACATAGAAAATTACATTTTCTTGAAAAAATGTGCACTATATAAAATTTTATTTCCCAAGCGGGTCTACCCTGGAAATCAAGGTCGGCGACGCTCCTAGCTCCAACCTCGATGTGGATTTGCTAACCATCTTGTACTAATTGTGTGTTTTGTATATGAGAAGTGGGCTAGTCAGAAGAAGTAACCATTTAAGACCCATTTACCTTGACACAATGAGCCTCCTCTACATATGTCTAGTACCCGTTACTAAGATTTTGGGAGGTCAACATATATACCATGGAGTTAGTGTTGTGAAGTGGGTATGGATTATAGTAGATGTGCCTAAAGTGGACACTAGTAGCATTCCAACAAATGTAGGGGTCTGACAATCCAAGAATACTTACATGAACACATTAGCAAAGCCAAATGAGGAAAGTGAGAGTTGGTCTTGCTATTTCTGGAATAAAAGTGAATATCTTATGAATTTTCGAAGTGGTGCTCATAGATTTTCTTGAATGGTTTTCTTTCAGATATGTACATTTCAAACTTGAATATTTACTTATATGCTATAAATCATTTAATCATTTAAGATCACTGACCACTTTAGGACTACATACCTTACAAGACCATAACTTATAAGGTGCTTCTTGGTTCATGTTTTCTATCTTAGACTATAAATTCCATGTTGGATATAAGTAGATCTCAATCAATATGACTACCAGGTGCAAGGATGGTCAATTGGACCATTAAGTTGGTCAAGTATGTAGAAATCACACATTTCTTGGCCAAAGGCTATAAAGTAGTACCAAAATGTCTTTTAAGTTGATTTTTTTTTCATGAAGCCCCTTATTATTGCCAGAAGTACTCAAATCTATAATATCAAAATAATATCCTCAAAATACTTCACTAAAATTATATTCACAAACAAATGACTATATTTGGTTCTAGAGGCTACTTTTATAACCCTAAATGTTTAAAGTTGAACTAGTTTTTAATATACCTTGATTTCATGATGAACTTGTGGGCTCCATCACTTCCAATTTCCAAGAAATTCTCAATTTAATCATTTTAAGCTGATTTTGTACAAACTTTCTTGACCTGATGCAAATTGTTTTCAATATGAGCTACTTTTACCACCTTCAAACATATTGTGCATAATTCTATCAAGGGCTTTCTTCAAAAAAATTGTTTGATTTTTTGAAACAACATGTTTTAGAAAAAAATTCACAATATCCAAATATAGTGTGCATCTTTGAATCTTCTATCGTAGTGTACACTTCGTGGTCCAATTGACCATGCTTGCACCCTATCATGTGGGAAATTTCCCAAAATATATATTTATTTAAAGCCAAAGCAAGAAGCACTTTACTATTTATGGTATTTAGTGTCACATGCATAATAGTGTCACTAACCCTATTTTGAGGCATATGCTAGGTTAAATTGATGAACAACTTCATCACAAGTGTCACCTCATGACACTTGGCATTCAAGTGCGCTTACTAATATCTTGGCATGAGTATGTTCAGTATTGTCATGACGTGCATGCCTATGTTACACGATGCTCTACAAGTTGACTAAAGTGTACACAAGTGATACTTGGATTTGTATGCTCAAGAATACCTTCCTCTTGCATACTAAAATGTAAAGACATGACACTTGCCATTTATACGCTCAAATATATCTCCCCCTTGCATACTAAAACGCAAAACTATGATCCAAAGTATCCCAATGTGGTACTCTAAATGTCATAATGTAGATATTTTTTCACCTAAAGAAATTACTTATGTTGATGAATGGAATCATATTGGCAATAAGCAGGCGTGACACTTTGAGACCTCTAGGCATCTAGTTTAGGCCCTTTGCAAATAGTGTACGGGAAACTAAATACCATAAACAATGTATTGGCAAGGCCAAGGACAGGCATAGGGAGTGCAACTATGGGTTCCGGTGGATTAATTTGAGATTAAACTTTGGACTCCTCCCACATAACATCATTAACCTCCACCTGCCACTCACCCTAGGCATAATAATAACCCAACCAAGGCTTAAGGAACAAACTTTCTCTAGTTCTTAAAAAAAAATCAATGGCCAAAGTCTTAGTTGTACCGTAGCAAGTCCCCATGAAAATAGACATCTCTAGAAAGGGTGAGGGATCTTGAGGCATAGCAATGTTATGCATGTTCATGGTTAAATACACAACTAAGTCCCACCATACCAAAACACAAAGACCTTTGAGCAATTTATCACTGAAGGAAAAATGTGATAAAGTGGAGAATACCTTTCCCCAGGTTTTGATGTCCACTTTAGCACATGTTTCCTTAGGTGCACTGGGTAAACGCCCAAAAGTCCTTGCGAATTAATTGGATATCATAAATAAATAGATAATCGCTTCAAAAACATTTCTTTAGCATTTTAGGTTGTTCACTCAATGCATAACATTAAGTAGCAATGCTAGGAGGGTACCCTTTGAGTCCCCGCAAATTTACCTCAACAAGGGAAAAGCTTGCAAAGCAAGGGTGAATGAATGGATAATTAATCAAATATAGAAGCTTCAAAAAGGTATCAAAGAGGTTTCCAATGCAGGTGTCAGGAGACTTTTCTAGAAAGTGCAACTACCTTTTTGACCGCACCAACTTTCCCGTTGCTTTATAGCTATTTAGATTTGTTTAGATTGTAATTTAGCCTAAATCATAACCTTTTCCACCACTTGGCATTAGTTTTGTCCTAGAACCGACATAATTAATTCTAGGCATTGAAAGCAACTACCCAAATAGATTTAAAATAGCCTAAGTAAAACTCAATCTTAGTGCTACCTTTGCTCTTGAAAGAGCATCAAACTGGCACGAGCTAGTTTGATACTCTTTTGAGAAGGTCAATCCGGGCTTGCTACTTAATGTTATGTGTGTCTAACGATCTCTATGCTCGCATGCTCAAGTTTCCCAAAACCCACGGTCATCTAGTGGTAAGTTAAAAATTTCCAAAAACTTCTTACAAGATGGGATTGTCTTGTTGACGTCTAACGAGCTATGTCCATCTAATAATAAGCTTGCAAAATATTAGGTTCAAGAGTAATGATCCTCTAGTAGCAAGCCTTTGTGAATGAGAAGCTCTAATTCTCATGAAGAATAGAATATATAGGTACAAATTTGCTCTCCTATTTGTCCCATGTTTGTGGGCCATTTGATCACAAAGTAGGTTCTACAAGATTGGTAATGATGGCCTTGGTGTTTGGCGGACACTAAAGCACCCCCCATTGAGCTTTTTGTTGGAGGGGACTACTTGTAGGATCCGGACCAAGACCCGCGATCCACAACCCTTGGGCAACTTGGGAAAAAAAAATTGAACCGGACTGAAAAATGTTGTTCACCTCGCATGACTTCAAAAATTAAGTTGCCCTTGCATTCTTTGAAGGCTGCATTGTCCACAAGTATCAAGGGCCACTTCACACACAAGCCAAGAGCCATGACCATGAAATTGTGAGAGCCCAAAAAAAAAGTGTCCAAAGGCCATCCCAAAACACCTCCAAAATCATGTAGTGTGGTCATGGACCCTCAAGTGTAGTGTGAAGCCATATGTGATTGGGCCCTCAACCAAATGCTCTTTCAATGAATGTCTGTTCATGTGGGTCCTCACACATGATAAAATAGAATAAATCAACGGTTGTGAGTGTTCGGAGTGCCATGGTCTCCCGGTCCCGTGTTAGGCCTACCTCCAAGAGATGGTTTTTGAAAATAGTCCAAGTTACCATTAGATGCCATGTAGAAATCCATGTAGACTTTACATCAGGCCTCATAAAGCTCGGCATATGCCGAATTTACCGAAAATAAGCTAAAATCAGCACTGAGAAAGAGTCCAATCGCGGCACTGCGATAAAAAAACGCTACAAATCAGTGTATTTACTCATTCTGTAGGGATGCGGCCCAACATATCGCTTTGCTTCGTCTGAAAAATGCCCTCCAATGTCAAATTAGTCATTGATTGACGAAAGTCGTCCTTCTCCCATTTGAGAACGTTGAAGTCCGACTCCACCGATGTTGTGTTCACAAACGCGGACCCAAGGCCACCGCAGAAATCGCGCAAATGCAAAAACCGCCCAGGTAGGTCATTCCAGGCGTCGTTGAACATGGTCTTCACGTCATGCTTCTTGATCAACACCTTGGTCGCCAACTCCTCAATGAATGCTTTCAGGAGATCCTTATGATCACACTCAATCTAATCGATCTGCTCCACCGTCCAAAATTTCGCAATGTGTGGGCGGTGTAGATCGAGGACCATCTTGTTGAATTGGTTTGAGCGCATCATGACAAACTCAGCAGGCATGACTGGAGGAGCAAGCTTGAGCGCCGCGTTGTTGTCCGAATCTCATTCAGCCTACACCTGCGAAATACCATCCACGAGTTTCAGGGTGAAAAGGGCGATCTCCTTCAACACGTGGATTTTCGTGTCATGATCCAACGCCTCCATCAAGTCCCGCGCCCACGATCCTTGATCATGGACATGTTGTTCCACACTGTCAGTTGTGAGCCACCGGCGCCTATGCTTGACGTAGTTTGCACCGTCCATCTCATTGTACTTGGGATTCATATCCTCCAACCCAATCTCCATCTTGATGGTCAGTTTCTCCACCAACGCCTCAATCTCCTTCTCTTGTTGGGAGAGTATGGGCGGGGGTGTGAAGTGAGGGCGAATTTTTTAACTCTCATATGTATTTTTAAATACATGGGAGTTAACAAAGCTTGGCGGGAACATTTTGGTATGGGAGAAGTCTACAATGCGTTGCGTATGTCGATTTGGGACGTAGACATACCAATGGGGCATCGGATCATATCACGAAACTGCAGAATGACCATCATGACGTTAACGCTCACCAACAGTGGTTGAAGAGCAACACAAAACAACCACCACTCCTCACTGGGAGCCGACAACGGATGCTTCTCAGCGACCCAATCAAATAGGCGTTTGCGCCACTACAACATCCAACTAAAAATGCTCTCGAAATGCACCCATCGGTTTGTGTCACGGGGACACGTGCTCTTTATCTCTCGAATGAGGTTGGCCTGCCTACGCAAATGGACGTTGAACTCGTGCGCAGTCTTATAAAACGCCCCCTCGTCCATGTCGTTGGTACATACCGTCACAACGAGGTCGATTTGATGTGGTGGACACCAAATGCGCATCAGAGTTGCTTCAGCCTTGCGATCAATTCGAGTGACCACGCCCGCGTGACGACCCGTCATCGTGTTTTCACCATCAGAGCTGAACGCGATCAATTTGGCGTGCCAACGAGGGTACATGGCATCCAAGATTTTGCACAACATGCTGGCAATGTTCTCAGCGGTATGTCGATCGTAAAAAGAGACGACCACAAGGTGCATGTTGTAGAGTACACCACTTGCACACAGTCGAATGCGGATGTCGAAATAGGAAACAGAGCGGTGCGTGGAGGAGTCGGCGGCCAACGAAAATACCCACACGCTATCATGACTGATGATGTCCGAAACAATCTGCAAATTGATAGCGACACCGACGCAAACAAACTTGCTGACCATATGGTCATTCAAACCCACCAATTGCGCGTTCGTGAACGCGTCCTTGTGTTGATCTATAACCGTTGCCGTTTGCCGAAACGACAGGCCGATCGACACATGCTGCAACGCCAGTGTGAATCTCTTCACGTTCTTGATGATGACCTTGAACAAACCGTCATTCTGCTTCACGAACAAATTCATCGCTTGGTCTCTGGTCATGCCGCTATCGTCGACGACACTGCCATCATCGCCGTCCAACTGGAAGAATATGTCCCCGATGATTTTGTCCACAATCGACGATGAGACGACGAACTCAAACTGATCTGTGCATTTGGTGATGAAGCGGTCCATGGTGGTGGTCTTGGCCTTGTTGAAGAACTCCTTTTTTTTTTCGTTCTGCAGTTGGTAGAGCTCCCATTGAATAGCATGTTGTTGGTTGTTGTGATCTCGATAGTTCTCCGAGCGGAATGGTGGACCCTTGTAGTAATGGATGTTGTATGTTTGCATGCGCTTGGCATCGGAACGAGCCTCCCTCTTGAAGTGTGTGCAAAATAGGCACATGACCGACACGATTTTGGAAGTACCCGGTTCGCGCCCGGAGATCTTCAAACCGAACTCCAACAAGTGTGAGGTCTGGAATGGTGTTTGGCGCGACATGTTGTTGGTGCGAGATTGCGACTAATGGACTATGGAAACGCTTGCCCTCTTGTGTGCTCGCTTGCACACTTTACCTTATTTTCGGCACTGGCAAATGATCATTCTTGGTAATTTCCGCATCTATAAATAGAATGCCACGTTTCAGGAGGCCTGCTTTACATCCATCTTGCATTCATACACTCCATTGGTCCCTCAAGCTTAGTGTGAAGCGAACTTGGGCCGGCTTCCGCCTTTTCCACCAATGAGAGTGCTTGAAATGTCATGGTCACGGGCTCTCAGTCTCGTGTGTGAAGTGGCCCTGAGTACACCTCAACTTTGCCCAGTTGGTCTCAAACTACCGAGTTTGAAGAAATGAATAAGGGGCTGGAATCTGACAGGGAAATGATTCTGTTTAATTAAGTCTTCAAGTGTTGTAATCCTGATTCCACAGTTTAAAGTGCTTATTGTTGGCAAAGTTGCACAGGTGGGAGATTTTGTTGGCAGGTCTCACAAGTGGGAGATTTTTGGCAGCAAAAAGAATGAGATCATTAGCATACACACCTGGACTTTATGTACACTGATATGCACAATTAGTTTGACCATGCAAATATGTTGACCATGCAAATTACCTTGGGTCAAAACCAGCTCACAAAAACATACAACTCTGTTTGTTCATTTGTATAGCAATCACAGAAAAAATCAACTCTTATATTTTGTTGGTGTGGTAATAAATGTATAAAAAGTGTGGAATGTTGATAAATCAACGTAGTTACATGTTGACATCTTTCGGTTTTGCTTTATTCATTTGAGGTATATTCTACAAATTCCTCTAAAATGATCGGTAATTCTGCTGAAGTCTCGAACTTCAACTAGTTATTTCTCAAACTCAACCGGTTCATCTATAACTAACTGACAAGTCTCCCGGGACAATGTGTAGGTCAACCTAATTGCACATGTACCGATTATCCCATATAGTGAGGGTGGGCTAATAGTGTGTGTGGGAAATTAGTGAAGGTGATACTAAATATCTTTACGCTATGAAATTAGTGTCACCAAAAGATCTAGGGTTTCGGGAGTCCAAAGTGTCAAGTGCCGGAAACTCTTGATGCAAGCTCTCTCTAGTTTCGTAGTGTTAGGACATGCCTCCAGAATGAGTGATGCCAATTGAAAAGAAGAAGAAGCCTCTTTGAGCTCCCCGAAACACATTTTGCACTCTACAAACACCTTCGAACACTCGCTAACTACCTTGTATGGTAAATGAGCATGTATTCATGAATTTAGTACCACTTAGTGAAAATTTCAGCCCTCACTAATAATGAGATTTGACAAATAGTGCATGTTTTGGGAATTATTACACCACACAATAAGTGGGGTAATCAATGTACACTATTTATGGCATTTAGTGTCACTTACAATTCGGAGTTATGTCGTGCTATAACTTTTACTATAGATGTCATTTTTTACCAACAAAGGTCAAATTGGTTGTTCGGATACTATAGAACATTAACATTTACACTAACAATAAAACGCTATAGCAATGCATAACTCCAAATATTAAGGGACACTAAATACCATAAACGGTGTAGTTCTCCACTCAGTCAATCTGATATATTATGGGTATTATAGGAAGAAGATTTGTTGGTGTAGGGTTAAGGAGGGATTGCACAACAACCCTTGTGTATGGTATCCTAGCCTATTACCAATATGTGACCTTAAACCGAGCTCTAAAGAACAAATTAGAAATAATGTTCCCTAGGTGGATGACATGTGCCCACGGATGTTTTATTTTAATGACGGTCTTAGGTTAAATGACTGTGCAAATGGATGAAATACAACACAACATGTATCGTTTGGATGACAGTTTCAAAAAACTCCAGTGGTAGTCATAAACATCACGTTGTATGTATTTAAATGATAACGTTGTTGTATTTATGCAAATGACACTCTCGATAACTGAACCTATTAAGAATTCTAATTAGCTCAACTAACCTCACATTAATGCATTTAATCACTCTAATTTGAATTAGCCTCCAGAATGTTCTAGACACTTAATTGGGCGGGATATGCATTTCAAGAGCCTCTTTCATACAACCATACATACACACACTCCTACACTTTTATGCGGTGTATTTCATGAGTGCAACACCTCTTGCCCGTATTATAGCCATCATCTAATCGTCATTTGTAAGTCTTCAATCTCTCCTTTCAGTTCCATTGTTTTGCAATTTACTTGTAATGTTTCTAAACTTGCTTGTGGATAATTATAGAATGCTCATAAGTTGTATTAGCATTGATGTCAAACTTCTTTAGGTCTATCATAAGATACCCTAGGGAACATCTTTAAAAATCATATTTAATTCAAAATTAATTTTAAAAATTTCCAAATTTTTGAAATAGACAAATATTTCATTTTACCTTGCATGAAAAATTTTAAATCGTTCATTACCATAGAAGAGGTCACTGTGAAAATTCACCAATGTGTAGCTCTCAGTCATAGGCTAGGATACCATATGCAGTATGGTTTGTCTCTCAAGCAATAGTGAATTGAAAAAATGGATTAAAAAGAAAGCCAACTAAAACATTGACCACCAATACTTGGTATTTGGGAAGGGTGTATATGATGCGCCACAAATTGACAATATGTGGATTAAATATCGACAACAATATCTCAAATACATCAATTAGGATCCTCTACACCTCAAGAGAAGTCTTAAGACACTCAAATCACTCAAGCAAGATTTTCTTCACCTCAAATGTGCTTTACATTCTCAAATACATCAATTTAGATCCTCTACACCTCAAAAAAAGTCTTAAAACATTCAAATAACTCAAACAAAATCTTCTCCTCAAATGATTAGCCTTATCCCTCAAATATGCTTTCCAACACTTAAATCACTCAAAACACTCACGTATGCTCATGTTGAGCTCAAATGACTAGCATATCTCTCAAATTAGCGTTTCGACACTCAAATGACCAAATCAGATCATTCCACACTCCAAATAAACCCTCTTGCCTTCAAACATTATGGTTCCACTCCAATCCACTCAAATAAGGTCCATTTGGACTCAAAAATGCTCTCGTGATGTCAAATGGACTTTTAGACTCTCAAATTACTCAAGTCAGATCTAATTCACAACAAATGAAAGCTCTTGCTCTCATATATACCTTAGACCTATCACATCTGTCAAGTCATATTTTCTTCACCTCAAATGAATCCACTTCCTCTCCAAAGTGTCTAAAGACACTCTAATTACTCAAGTCAATTCTCTCACACCTAAAATGATTCCACTTGCTCTCAAATGTGTGTTAGGGATTTTGATCACTTAAGTTAGATTTTGTTTCACTCAATTGAATGCATTTTCTCTCAAATGTGCCATTTGCACTCTCCAATTACTCAAGTCATATACTTTTGCTCTCAAATCACATTCAATGCACTCACATAAGTTTTTACACACTCAAGGCACTCAAACAACACTTCCTTTAACTCAAAACACCTTGAATGGTTACAAACAAACATTTTAACACTCAATCCTCACAAATAAACCTTTAAACATTCAAAACACTCAAGTCAGATGTTTTAAAACTCTAAACACCTCCAAACCTCTCAAGTAAGCCTTTAAACACTCAAAACACTCAAGTCGGATACTTTTAAATTCTAAACACCTCCAAATCTCTCAAGTATACCCTTAAATACTCAAGACACTCAAGTCAGATGCTTTGAACTCTAAACACCTCCAAAACTCTTAAATAAGCTTCTCAACACTCAAGACATTCAAGTCAGATGCTTTTGAAGTCCAAACACCTCCAAACATTTCAAATAAGTTTCTCCACACTCAAAACACGGAAGTCAGATGCTTTGGAAGTCTAAACACCTCAAAACCTCTCAAAAAAAAACTTCTCAACAGTTAAAACACTCAAATCAGATGCTTTGGAAGTCTACACACCTCCAAACCTCTCAAATAAGCCTCTCAATCCTCAAGGCTCACAAGTCAGCACTCTTTGTATCAAACAAACATTCAAGCAAAAGAAAAACACAAAGAAACACTTACAACAACCGAATGCGTCCTTGGACACCTCCAACACTCCGAAACTCCAAAGCGCCCACCCTTCAAGATCCACTTTGCAACCTCGAAACAATCAAATCCCTAGGCTCTTCACGTGCATGCGTGGGCCCATAACCTATTGGAAGTCAATAGGACTAGAAATGAGAATGCACAAGCAAGAACACATACACAACAACATATGAAGAATGCTTGGAGTGCGATGGTCTCCTCCACCCCTTGCCTTGCCTTGCCTTTTATTGCTCATTTTCAACTTGGTTCATACAACCAATATGGGATAACTCTTCTCCCACTATGGACTAGCCGTATGAGCTTATTACAACCTTATTCCTTCTAGTATTACATTTTTATGACTACAAGCAATCTATTGTTCAACATTAATCTCAGGGTCATGCACACACATGGTTTTTAGTTCTAATAATGAGTGCATCCCCCATGACTGGAGCGAGGAAGTATGTTTGGAAACTCATGGGAACCATAAGGGAACGCACAATAACTATAAGGGTACTATGGGAACATGGGTACAGATGCACGGGAATGTACATGGTGATCATTAAATACCATCACTTGAGGAACAAATTATGAGGACAATATAAGTATAAGGAATATGAGATTTAGTGATCAAGTATTAGTATAGTGTATTTGCACTTGTACGTATATGTAGATACCAAATAGATATGGGTAAAACCTTTAGAATATAACATATGAAAGTTTGACAGTTTATTTCTTTGTGTAAGCTTTCATCTACAAGTATCAAAGATAGGTTAAGATCTAAGCCAAAAGAAGATAGTTATTATATGAAGTGTAGATTTTAGTTAGAGGGGGAAACTATATATAGGGCGATTTTTTTGGAGATATGCCTCTTTCATAGCAACAAATTATCTTAAGATTGAGTGTCAAACAGCACTTAAGATTACCTTGTATCCCTCCTCTTGAAGACCTTTTTTGGGAATAAACTTACAATTTCGTCCTACTCAAGAGTGTGAACTCTCATTCTCTCTCAAATCCTTTGTGAGTTGTTGGATGTCGTGATAGTTGAGTGAGTTATTAATTGTAGCCTCTTTTGAACAAGCACTTAAGAGAGTAGTGTGAGGGTGAGATACAAACACTCAAGGTTTTGGAGAATGATTGAGACTTTGAATCAACATGATGATTGAGTTAACCTCAAATCATATCAAAGTTTGAGCATTTAAATGTTCAAATGTATATATATATTTTTCTTTTGTGTTGAAACTCCTCAAAAGGGAGTATTAACAAGTGAACATGTTCTACTATAGAATCATGGACTTACTCACTTTAATTTGGAGTGTTTTGTGGAATTAATCACTTAAAAGATTATGGAAGTTTTGTTTCATCTTTGAGTCACACGTGAGGGCTTTGTGGAATTACATGATTAAGTATGTGGACTATATTAATTATATCAATGTAGTTAAACTTGTCATAAGCATTATATATATATACTAAGTGGTAACACTTGCGCTAAAAGAAGACAGACACAAGAACATGTATCTTCTACCACTTAAGACATTATCATTCAATGCTTGCTACTACTACAACTGATCAAGACAATGATTTGGTATTATGCAAGCTAACATACTCTTATAATAAGGTTAAGGGTTGATTTTGTGAATTCATGCGAGCACCTATATGTATGAATTGACGTTGTAAGGCTTACACTATTACAGAAGCCATAAAGTGAATTCTGACATTTTTGTATTGGACATGTATTCTGACAAAGAGATGTAATGCACCAATAAGTATGAATGGAGACACAATGAACTGCTATTATGGAGCGGCTAAGGGACAAGAAGGAACCACCAATGATGCATGAAGAATGGCTATGAGGACTCGACCACCAAGACAAGGTTGTCAGTCTTGTGGTGATTTGAAAGGGATTGAAGTGTGGGTGAGGAGGTTTTATGTTGTTTTTGAGCGGTGCAATAGTGTCATAGGTTTCTTACTGAGTGTAGGGTGTGAGGCGCATCATCAACAAAATTTTAGGCCCACAATTGCGGCAAGTGGGTACAAGGGTGTGTGCATTAAGTGTTTTAGTGGCGGGAAACATGACCTGTTGAATATTGGTGAGGTGGGGGGAGAGGATCAACGTGGGGGTGATAGTTTTTTTGATTGTATATGCGAAATAGAATGTTGGCGATGCAAGAAGTTGGTGATTTTTGCACATGTTGGGGTAGCTTGCGGATTGTGATGCAATGTGGGCTAGGTGGTAATGTTGGAGTCGGTGCTAGATCGGGAGGTGCTAGCTGGAATGTGGGCGGCCATGGTGAGGACTTGTTGGGTGGGGCGAAGCTCAGTTTGGCGAGTCTATGGAGCAATGTCTTGGCTTCAAGTGGGTGTAGCCACTTGTGTTTATGTGCAGGTGTGGTGGCAACTCCAAGTGGCCTAGGGAGCTGCGATAGTAGCAAGGACTAGTATGTGATGAAGGAAAGGCGGGGGATTGCGGGCCCAAATTTGACCTTGAGGGCCAAGGTAAGGGAGCTATGCGATTGTGGTCGATATCTAGAGTTGGGTGAATGTGGACAAGGGGCGTGGCCAGGAGTTGGCTTGGTGGTAGCCCGAATGCGGGTGCAGAGAACCGAGGCAGCCAAGAGTGAAATGGAGGAAGCGCATCATTTTTTGTAGGGTAGATCTTTTATTGAGGAAGTAGGGGTAAGTTGGGGTGGCATTGCATAGTGTGTGTAAAGGGGAGACAGAGGAAGCTATGGCCCAGATGCAATAGAGTAGGAGGCATGTGTCATTGAGTGAGGGAGGATGAGTGCATGTAGTCAGTGAATTATGTCATTCAATGGGGGTGTGTAGTTGTTGGTTGGTGATGTCACCTTCCCCTCTAAGTTGTTGTTATTGAATAAAGGATTTGGTTTATAGGCACTACAATTGTCAGTGTGGGACATTGGTGCCACTTGTTGGAGTGTTTGATGTTTCTTTGTTTGTTGCCGAGGTTAGCAAGTTTGTTGAGCATCATTGTTGCCATTATGATCAGTGCACTTGCTTGGCGAAGGTGATTGTTGCTTGGGCCAAATGTTGTTTGGGCAAGGCACCATAGTCAAGCTATGTAGTGGTGTGTATCATGTTCTTCCTTGGCTAGTTGCAAATCATCCTTGGGTTTCTTGTCTTCGTGTGTTGTGGAGCTCCTCCAATCCCCACCCCATACCTCATAGTAATTAATATATATTTGAAGACATAGTCCAATCTCCTTTAAACATGTGTCTTTATGGTGTTTTTTCTTTAATCCTCACCAAACCACATACCACTCAAATAGAAGGGTATGGTTAAGAAAAGGAAGCAAATAACCACAAATAGGGAGTCTAGTTTTTATGTTGAATAGATGAGAGGTTTGCTCATATACAATAATTCCCTCTCTCTCCAATAACTAATAACCTGCTTCAATATATCTCTTAATCGAATGTAATCTGCAACTTGTGTTACCACCAGATAATTTATAGCACCATAAAATTTGGAAGATCAATATCCAAATATATATGAGTGTTATGTATGAGTGTCACTCACAAGTGTCATGCACCATGCATAAAGTAAAGGCAGCTAATTCCGACCCCTGCCTAAATTTATCCCCAAGGTCACCCTCCCATTCCAATACCTTTATGCAACCTAAATCCATCCCACTGTAGGTATGTGACCCAAGGATCGGTATTGAGTGTGTTGACTACACAAAATATTGCATTTAGTGTTATCAATTCTATTGGTCTTGCTCAATACTAATTGTAAACTACCCATGTAGTGTCACCAACACTAAATGTAAACCTAACATTATGTTTTTGTTCCTTTAAAAAAATATGGGCATTATGGATTTACAATGTTGCAATTATTGTCACTTACTAAGTGATATTTCATTCAAATGTCAATCATCCATGACAATTTCATTACAGAAATGCTAGGATGCATAATATACCAAACTTTGTTTCAACAATTGACATGGATTTCATGCATTGTGCCACAAAAGAGCAGGCGAGCAAGAGCAGACACGTAGCAACACATCAACAGCTCCATGGAGCAGGTAGGGTTTTGGGAAGTGAATGAAGTAAAAGTAAGTTGGGATGATAGTGCTTGTCAACTTATTCATAAGAAGTATCCTTAGAAAAGCTACCACAATGTCATAAAATACCATATGACACTAAATACAATATTATTGTATTGAGGTTGAGCGGTGTTTGGATAGGTTTAGTGGCACATAACGCAAGAGATGGCACTGAAGCTAGTAAGTGGTGTGTTGGCCCATGGATGACTTAAGCCATGTGAGGTCATGTTCATATGTTAACGCGGTCGGTTTTTTGAGGCCCACATGCTAGAAACTGGGACGGACAGATTAAGGTTGAGGCCAGTCAACTTGAGGCTAGGACGGGTTGGGAAAAGGCTATGTGTGGACAAACTAAAGCTATAAGAAACATGATTTACAATTGGGTAATGGCTAAGTCAAGACTATATGACAGCATTGAGAAGCTACTACATGTGGTGAAAAGAAATGCCTACATATTCAAGTCATAGTGAAAACCCTCTTTTTTTGGTGAAAATGCAGTTACATACACTAAGGCATTCGTGCCATCTCCTATATAACTTGGATGCTACGTAGGCTAGATCAGCCAAAGGGTCGGTTTAGCATCCTCTACCTTGGAGATCAATACTCTTCTTCATCATCATGAGGTTACAGGTCAAAATAGACACTAACAGTGAAATTCCTAGAAATTGCCTTACCTGACAACTTGGTCCAGAAGTTAGAAGAAATTGCCGGAATCCATCAACAGGAAGAAAAATGCCATCAGGCACAATCCTGAAAATTTTCATCTGAAGCAATTCTAAAGACTGACAACAATGGTGGTTAAGGTCTGCTCAAGTGGCAATATCCCCTGTATGAAAGTAATAAACTCCATCACTACCAATAACACCAAGACACCTCAAACCTGAACACATCCTTTGAATGCTCACAACATACTCAGAAAGTATAAAAGTAGAACACTGCAATGATGATACTCTTTTTGAGCAATGTCGTATATAGTACAACAAGTATGTCTACATTGTGCCATCTTGGACCAAGACTCCCTCAATGTTACCTTAGCAAAACTCCTGCATCCCATCATACTCTCATTTTCCTACATCTTATATTCCCGAATCCTTGAAAAGGGCAGTGAGCAGTCATTAACAATGGTGTTTCGTTGCTCTGCACCAATAGTTGTATCTGATGATATCCCTAGCTTCTTCCTATAATCCTCCAAAATGGGATCAGTATAAACAATTTCTTAAATTTAAAAAGATTCCCTTCTGAAACCCTCAACACCAAGCATGTCCCTCAGATGATTGTCAATACTTTTCTGAGCTTTCCAGCAGCGTTCCAGCAAATGGTCTAGATCCTGCATGCCACCACTGATGTTCCAGACAGGCGACGACATCACCTGATGTTCTTCTCTGCTACTCCCACCCATCCCATGCAATTCTTCAGTTTCGGTAGCAAAGTGCTCACCAGCAAACCGTGTGTCAGCAAAGCACATGTCTGAGCTGGCCCGTCGGACTACACGCTCTGCATCTTCATTAGCTTTTGAAAGGATGTTATCTAGTTCTATTTCCTTGGCTGTGCGGGAAATCTCAAATCTCTGCCGAAGTGGTTGAGTTTTTTCATTGGATTGCGACATCTGCAACTCACTGACACTGGTAGGCTGTTCCCAGACTGTTGGTGATGGGTGACTGAAATTGGCAGGGGGAGACTGAATGGCACTTTCAGGTGAAAGTGCTAGCCTCCGCTTTTTCAAGGAAACTGGTTGAGCATTCTCCTGCAATGGATCTGAAGGTGGGGAAAAGATTGACCAAGTCTTGTGCATGGGGGATGGTGTCACTACTCTTTTGGTGGAAGGACTCGGCGGTTGCTTTCCACCCAATGGTGTCATGCTCCCACCATCATCAGACAGGAACCGATCGGTGTAGGATTTTGCCAAAGAGAGCTTTTCTTGCAAAGTAGGCCTCGCATCTGTCAATACCATGTCATCGAGCTTAAGTTTGACATGTCTTGTCATGCCAAATGAGTTGCCAGCAGCAATATCCTTGGCAAACGGGATCTTCTGTTCAACTTCATCCAACTCCAGTTGACGCTCTACATCCTCATCACCCTTTGACAAGATAAATACAGTAGGTGGTGGCTCACTGTTCAGGAGGAGTAATCGGGTTTGGTATATTCCTTGAAAAATGTTGGCCCAACGAGGAACAAGCACCTGTCCTGACTCCGTCCACTCCAGGGTGCAGTTTTGTTGCACCATCTGCTGTGCTTGGCGGACAGTGACAGAGTTATCTTCATTTGTTCCATCAAGGATAGACAAGTATCGCTGCAAAGCCCTCTCAACTGCTGCCTGAGATACACAGTTTTTCAAGAGTTAGCCTCTCATTGTTCAGAGGTTCCAAATGCATTGCTTATTTAAGTATATCCATCAAGTTGTCATGGTATTCAGAAACAGGCCTCCAGCCAACATCAAGTATAATGAATGTAAGCAAAGAAGCTACTGACAAGGAAACAACCAAACCGCCAATTTCGAGCTATACAAAATTATGACTTAGCAGGATGACAGCTATTGACATCCAGAAGCAGTATGCACTCTTACAAGCAAGGCTCCCACCCACCCTAAACATTAATAACAAACTTAAATCCAGAATAATACCTTCTGGTACCGAACACTTTCCCACGGGCTTGTTGGAGAGCTTGGCTTGAGCTGCTCCATTGCAGGGAACCTAGGCAGTTCAGCCAATTTAAGAGCATGAAGTATAGGGTCCAAAATATCTGACTCGTTCCAACCTTGCTGAGGCAACACGCCAGGTAGCAATATACTCACTTCAGGTTGAGCCTCTGGAGGTGGCCAGTGTGGTGGAGCAGTGCTTACAGCTTTCCGAATCTCCATTGCAGCTGATCTCACTGATCGATTGAATATAATGATGCAGCGCTCAGGGGTTACATTTGAAGGAGCGGTTGCCATCAGGAGCTTCCAGTGGCCATCTAGGTTATGTATGACTAGTTCACGGACATGAACAGGTCGTAGGTTTGGCTGAGGAGCTGTACTGGTTGCCAGCCAGATTAAACCCCCCCTAAGAAACCCATCACTGAATAGCCCTCCTGCAAAGCTTGATGACACAGGTGACACATTTTGCCACCCAATGCGGAGTCCCTCAAAGTCTAATAATCCCAATGACTTCTTCAGTTTCTCAGTTTCAGCCTCAATTTGACGTTCCTGGGGTGTGTAGAAAAGTAATAGTGGCAACCGGCCACCTATAGGTAGAGATCCCACTACTGACTGTAGTCGAGCTCGTTCTTCACTGATTGGCCGTCCTTTTCGCACAAGGAAGATCAAACCACTTGCTCCATACACTGCATTTTCTTGCTCAGATTTCGTACTATTATCAAAATCCTTAGCCTGAAACCAGAAACCAGGTGTGCGGCCATCTATGTGGACTTCTGGGGGAACAAGTTGGCTTCCTTGTAGCTTGCTACATAGCCACTGCCCAGCCAAATTTGATCTATCCGTATCACCCACTGACAAAATTAACTTGAATGTTATAAATTTTGAGGAGGGATAGTTGCTCTCAAATATTGGGAGTACCAGAGATGCAACATCCAGAGGACTCCACATTTCCTGTATTTTCTCTGCTCGCCCTCTTGCAACTTCATCAATTGACATCATTGCAGAACCCATGTTTTCTACTGCTACTAATGCCTGTCAGTACCACAAGCTAAATGTCAGGAACATTCATTTAGTGTAAATAAAATAATAAAAACCTCTACCTCTCACCAAATTAGCTGAATAAGTTGCAGACCACCTCTCCTCCTGAGGGAAAATTTTAATTTGACAACAAGAAATATGCAAGGTGCTTTTACTAAGCAAATGCTTCTAGACCAGGTTCTATTCTTACTCTGCTCCTCACATCTGACTCCACAGAACTCTGCCTCATATAGGCTAGTCATACAATACATATTCAAGGCTCCAGACAATTTACCATTCCTTCATCAACTTGAACACCTGCTAGAGGTGGACCCACAGAGATAGTGCTCAAGGCAGTCTCTGCTCGTATCTTGCGCCTGCGCTTTTCCTCTGCCAAGATTGCTGCCCTGCGTTTCCATCGTCTGAAACAAACAAATAAGACAAGGGAAGCTGTCATATATTGCACAACAAGGTATGAAAGTGTCAACAGCTGTAATATCTAGTCTCCAATCTCCTACAAGACTGCCTCGCTTGTAAGACTTCAAGGCTACTCCTAGAAACTTGTTTTGATTTTTCTATGGAGGCATTCCTACAAATCAGAACTGCAGCCAAATCCCAGGTATTTCAGCATGCAGGGCCTAAATGTTATCTGTGATTCTGTACCTTAACCATTGCCGTTTCTTCCCAGCACTTGCCTCTGCTCTATATCTTGCCAGCCTCTCCTCTTCCTCTTGTATCCGCTTCAAGTCAGCAGCTGCAGCTAACTTGGCTGCCCATTGAGCAGCAGCAGCTTCAGCTGCTTCTGTTGCCAGCTTCCTCCTCTCTCTCTCTCTCTCTTTCTCTCTTTCAGTCTCTTTTTCAACCTCACGCTCAAGGACCTTCTGTGCCCTTACCTGCTCTTCAGTAGGACCTATATCAGTCAAGTCATCTTCTTCTTCTTCAGGTTCCACATCAATCGGTCCCAATTCAGTGACAAGTTTCTTATTTCCTTCCTTCAAGTCAATGTCTTGAGTCAGTCGTCCAGGATAAGACTCCCGCTTTCGACCTCTCTGTGGACTCAAGGAATCTGTTGGGAAGCTCAAACCAAGACTACTCTGTACAGGAGTAGGCCATAATGGCGGGGTCTTCATGCTGGCAACTGGAGTAAAAGGAAAAGTCTGGCTCACTTTAGGAGGAGACACTGCCTTGAAAGGAGGAGAGATGCGCATGTCATCAGTCTCTTCTTCCTTTATACCCAAACTACTTCCTGGTGTGCCTGTCCAGAACCCATTTGCAGGGGATGTGTGTAACGACGCCAAAGGAGGCAAATCTTCTTCATAATCAGGCATTTCTTCTTCCTGTATAACCGGTGTCATGACACTGGCAGCCCAGCTATCAGCTACAACTTGTTGCTGCCCTTTGCCTTCAACATCAGCCACTATCGTAAGAGAATGTTTTGCTTCTACTAATCGTGATCGGCGTGTCTGGTAATCTGCATCTCGATTAAGAAATGGACCATCCTTCACAGCATATAATTTCTCAAAATTCTTCAGGGTGAAGCCATGGTAGTCCACTAAGGCCTCAGTTTCCTCACCCTGCTTGTACAATACAGCAACACAAAACCATGAGTTTTGGACCCCAGAACACAATCATAAACCTGTGTGTAACATCATACACTTTACTAGCGACTACATACTCATAACAGTTGTGTACCAGTTGCAACTCAAGCCATCAGAAAACAATTCCTTCCACATCCCAAAAACTGAGGGGCCACTAAGGTGTTCTATTCAATATACATTCAGTAGGCAAGATTATATTTCACTATTCATATTGGGTTGTAATCTAAATTACAACTATTGAAAGTGAAAAAATCCTCCACATTGTAAAAACAATCAATCCTACATTTTCAAATTCACCTTCCATTTAAGATTCTCTTCTCAAACACAACTATGTGATAATAAACATCACATGATCCAATATTAGTAGAGGGAACACTATATTCATGTGGGGACTTTTAGAAGGTCTAGCGATTGACGCACACACATACAAGAACTTCAAGAATGAATATCAGAAAATCTACTCAAATTGTAAACTATATATGACAGATTCTATGGAGAATATTGCATACATGCCACATCTTAGTGTTTGGAAAAACCCTTTTGAGTCATTCCTCATCCCACCTCAAGAACAAATTGCAAGCTTGTACATGCATTAAATGATCCAACTCTGAAGCCACTACGTAGCCACTGACTTCAACTAATTCGCCGACATATAGATCAACTATCCAAAATTAAGGTGTAGGAACAAACCTCCATTCCCAACCACTTCACAACCAATGCAACGGGTACGCCCTGATTCTTTTGTAAACCGCTATGAAGTGATGCCAATGCTTCTGTGCGTAACTACACATAGCACACATTCAAAAAAGGTGAAAATCTGAACTCAGCACCAACATCCAAAGCACTCAAATAATATTGATGATAATCCTGCTTATTGGAGGGGGTAACCCAATTCAACCTACACCTTGTTCACATTACATCTGAACAGCCAACAAGTAAAAGCATATATGATCTAACAAGGAATTCCAGTGCTAGGAGGTACATATAAGGCACTAGAAAGGTTGACTACGACTGTAACAGAAATCACCTTGGCAAAGTGTGCATGCATTAGGCATGCTTGAAGATAAGTGGCCTTCCTCGCAAGGCGAAAAAATGCAATATAGTTACCTCCACGACAGGCCCTGAGAAATTCAGTTGAACACACCCACCCAAGTAGAAATATCTCCACATTAACTTCTTTAGATCTCCTAAGACCATGATCTTGGGTGCTTGAGCAAAAAGCTGATCCAATGTGGTGCTCATGTTCTATGCCTTTGATACAAAACTATCTGAATTCTCAGCCATTTCCAATATCCCAATAGTGACTGCAATCAGCCAGTCAACAATGATGATGGACCCTGTAGTTTGCCAAATTCCAGGGGGAATCTGATCAAACCTATCTTACTGTCATCTGCAACAATGACTACCAAAAGAACCAGTAGGATAAGTTCTATCAGATGAGTCCAATCCTCACAAGTTCACCCTTGCACGGTTCCTAAAAAGACGAGTAGAGTCCTAGCCCAATCCTGGTAGACAGAAAAGTTTCATAAAAAGAAATGAATTTTAGAATTTACTGTTGACTAGATCAGATCACAAATGCAGATCACATTTGTCCAAATTGAGTATAAGCATGGAGGGAAGTACCCTGTGGTATATGGTATTCAGAAGTGCTCTTGGGAAAAGAGTTGACTTAAGGACAGCACCTAAGAATCAACACGGAAGACTATGGTACATGTAACCAATATGGAAAGTTCCAACGGATAAATTTCAAAACAAAACCTCACAATACCTGGCAACATCCCGTGCAAACAAAACTTGAGGAGTGTTCCGCATTTCTGGTGTCATTTTGGCAAGATCCAAAGACAGCTCAGCAGGTTCAACCTACAGACAAAGACATGTCAACTCCTGGAACTGATTTCATCCAATTTGTTCAACAAGCTAATTCACATATGGCCCTTCACAAAGCCACGGATCTGGGCCCACTTGATATACTGGACATCAGTTTCTCTAAAGGTGATTAAAACCAGAACAACAATCAGGTGAGTGTCCACTCACTGAATACCCAGGGTGCTTGTCCAGTTTCAAAAGAGCATAATATCCTCTGAACTCAGGCTCTGTGTCCACTTGAATCCCTCGTTTCCTGTGGTCATCATACATCTCAAAAAGATCCACAGATGTCTTGTTCATCTGTTCAATGTTCAGATGGGCATCAAATCCTTCATTGAAACCTTCCCCCTTCTTGAATTGGCAGAGCTCGTGCATAGCAAGAATGTGAAACCGAATCTGGAAAAAGTGATAAAATAGCACTTTGTAAGAAGGCATGAACCAGAAACAGTACTTGATGCAAATGTTCCACTCAAGTGAGATGTGATGAAGGATGTAAACATTACACCCTGAAGTCAAAAAGTCCAGTCCCAAGACAGCTGGTCTTATCGTTTCTAGTGATGATCAACAAAGGAACTCCACAAAAGTATCAGAGTTCAAAGATCCAGTGGGCACAACTAGATTAAGCAGTAAAATCGGTGGCAGAACTTCACAACAATGTCAAGGCAAATGTGCCCTATCAGTGACAGGATTATGTCGTTGTCAATCGCACCTATGTAGCTATAATAAAGAGTAATAAGTAGTGGGTACTAGGCCAGCTGCCATGATTCACACCATCTTCAGAACATAAAGCATCTCCAGAAATAGGTAGTAAATTACTTAAAACAATAAGTTCAAACTTTGCTTGCTAACTTTTGTAACCATCCTGGATCTAACAGGAATACAAAAAAACTGGAGAAGAGAAAACCCTTGAGAAATTTACAATGGAGCACTATCAAGAGATCTACAGATATGTAGTCAATACAGATATGGAGATAGACACCAAGGAAGAAAGTCAGAATTACAATCAAAACAAGTAGCTCTTTACAATTGTTACAACATGATGAACATTGAAAAATTGAAGTATTTTTGCAATGGAAGACTAAAGTAAAGGCAAGAAGCTAATATCATAGACAAATTGTCGTGAAAACAGGGGTTTGCAGTCTAGTAATTGCACTGTATAGATAATCAGAATATATTTACCATTTGTTCATGCATTGTGATGGCTTCCCGGTTGAAAATGTGTTGCATCCGTAAATCCATGCGCACTGCCCGCATTCTATCCCATAGAAAACTATGGATGCTCAGAAGTTCCTCACCATAATCTCTATTGATCAATCCCAAGAGGTGATCCATAGTCATTTGTAAAACCGGAAGAGGACGAATCATGTGAGGTTCCCTTGAAGGAGTCCTCGTATACTAAACCATCAACACAAAGAATGTATCAGAGTCTACTACGAACAGGTAATGGTACAGCTTGGCATCCATACGTGAATATGTGTGTGAACAGGTTAGCAACAAAAAGAGAAGCTAAAGCAGGACACCACTGTCCATACTTAGACACATCAACATTACCGGTGTGGATGTACTAATTTTAAGAAATAAGGGCAAAGCTTCAAAAAAGTTGAAATTTAAACCGAAACAACAATCTATAAAAACACTAGGTTCAATGCTCATATACGTCTACCTTTTTCACTGCCATGTCAACACTTGTAAGGTTCCGGTCACCATCAACTCTTTCGAATCTGTCTAGATCCCCCTTCCTTTCTCGCTCATGTCGTTCAGTTTCTGTAAAGCACACGTAGGGTAAATGCCAATACAAAAGACTCGAAATTTCATCAGTGATAATCTAACCAAAACTCAAAATCTGAATACTAAACAAAATCTCAGCTTATACATCGCACTGTCTCTTTCACCAAGCCAGACGAGTCAATGTGGTGCTCGCCACCTCTCACCAAACAAATCATCAAACCTCACATTTCAGTTGAGCACTACAATTTATCCAGAGAATCCTCAAGGATCGACAAATGGGTCCACCTGAACACATGTCGTTGCAGGTCCCTGTGATTGCTTCATTATTGTTGAAATCATCACCCCCACCCTCTGCCTCCATTGTATCTTCTTGTCCATTGTCTGATGCAGAAACAGGAGTCCTTGGAGGATCGGTTCTCAGTTGACTAAGCTGTCGAGCTTCTCGCATTTGCAAACGATCATCCGCCTTAAAACGATCACTTGTCACTTGAGCAGCTGAATCACTGGTCTCCCTCTCTCGGCCCTCAGAAAATCGGAGGAGTCGCCTAGCTTTCGCATTAGCCTCTCTGAATGTCCCCCATTCCAACAATCCATTGAGTGACCCAGATCCATCGAAGAGGAAGAGCGTCAAGGCAACCCTGATTCCTAAAATTCAACACCAAGCAAATGCCTAAATCGAAATTCACACCCAGCCTCCGAAAACCCGGATAATAAACCCTTCAAGGACAGGATTTCGCTCCTGAAGGTCCCCAAACCACCACCTCGCACCTCAACAACGGTGCCTACTGTGACAAAGAAATCTCTCGTGTATGATTGAACGTTGTAGCCACAGATATGGAAACCCATGCCTACACCACTATATTACTGCTTGTTCGACCAATGCTTGTCCTCGTGATGAATACCCTACCGCGAGGACAGATCGCAGAGAGCCCTCCATCTTCTACAATGGAAATCAGGGTTTACAGAAACTGTGCTGCCAAATTGCGACTGACTCCTGCAGCTCAACAACGGTGCCTACTGTGACAAAGCAATCTATTGCACATAATTGAACTTGTAGTCATCACAAGTAGAGAAGTCCACGTCTACACCGCTATATCACTGCTTGTTCCAATAATGCTGCTCCTTGTGATTAGTGCCCTATCGCCAGAACCGATCGCAGAGATTCCTCAAGCTTATAAAATGGTAACTAATTAGGGCTTACAGAAACGGTGCTGCCAAAATGGGACTGACCTTTGCAGGTCCGCCTCGCTGAGGACGGCACCGACGGGCTGTTGATGATAATTTGCTTGTGGCTTCTCTACCACTTGAGGACCCCTGCGAGTACGCACGGGGCTGGGCTTCCTTGTGGCTGGATTCTGCATCACGCCTGGACCAGGGTTTGGCTGGCTAATTGGTCGACCTCTTTCTCTTTGCGTCTGCCCCGCATTCGGCCCCACCCCGCCAGCGGCAGCAGCGCCAGGACCAGCCCTGCCTGCTGCAGCTGCTCTGCCAAACACAATGCCCTGCGGGGGTGGAACAATTGGTCCGGCAGCTGCCCCGCCGGTGGAGAACGGGGCAGCAGACCGGCCTGACAAGTCCATGGCGCCAAATTTTCAAGAAGCGAGAGCTGCAAAATTCACACAAGCAATCTCATAGCCTAATTTCCATCGCACTCCTCCGCACGGGACGCGACAGCAACCCCTGCTTCGGTGCGGATCGGAAAGAATCGGACAGCGATCAGCGATCCGCCATAGCCAAGAGCGTAGTGCGATGAGTCTGAATTAGGGTTTGGGGTTTCTCAGAGCGAGAGAGATAGAGGTGGTGATGGTAGTTGAAACTTTGCATTACAACACTTGGTGTCTACCTACTTTACTTTGGACACCTCATCCTACCTATATTTTTGAAAAAATGGTGTTTGGTGTCCTTGGAGAAGGTTCTTGGTGTGGGTTTACAATAGGGTCCAAGACCTAAGGTCTCCAACCATGAAATTATGAGCTCATGAAACTTGTCCAAACCCCACACCATGAAAATTGTTATCGATTTGTGTGATTACGGGCCCGCCTTCAAGTGTATGAGGAAACCAAATATTATTTCATTATCATCCTATTCACGTGGCCTCTTCCATATACACCCTGAACTCCGTAATATCAACCTCCATAATGTCACTCACTCTCTAATATCCCGAAACCCTAGGAAATGGATGTTCGTAGTTCAAATCTCACTCTTTATTGTCACTTTTCTCTCCCTTATATCACGAATGTGGATTTGCTAAGCATCTTGCACTACCTAGTCACATGTTTAATATCCTAGTAGAAGTAGGTGCAAAGCTAAATGTGTACGTTTTAGGACCTCTTACCTTATTCCTTGTTGTAGAATTGACGACTCGGATTCTTAGAGCTTATCCGCTGAGCATCATGGAGAGCCATCGGTCATAATGGGATCCAACGGTCCTCGTTTTGTCCAAGAGCAAAAGGTTGTGTACAATTAACCCACTTTGGGTGCCCCTCGAGCCTCGGCGGTTACCTAGTACACAAACCATCATCTTGCCAATTCTAAGTGACAAATGACTAATTATAGTTACCTCGTCAACCTCAAAACCTCGCAATCGGTTCCTTACTATCAAATCATTTATTTACCTATTTACAATCAATATTTTCAAAGCAAAGTTGTCTCATGTACGCATTTATCCACCCAACATGAATTTAACATCACATGATGAAAATAGTTGGTATGTACTATCATCATTCATCTCTTCAAGGAAAGAGGATGTCTACCCACCGTAGCTATTAAGGTGACATTTGGTAAGAAAGTACACATAAAAGACATGGACCACCCAACAAGCTTCACAAACTTGACATGTCACATAGGCACTTGTGACTTGTTGCTTTAGTCACATTTATATAAGATATTTGTCAAATGCCATACCACATCTCATACGTCCACATGTATATTGCATTTGCACATCACTCTTGTTCATTGCTTTAGAGAAATGTTGTTATAATTTGTACATGTTGTAATGATCGCATTTTCCTATCCACCGGTTTACATATGTCATGAGTCTACATATGATAAATGTGCTTACAAATGACTTGCGCAAGTTAATGTTGTCTCTTCTTCTTCTTCTTTGTATTTTTGTCGGTGACTCTAATTTGAGAATACTTACTTGAAGCTCATGCCCTAATATTGAAGGTTCAATCGCATCCAATTCTTGAATGCTTGTCAACAATCGTGCTTTGTGAATTTTTCATAGATCAACTTTGCAAATCTCGCCTTGAAAATGTGATTGTTACAAGTAGCTTCTATTGAAGACATATATGTGGGTTATAAATGACTTGGACACTTTCATTTCCCAAACAATATTTAAACTAAATGAAAACATTATAAATGATAGGAATTGAAAATAAGATTAGAATAGAATGAAACTTGAACACATAGACATCGATCATCATTATGTATATCAAATTCATATTTTCACCCAAAAGTGTTCTAAAATTATATGATTTTTCATTCAAATTATTTGTTTTTCATGTATGATCACAATTATTCATTATAACTATCATACATTAATGCATCCTAAACCTACATGTGCTCATAACACTTAAAAAGAGTTTTAACTCAGAGCTATGTTTTATGAGAAATTCATATAACTTACGTGGAGTTCACTAAGTTAAACAAAGACACCAACCGTGTGGATTCGAACTTTAAATCAATATCAACAAGTTTGTCAAGAATCTTTTTGCTCTCTAGCCTTGGAGCCTTTCATTTTATTTCACATGAAACATGCTTGGGGCTTTAGACTCTGCACAAGTTCACTGCTTTGCAAAGCCCTAGCAATATTATAGTCAAGTTCTTTTTGTTATTACCAATGAACGGGGAGAACCCACCGCTACTCTAGTTACAAACGAACCGGTTAAGTTTGAGAAATAACCGGTTGAAGTTCAAGACTTCAGGAAAATTGCCGATCGTTTTAGCGGAATTTATAGAGGAATATACCCAAGATTAACAAAGAAAAACCAAAAGATCACAACATGTCACCGGTTGGCAATGTTCAATATTGAAGTCTTCAACACCTATCAAATGCCATTTTGGTCATCAAAGAAGTTTTTTTTTTTGGCACTTCACAAAAATGTGCTCTGCAAAGTTTTCACCAGTCACATTGAAGGCCTCTCCAAAAACTGCCTATCACAAATACATTGGTTGCAATTTGCAAATAGAAACATAGCTGGACTCCAATTTTGGCACTCTAGCAGACACTTTCAAATTCCAATAACTCCTGCAATTTCGACTCTACAACTTCATTGGATGCATTGACTACAACTTCGGCTTGGCAAGCAAAACTATATGTGAACGTGGATTTTCCGAACATAATTGGATGAAGAGTGATCGCAGAAGTCGATTGAAACTTGAAACATTGGATGCATTGATGCGAGTGTCATTATGCGGTCTTCCGATGGAAAGTTTTGATTGGGCTAAAATTTTTGACACTTGAAAATTGACCAAAACCAATTTCTACCAACACTTCCATTTGGTCAACCAAGACACACACCTATCATCCGTATTTCTTTGTACTACATGTTGCTATATTTAAGTCAATTTGTTTATTGGTGTCATTTGTGAATATATTAGAACACTATATTTACAACGTTTGAACCAGTGTTGGACTGTTATTGCGGGTTG
This sequence comes from Polytrichum formosum, assembly GCA_964035585.1. Lineage (NCBI taxonomy): Eukaryota > Viridiplantae > Streptophyta > Polytrichopsida > Polytrichales > Polytrichaceae > Polytrichum > Polytrichum formosum. Next base: position 55,781,057 of record OZ037937.1, read on the forward strand.
ACCCGGGTATCAGGAAGGATACGGGTAGGGTATGTGCCAAACCGAGCAGACTGGTATCGCAAGTTTCGAAACCCTAGGCTTACACATACTGTGTCTGGTATCTCCATTTCCGAAACTGCGCTTCCAAACAGTCTGTGCGGGTTTGTGATGCGGTGATACAATTATTGGAACCGGACTTGATGATTTTTTAGCAAGTACGGTAGGTTATGGGTGAAGGTGGGGACGTGATTAGCATTTGTTGCAGCTACTTGTGCGATTCAATGTGGAGAGGAGTGGCTCTAACTGCAGATTGGGGAGTGGCTGCGGGCTGTAATGCTTCCCAAGGGATCGGCAACAACACTCAAAGGGTAACCCAACTTCTCATTCTGAATTTGCTACGTTTTTGTGTCTGAAACTGAACTGATCTCCACCTAGGGTTTGAAGACTTCGCTTAGGGTTTTGGGTGTGTGTTGAGCTCACAATGTCGTCTTTTGATCAACAAGAACTGTCTGAAACTGCAGATCCTAGTGATTCTGTTGACTTGGAGAGCGCCCAGCGGATCTGTGATGTATTGCCAAGTCCGGATTTGGAGGGTTTGGCAGCTGAGTCCGAAGCAGCTTGGAGGGTTTCGTATACGGCATTGAGGGCGAATGCTCTATTTTGGCGACCCTACCATCGCAGTAGTGCAGTGTGGGCATTCTACCGACTGAAGGGGGAGGACATGGTTGTCGATGTTAGTGTGGCACAGAAGTTGCGGTGTTGGGTTTGTCACCCAACTGAAGCTGAGTCAAGTAATTCAAGCCGGAGGGGCACAAGGGGGAGGAAGGGGATTCTGCAGTACAACCCAGCGCATGGGATCACCAGCATGAAGACACATGTGGAGAATAAGCATGGCCAGGAACTTGCGAGGTTTGTGTTCGACCCTGGTGTATTTATGTTATTTTTTTTTTAATTCAACAGTAGCAGGGTGATGAGGGGCTATGCGTATATCTTGATTGATCCTGGCCCTGTGAACAAAGCAATCGTGCTTGCTTTATCGAGTTCTTGAAATGAGTAAATCCTGCGAATTTTTGTCTGTACGAAACCAAGACTACATTCGCCAATGCACAGAAATTGTGATCCCTCAGAATTGTAAGATGTTGAATTTCGTAACTCTGATCAATGAACTTAGGCTGTGTGAGTGTCGAGCTCGGTTGTGGAGCCGTGATTATATTTACTGACTCATCAATTGGCACTTTCCGAAACTGATCCCTCAGAATTGTAACATTCTGAATTTCGTTACTCTTTTCTGTTTGCTCTGCAAACTGTAATCTTCTACGTCGACCACTTTTATGACTTCGGCCTAAATGATCAAGTAGCAGAGCTTGAGACTCTGAGCTAATTTGTGGTAGCAGATTTTACTCGATGTGCATGAGCTGTTACATGGTGGAATTTCGAGATGGCCTGATGTATGGTTCGCTACTATCAATACATGTTTGATTCAGGTCGATGCTGCAGTCTTGTCTGATTCAACTTATTTCGATGTGATTTGTTTGTTACTTGGTCAGATTTCGAGTTAGTCTGGTGTATGGTTCTCTACGAGAGCTGTGTGGTTGCTGCGTTTTGATTATGTGAACCTGTATGTGTGCTGAGTAAATGATTGGAGGTGTATGATTTATGTCTCAATCTGTGTGCTGCATCAAGGTCTATGTGTCAATGTGTAATGTTGCTGAAAGATTCTGATCTGATATGGTAAGGTTGCTCATGCTCTATGGTTGCAAATGATCAAATTCCTGAGCTGCTTTAATCGGTAGCTCATTGGAGCTGATTTGCGAATGCTGTCAATGTGTCATGTTGTTACGATGTCTATGGTTGCTGATTGACTATTTTCCAGCGGCTACTGGGACGTTCAGGTTTATGTGGGATATAAAGCGACTGATCATGTGTGAGTACGAGTTATTTTGCGCAGGTATGTGCGGGAGGCAGCAGCGGAAGAAGGAGACACGGGGAGGCAGAAGACCAAGAAGAGGAAGGGGGCACCGCCGTCTGAGATCACAGCGTACTTTGGTAATGCAAAGCCCTACACAAAAAATGATGTGCAGCAGCAGCGATTTGTGGAGGATCTAGTTCTGTTCATCAGCAAGGGATACGAATCCCTCAGCATTGTAGAGTCTGCATGGCTGCGGAGGCTGATGCTGCGCAGGGATCCGAAGGTAGTTTGCCCGAGTCGGAAGCAGCTGGTGCGTGAGCATATTCCTGCAATGCTCACCAAGACAATGGACCGGTTTGTGATTCCGCTCATCAGCAGCTGTCAGACTGCTTCGATCACTTTCGACCTGTGGATGTCGCGAACCGGTTGGGATACTTTTGCATTGGTGGTGAATTTCATTGATGAGGGCTGGGTTCCAAGACATGTAACAGTTGGACTGTTCGAGGCACAAGACACATCAGGAGCAGCGTTGGCCGAGATTGTCAAGCCCTTGTTAGAGCAGTTCAAGCTCACTGACAAGATAGTGGCCTGTGTGAAGGACGAGGGTGCGAATCTAGTGACGTTGGAGAAGGCTCTGCAGCTCACAGTGTCGTGTGATGTGCTGGGGTTACCGAAGCCCTTCTCATCTGCGTGTTTTGGTCATATCATGTCAAAGGTATGATAGTCCCTTATGGCCATGTCTTTTCTGTTACTGGTTTTGGTGAATTTCTCTTTATCTCAATCTGTGTGGGAGCTTGGCTATGGTATATGCTTGTGTCAATGTATGGGACTTCTCATTCAATTTTTTATTGTTTATTTTTTAATTTGTTGTTTCTGAATGAATGAACACCAACAGCTTGAGTCAATGTCTGGCAATTGTTAAGTTCGTTTAACAGTTCAGTCATACCGTTAGTCAGTCATACTGCTCGTGTTGTTTTTTTTAGGGAAACCAGTTAGTGATTGGTGCTTGTTTATGCAGACCCGTTTAGGTTAGTCAGATGCAGGTCGATTTGCTGTATTTGGCGTTGTTTGGTTTTTTTTAAAATAATCTGCGTCCTGAGTAGGAGTCGTCTCTTTCAGACTGCAAGCAATTTGAATCGACAGTTCGTTATCAGATTGCTAGGAATTTAATTCGAAATGAATGGTCTATTGCTGATCAAGCTTTACTGGTCCGAGAGAGTTTTTATGATTCGGTTGATTTTTACAGTAATCAATGTTTCCCTTTATACGTTTGTTGCAATGGTTACTTGAACGCAACAACAATTACTTGTTACTCAGATTGGATATCTACATATAGCTTTAAAAAGTGATTGTGTTTGAGAGTACATTCATTTGAGATTCAAGACAGTGGGAACTGCTTTGTTGATTCGAGATTATTGTCGACTGTGTTTTCTCTTGTTAATCTGCTCTGAAGTTACAAGATTATGTTTGACGAATTGTGCTGCTGTCATTATGCGTTCGATTAGTTCAGAGGGCTAATACTGTAATTCTTGTTAATCGTCTTAGCCATTCGCTGTTATCTTCGAAGAGTGGGTTCTGTTCTGCAACTATGGCACAAGTGGGTTTATGTGTCAATGTCTATGTTTGCTGCCAGATAGTTTATGCGGGAATTGGTTGCTAAGGATGCTTATGTGTCAATGTATGTGCCCATGGTGATTAATTCATTGTTACGTGAACCCTGTATGATCAGGTATGCCAATACGCCACCAACGATGAGCAGATGTGCAAAGGAATGAAGGAGGTTAGTTTGAAGGATGCTCAAAAGTCTCTGCAATCCTGCATCACTTGGACCAAGAAGTCAGGAAAGGGACGTCAAGAGTGGGACAGAGCCTGCATCGACGCGGGGCTACCGACAAGAAAATTGAAGACACCTGTGAAGACACGCTTTGCCTCTAAGGTGGTGCTGTTCCAGGAGACCCAGGAGTATGCTGATGTTATTAGCATTTGTTATAGAAGACAATCCTTGAAGCTGCAAGCTCGCGTTCCAAGTGGAATGACATGGGCAACTGCGAGAACCGTAACTCAGACCCTAAACCCAGTTGTGCAACAATGCGTGCTAAATCAAACCCGCGGATACTGGTTGCTTTCAGATGCCCTGGCTGCTGCGTTCCGGATGTCCATTGAGTTACAGGGGGTGTATGATCAGAGTGCTAGTGTGTTTCCCCCTCTGCAGGTGGGAGATTTCGAGTCAGAAATTGAGATTCTGAAGGCAAGGATGGCGAAGACTGCTGTGGATGTTATGAAGCCGTTTCTGAGATTCTCAATTCATTTTGTAGCAGATCAAGCTCAAAACATGTTATCTTTGATGCTGGACCCTCGCTTCAAGGGGCTGGAGCTGGTGATTCAGTATGTGGGAGTAGCTGCTGCGAAACAAGTGGTGGAGGACTACGACAGAAAAATCCTCATCCCTTACCTCGTGAAGGTGCACAAGTATCTAAACCCTGGTGATTCCCCGGCCACGCAGTGTGACCCTGCTCCATCGTCAATTCTGTTTGGTGCTCCTGCGTCTGCTGAAGAAGCTTGTGAAGGTATCCTGACTGCAGAGCTTTCTTTGTTCCGTCGCCTGACTATTGTGCATCCTGAGGCAGAGGAGCCCCTAACTTGGTGGAAGCTGAATGCTTCCCGTTTCCCATCTGTAGCCTTTCTTGCACGTCAAATCTTGGCCATTCCAGGATCTCAGATTGAAACGGAGCGCATTTTCTCAATCGCTGGTGTGCTCACTAGTTTGCGTCGTTGTCGCCTTGGTCTGAATAACCTGGACAGTTTGATAATGATCAACAAGAATTGGCCTGAGGATTCTCGGCATGAATGTGAGATCACCTTGGTAGTCAAAGATGTGAAAGAGTATTTTGCGAAGGAGATGGAACAGGTTGATGATTTTGAAGCTGAGATTGAGGAGGCTGGTTACTTCGAAGAGGAGCCTGAAGATGAGGAGTAGCATGTGTTGTATGACTGTTAGAGGTATGTGGGATTTCTTTGGTGATTTTTTATTATTCCTTGTTGCTTCTGTTGGTTCGAGCTGCTTGTTGTCATGTAGTGGCAATGAAGATGTATGATGCTCTTGTTACCTGAAGGCAAGGATAGCATGTGACTCAATTTCTCACCATTGGGCTGCTGATTCAAAATAACAGGATCGTTTGAATTTGTGCCTGCAGTTCACGGTTTTGGAATGTCATAGCGGACCTTGGATATGCTGCGAGGAGTAACATCAACGCACATGAATTGCATGATTCCTGTGTTAGTCGTGTTACAGTAGCTGAAGATTGTCATTAATCAGTGTAATTGCAAGTCATTTGGTAATGTGCATCGCTGGTTTTTAGTGAATGTGCATAGCTGTTTCGAGTCTGTGTATAGTTTTGTGTCAATGTGCATAGTTGTTTCGAGTCTGATCATGGTTTCGAGTCACGATTCTGAATTCTTATTTAGCGCATGTTAGTGCTCACGATTCTGAATTCGTAAAGAGCAGCTGTGTCATTTTCAAAACCCTGTTGCTTTGTTAGTTTCGTAAGATAAGCAGCATTGTAACTGACTTTAACCAGTGCCTGTGCACTTTGTGTCTGTGTTGCAAAAAAAAGAACCCTAGCATGTGTGAATGTGTTGCAAAAAAACCCCAGCACAGTGTGAATGTGTTTCAAAAAAAAAACCTACCCGAGTTGATAATGGACTGTTATCAAATGTGTTGATATTCATATTCATATATTGTTTGGAATTTGCAGCATTTGACGTTATTCATATCAGTACTATATTTGTGAAAGTTGGAAATCTACAATACCATGTACCCTACCCATCTATGTTTCTAGCGAATCTTCAATATCCTAAACCGGCTGGTATGACTAATTTTTGATAACAGTCCAACACTGGTTTGAACGCTCATTTGTGTGTACACCACACAGCTAAACTCTGAAATGGATTTAATGCATGAATCGCGCTTTGAAAAGAGTGTACATCATCAATCCGTATGCCATTTTCATCCATCCATCTATCTGCAGGATTATAATTGGATGTTGCCCTATTTCCGCCACAAGATCCGATCATGAGAATCAGGTGAATCGGCCGAGCATTCATGTTAAGTCAATTCAAACACTCAAAGCAAAGAGAGAATCTGATTCGATAACCCAGTCAAAGCAAAATCCACACAGCTCGAGACAAGATTCAGGAATTGATACGAAAGAGTGCAATTTGGAAGCAAATGAGTCTCATGCGACAGAAGTGAAATAGTAAAATCTAAGGCCAAAATAAATTCAATCCTGTTGATTGAATCAACACATGATGAATGTCAATGAAATGGAACCCTAACGCTAGATCGAGTAGACACGGTGCAGGAAGCAGATGATCATGATCCAGTGAACCTCAATTCAATCTCCGACCGCAAGCTTCACTCCATGTCTGATTCTGTGAACCCAGTTAAAAGCAGAGAGTATCTTGAATACCCCAGTCAAAGCAAATACCAAAACACACAACTCGAGACAGGAATTGGGACGCAAGACTGCGCGCTTTTGGAAGCAAATGAATCTCTGTGACGGAAGAAAAATGTTCGAATCTAAGTAAGCCCAAAATAAAATTCAATCCTGTTGATTGAATCAACACATGATGTTGATGATGGTGATGATGATGAATGTCAATGAAATCGAACCCCACCATGTCCCATCAATTCCCTACCTAACCCTAATAAGTCGAGCAGACAGGCGGGAAGAGGAAGGTGATCATCCGGTGAAGCTCAATCCAATTCAATCTCCTACTGCGAGCTAGCTTCACTCAGTGTGCATCATCATCACGATGCTCCTCCCGATCTTTCATGGAGCGAACTTTCTTCACTTTGTTATGGCGGTGAAGGAACAGTCGGTGAGGGATTTGGTGACGGTGGTGAAGGAACGTTCGGTGAGGGTGGAATTTGTGCGGAAGATTTGGTAGTTAGATTAGACGTTGGTGGCGTGTTCGGAGGGGATGTAAGAGTCGGAGGAGGGGCCGGAGGGGGTTTGGGCGCGGGATGGGGTGTTTTCTTGCGAGTCTTTGTCTTTCTCACTGCTCTTGGACTTCTCCTCAGAGACACTCTCGGATTGTCTGGAAGCTTCGTCACCGGTGTCCGAGGAGAATTGGTGGACGTCTTCTAGCAAGGGGAGGACCTCGCTCATCTTTGGCCGCCGCTCTGGGACGATGTCAACGCACTGCATCGCGATCTGCAGCATGGACACCATCTCTTCTTCGATGTTTTGGTAGCGCATCAGCTCCAGGTCGAACACTTCGGCTGTCCATTCCTCCCGGACCACGGATTGCACCCAGCGTGGGAGGTCGATGCCCTCGTCGTTCAGGAAAGCTTGTGTCGGTGCCTTTCCGGTCAGAAGCTCCAGCAGTAGCTACCAAAACAGCACAGTAGGACGATGACAATCAGATTACATTCAGGGAAAACTCTTGCACTCCTGCATAGTCTAAGAATGGTAGGAAAATCATAGGAAAAGAGACGAAGGAAAAAGACGAAGCATCTCAGACCCACCCCTCCGAAACTGTACATATCCACTGGTTACATTCCACAACTCGGGGCAAATTCTTGCACTCGTGCAAAGCTTTAGAATGGTAGGGAAATGACAAAGGAAAATGACGGAAGTATGAGAGGCTCACCACTCCGAAACTGTACACATCCGATTTCTGTGTCACTTTGCGGGTCTCGGTGATTTCAGGTGCACGGTAACCAACGATCCTAGAGGCAGCGGCGGTGGAGCTCAACAGTTGCGCTAACCCGAAGTCGGAGATGCAAGCCTCCAAGTCTCTGTTAAGCAGAACGTTGGACGACTTTATGTTCCCATGAACGAATCTGTGCGTGCCTCCTTGTGCGTGTAGATATTGAAGTCCCCTTGCGGCCCCCAGTGCGATCCTTACTCTGGTAACCCAATCTAGGGGCGTACGACCACCGCCTCTGTTCCCTGATATGCAATCGAACAAACGTGTCAGTGGAGTGATCATTTCGATACCTACTAGAATTATCCTTCTAACTCAACATGACGTTTGGTCGGCCGTCGGATGTTTTGCCTACAACACCTTCCATGTTCGGTAAGCTTTCGGTGCATGCTTGGAGGCAGTGTGGAGGTTTGAGCGAAGAACATTCTATATCAGTTCATTCAGGTTCAAACTCATTTTGTCATACCTATGGGTGCAAAAATGAGTTTGGCCTTAAATGAACCGAAATAGGTTGCTCTTCATTCAAATCCTAATACTACGTCCGAGCATGCACCACAAGGGGTAAGAAACCCTTGATATTATCGGCAAAACAACCTATGGAAATTCATAGAGGACCAACAAGATTGGTGTGATGTATGAAATTCCTTACCATGAAGCAAAGCAGACAGGCTTCCCATCGGCATGTAGTCATACACTAGGAGCTTCTCGTCCTTTGAGAAATAGTAAGCACGGAGGGGCACCAAATTCCTGTGTTGCAGCTTCCCGACAATCTCAATTTGTGTCTCGAACTCTTTTCTCCCCGTTGTGACATCCTTGAGCCGCTTCACAGCAAGAATGGTTCCATCTTCCAAGACCGCCTTGTAAGCTGTCCCCACACTGCCCTTGCCTAAAACCTCCGCTGAAGCTCGAAGCAAGTCTTCTAGGTCGAAGGAGTACCGCTTTCCTTCGAAGAACACAAGTTTGTTACGCTCGAGCTCACCTGCGATGGAGCTCGAGTACTCATCTCGCTGCTCCTCTGGACCTTTTTCACGGGATTTCTCCCGTGCAGGTTTCAGAGCATTCTTCCATGATTTCATTCGCTTCCAGCAGCAGAGCAGGAGACCGATACAGAGAAGTATGAACAACAGAACACCGCCCGCAATAATGGCTGTAATAGTAGTTGATGAGAGTAACCTTTTTTTGTGTGTGGAAGGTGGTGTTGATGATGGCGATGGCGCTGGCGATGGACTAGGAGTTGGGGTTACTGCGCATAAAGTCAAAAGTGGAGGGCCACACAAGTATGGATTGCCAACAAACGAGGAGCGTGGAAATGTGGAGAGGGATGATGGTATGGCACCAGATAGGTTGTTGTAAGCGACGTCAAAGAACGTCAGGTTGGCCTGCTTCACTGACAAGGGGATGCTTCCTGAGAATGAGTTGTTCTGAATGTTGAACAAGTAGAGATGGGAGAAGAACTTGATCGAATCGGGTATACTTCCATTGAAACTGTTGATCCCTCCCCCAAATCCCCACGAGTCAAGACCAGAAATGAAAAGTGCAATCTGAAACACATGAATCTACACAAGAACATACATCATCATATAAGCAACGGTGACCCCGGCACTTGCATTGTTTTGTGGAGCTGAAACCACCTCACTCATTAGAAGTGAACGGAAGAAAGTTCTGCGGACCTGTTAACCTCCAAACTCAAATGGGTGAGGCGAGGCCAGAATCCAGAGAGGTCGGGCACTGGACCATAGAAATTGTTGACTCCCAAATATAGAGCACGCAAACGAGTGCAATTTCCAATCTCGCCTGGGAACGGCCCCGTCAAATGGTTATTGTGGAGACTGATCACACGAAGCTCAGAAAGCAGACTCAAGCTCGATGAGGGTATAGTGCCCCTCAAACCTTGACCCGGCAGCCGGATTTGGTAAACCCTGTTATTAGTGCACACGATGCCATTCCAAGCACAGGTCGATGTGGCGTTGGTCCAGTTTAGTTTCCGCCCTGTAGGATCGAAGACATCCCTAAATGTGACGAGAGCTCGCGTATCTGCTGCTAAATCCTGAGCTGCGACCACGGCCACGAGACTGAAGAGCATCAACGTACCCAAAGCATTCACCATGCTGGACACCAACCGACTCTTCTGTTTTTGTTTTTCCATCTCCACTGGCCCACGAAAATTTGTCAACCTGAGCTTGAATGCATAATTTGAAATCCTGTTGATGTAGGCAGGAAGCGGCTATGGCGAATACGACATGTTCCCCAGAAGTACAAACTTTGCTGCGGGAACCTCTCAAGCTGCCTTCCCACGCTTTCTCACCATAGCTGGATGCTGGTCACGAGCTTGGTCCCATGCACACCTCTTCTGCTGGAGTAAGCACACACATGTCCTTTCCAATGTAAGCACATGAGAATCAAACAACGGCATCATCAACTCGTAAGCACGGAAGTAATCCTTTCAAAGGACACGTCTATCTGCACATCCTTTCTGATGTAAATAAACACGTCCTGAAGCAAAATCCATAGCATTAAAGCCGATTCGTGTATAAGCAAGGTGCGATTGTCGAGAAGACATGCGGATAAAACAAATACACGGAATCTCTGCTCCGAGCTAAGTTCCAGCTACGCTTTCACGAGAAGATTTCTATATCCAGGTTTTCAGAAATATGCGTAAGCCAGCACATGCAAGACATAGAGCTCCCAAGTTTTAGGCCACTTTCCACAAAACTCTGTAGTTCGTGCTCAATGTACATTTGTGATGGCAGCAGCACACAGTGCCATAAGGTCTTTCACCAGATTATATGATGCTTACAGAAGTGAAACTTACAACCTAATTGTGTTCCCATACTTCGAGTCCTCAGTGCTGGTCATGTTAGAGCCATGGCCCGTTGCATGTGTTCAATGCCCAACATTTCTGGCATGCCAGATAGAAAACATCTGGTGGGAGTTAGTTCGTACAACAGAATATTTCTAGGAGAGGTTCACGGAAGGGATACGAATATGGTCTACGAAGTCCAAAGACCCAGCTTTCAGAATGCCCAGTTTGATATCCCCGCAACATTTTGTCCCGCAGACACATATTTCGAACGACCACATTGGCAACGGTAACCTCCTCTTCTTTGAGAACTCATTGATGGTGACTTGCCTCCATTATCAATATTCGTTCTCCTCACATTTATGGTTGGATAAAGTGGAAACTGAACTAAAAAGTGTTACTGTTGTGTTTAGGGTACTGGCGGTCCAAAGCTCTAGTAACCATATTTCTTTGTAGGGGTCTCTTGTTTCATCATTTAGTGGCATTATAGTACATGCCTACCATGAACACACGCAGGATAACTTCCATCAAAAGGAAGCACCTGCTAACGGGTAGAATAATAGAAGAGTATTTCCTACTTGGAGAAGAACAAAGGACACATGTTGCCACCGACGACCTTTTGAACCATCGTCAATGCGACGAGAGTAACGATGATATTTCGACACCAAGCAAAGTGCCACGCTACATTGCACTTTGCATAAACCACCCATAGAGGACCATTGAAAGAGAAACAATGTGGAAGGTGAAAGTTTGGGTCTGGCGTGCAACTAACTCCTCCCTCCAACAACGACTTATGTCTCCTCATTCTTAACCAAACATGTCAAAATCAGACGAGGCATAAAGGGTAGGTATCATCCACACACGAGCAGACGGAAAAGAATGTAAGAAGGGCATGTGGACACACTTCTCTCAAACGGCTCTCAAACTGGCGAGGATACACATCTTAGACCAATACCAGTAACAGTGAGAAAACAGTACCAAGTAAGGTTGGCGAGCTCACAATGTAGAACACCAATGCTGCCTCTCGGATAGAAGTAGAAGAAGTGGTAGTACCAATGTTGCAGTCCGACCCCACCTCCACCCCACCGCTGCTCCTCACCTCGGGGACACCATGCCCTCACGAACTCCTCCTCGCACCGCCAGCTGCAAAGCGACGACAAAGACACGCAACAAACAACAGAGAGTGAGGAGGAAGTTGGAAACTTGGAGACCAATGCAGCTGCTGCTCTCCAGATAGCATGTCAACAATCCAGCTCATCGGATCCACAAACACCAACCCCACCCAGAAATCCCCGCGAGAGCCTTGTACTAAGCTAAAGAAAGGAAGAAACAGTAATAGTAGGCTGATCAAGCCCCTCCTCCCTCCGCGCCAGCTCCAGCAGTACTACTGATTTGGAGGAAGGCAGCAGCAGCAGCAGGACTGATCATGAAGGGCGGCCTACTACTACTACTACAACTACACATCATCATCATCGTGGCATTGTCACTCGTCCTCGTCCGAGGGAACGAGGATGGAGGGAGGAAAGATGGAAGAAGAAGAAAAACCTTAAGCTTCGATCAGGACGCAAATGAAATGGGGTGGAATGCGAGTTGACCTGCACAGGACCGGCTTGCGCGGGAGGGAGGGAGAAAGGAAGGAGGGGGAGCTCCTGGCCGGGCCGGGCCGGGCTGGGCTCGCTGGCCCCGGAGGTGGCCAGGCAGGCCAGGAGGAGTGTGCTTAGGCGCGGGGGCGGGGGGGTGGGTGCTAAGATCGCGACTCGCCCGTCCTTCCTTTGGGGAGCAACCCGTCCTTTCGGGCGGGCAGCCCGGGTTATTAATGGCCGGCTTGCTTCCCTCACCGGCATTAACGATTTTCATCCGCTGCGGGGAGGGACGTTTCCCAGTGCTTATTGTTGCAACACTTGGAGAGACAAGGGTAGGTAAGGAGGTAAGCTTGCCTTAAATGGATCATCCAAGAGCAGACAGAACATTGCGCAACAGCTGATCTGAGTTTCATTACCAAAAACTAACTCCACTAGGGCGTCATGTTCTTGATGTATTGTGGCAAGCACTCATTCCTTCGATGTCCAAGTATCATGGCCTCATCACACCAAACTTTCCGTCCGGTTCCAGTCGTGAAATTGTTGGGGATTATGTTCAAAAATAGATGTTGGCCCACCACTTTTCACACTATTAGAGCCGGAGATGTTGACAGATGGTGTCAGAAATGGCTGGTGTGATCGACCCCTCATACCCCAATCACACCAAACTTTCCATCTGGTTCCAACCGTGAAATTGTTGGGGATTATGTTGGGAAATAGATGTTGGCCCACCACTTTCCACACTATTCAGCCAGAGATGCCGACGGATGGTGTCAAAACTGGCCGTGTGATCAACCCCTCAACCTAACTCCATGTACAATATAAGCATCTAGCCTACATGTTCGCGGGGTCGCGTAACTCTCAAAAGTTGTTGTGTAATGTCATGAAAAGGTTGTCAAAACTCTTTGTAATTTATGTTGAATGTTGAGCTTAGATTTGTTGACAAGCTTTGAGCATGTACTCCAATCTTTTTTAAATTCTTTTTCTTGTCCGTTCTTAGATCCGCACCTATCCACTCACCATTTACATATAGTTGTGTGATCAAAAAAGCGACCATGAAAGGCATGCTTACCTTTGGGGCTAATCCACTTTCAAATTATGGGTTTCTGTTGGTGGTGAGATTTGGATAAAGAGTGAGGGCATGTTTAAACTAGTGACCAAGGACCGTGAGGAAAAATGATTTTAGGAGTTCTTATATTCATAGCCCTTGGTTCGGAGCCATGACATCAAGAAAGCCACATCATGTTTTAAAAGCCTTGATCGTGGGACACAATGTAAGCGGATGGCCACCCTCATTTTTTTTGTATGTTGAGACAACCTATTCGGATGGTCTTGCTACACAGACCGGGTGAATGTCAAACATTATCCATTTCGCAACATGTAAAATCTCATGTCAAATTCTTCTTCTTTTTTTAACATGATCAATCATATTTTTTTATTACCTAATGTGAAGCAAAGTAGGACTGCCATTCATTTTTCAATAGTTGAGAAAATCCAAAAATAGTGATCATGGCCCGTGGTCAATAGTTTAAACATGCCATGAGTAATAGGTGTGAAAGGCGTAGTTAAATTGACACAAATTAAATGAATTTAGAATTCAATATTTTCAATGCCATATAATAGTACATACCCTTTAAAGGCATAGCCAAAGAGCCTACTCCATAAATCCAGCTAGCTTTGGAGAAATTTAGGCTTTTTCCCCAATGGTTGAAGTGGTTCAATTTTCTCCTACTATAATCAAACATGTCGTTAATATGATATTATTAGAATAACTAAGTTGAGGATTCCTTCATAATTTCTAAAGCTTGTATGAGTATTTAATTCATTGTCAAAGTGAAGGTTAATTTCCATTCAATGATCATACACCCCCTCCCCCCCCTTGTGTTGACTATCAAACTTAGAATAGTGAACAATTTTTGAGAACGTAGTCCAATCTCTTTGACCACTTATCTTTTGGGTGTCCATTTTTAGATCCACACCTAGCCACACACAACTTAAATATAGGTGTCCAATCAAGAGAAGTAACCAAAATCTACACCCACTCCCTCTTACCTTTACACATTCCAAAAAGTACGAGTTTCTTATTAGGCAAAGAGTGTTGGAGGTGAGGTTTGAACCTACACATGTCATGACAATATACACCGTTTACACCTATGACTGTGGTTTATCATTTGGAGTTACGAGTTGAAACATGTTTTTACCGATAACGTCATTTTCCTCGTATAACATAAATAGATACTATACACATCAAGAAACTCTATATTATTTACTTGGTAAAAAATAAAGTATCGTCAAAATTTTATAGCAACGCGTAACTCCAAATGGTAAACCACAATAATGGGTGTAACTGGTGTAATTGGTAACTTTTGTGTAAGTTCTTCATTTGAGGAACATTCCCAAGACTCACCATGATTAGAGAAACAAGTAGAGGGGTAGTTTCCAAGTTAATAGTTCTAGGGTGAAGAGCATTGGCCGTGAGATTCAAACTACGTTGTTTATGGTGTTTAGTGGCACATGCGTAATAATGTCACTTACCTTGTTTTGAGGTGTATGCTAGGTTAAAGTCATGATCAACAACTTCGTCATTAGTGTCACGTCATGACACTTGGCACTCAAGTGCGCTTACTGAATATTTTGGCACGAGTATGTTCAACATTGCTATGAGGTGTATGCCTATGTTACACAATGGTCCACATGTTGGCTGAAAGTGTCCAATGCTAACACTTGGCATTAGTATGCTCCAAACTATATTTCTTTTGCATAGTAAAATGTAACACATGATTCTTGCCATTAGTATACTCAATAATATCTTCCCCCTTGCACAGTAAAACGCGAAACTATCATCTCAAGCATGTCAATGTGCTATGCTAGGTGTCATAATGTAAATAACTTTTTCACTTTAAAAACTTACTTGTGTTGATGAATAATATCATATTGAAAATTAGCAGACGTAACACTTTGAGACCTCCAGGCAACTAGTTTAGGCCCTTCGCAAATAGTGTACATGACACTAAATACCACAAATGGTGTGGTATGGGACATGAGTGTGTAGAGGGGCACATTGTGCAATTCTCATTTGTCAAGGGACGGTCCCCATGCTTCCCACTCTCGGGGAAACGGGTAGGGCTTGTTACACCTACAAAATTTTGGAGTCTTTCGGCGGTGGGATTTGGGCATGCATGGGTCGTGACACATGTACTTAAGTGTGTCACCTCTTTACCAATTCTATGACGGCGTTTGCTTGGAGTTTCCTTTTCTTTAGTCAAACGACTTTAGTTGTGCAATTGCCTTCCCCGGGAGAGGACACTCGCGATGGTGTTACCGAGAGTGGAGAGGAGAAACAAGTAAGTTAGAGGTTGTTTACACTCTAAAGGAATACAAGTTTATGGGCACTAAGGTGTGTTATTTGGTTTGTTTTTCAAATTCTCCAACTTCTACTGATTAGATTTACACATTACAACTCATGTTGCATTAGCAAATCTACGATGGAACATTTGCAAAAACTAGATTGAAAATTGGACATCCCCTGATTTAGTTGTGGTTATTGGAAATGCACGTTTGTTGATTTCTTAATTGGATACATAGGTACTCTCAGTTGTGTTCACTATTGAGTGTAGAGTAGTTATTGATATTTGAAGACGTCGTCCAATCTCTTTTAAACATGTGTCTCGATGATGTTTGATTTTTGATCCTCACTGAACCAAATACCAATCACATCTAGGGGTTTGATTAAGAAAACGAGCCACTTAAGATTTGTCTACCTTAAAGGGTGCAGAGAGTGTGACTGGTTCTCACTTGCAAGATCATTTATGTGGATCAATGACGAATAGTCTCGGCGACACTAAATGTTATTTATAATTGTAGACGGGCATGGAATTCTTGAGGAATTGTCTGTAGATGCTTCACATGGTTGATCACTTCCTAACATCTAGGGTGATCGCTACTCATAGGCGTATCTTGACGTAGGAGCACAATAGTGGCAGTAAGTTGGAGTGCTCTCATACTGTCATAACTTGAGCTCGAGAACATGAATAGTTGAAGGCATCTAGGTGGCATATGACCAATATTTCATGTCCCATGACACCTTCTATGGTTTCCACCCAATGATTGCAAGATCATTTACATGGGTCGATATTGAATAGTGAATGGTATGTATAATAGTGGAGGGTGAGATTCTTCGAGGAGTCGCCCAAAAGTATTTCACAAGATTGGTCACTCCCTTTTGGGTCCCATTATGATTATCAATATTTGGAGGCATAGTGACGTAGGAGCAAATTATTGGGACTAAGTTGGAGCACTCTAACATTTATGTCACAACTTGAGGTAAAGGAGATGCATAGCCCAAGGCAAAGATAGAAGCCGCTAGAGGATCTTCTCTAGTTTCCACACAGTGATTGCAAGATCATTTACGTGGGTCCATGATAGTTTGGGCCATACTGAGGGCTAGTTTAGACTACGGTGAAGCAATGTGTCAATAAAGAATTTTAGGGGAATGAAACAAAATGATTGGTTACAAAATGGATTTTTCACCGGCTAGAGTTTACACCACAATCAAGACTTCTCTAGAGGAAAACTTCAAGCATTTATGAGAATTTGACATGGCTGTCAACATGGGAAAACTTTTTGCTAGGGAAGTTCTCCAAAGATCAAGTTTCTCGGGCAACCTCACACCTTCGAACAAGAAACTTGGCCTCCGGAGAACTCCAACTCGAGACTTGCTTTTATTTTATTCTATTTTCCATCTCGTCCACCACACCAACCATTGCCTCAAATAGCCTTATCTTGGGTTGAAATCTCGACCGACCGCTGCACTCCTTCACGGTATTTTAAACCAACCCTAGATCAAACGCAACATAATAGGCACGGAAATGGCGAGGTTTTTTTTTTGAAGGGGCTGCCCGAAAATAGTTTTGCTTGGCCCGTCACTCTCAAATGTTGAGGGTGACCAATAGCGTGTAACTTAGCGCAGGAGCACACGACAGGTAGTGGGAGTAGTAAGTTGGGGCAGTCTGACGCTACTGCCATAGCTTGAGGTGGAGGAGATGCATCTCCCAAGGCAAAGGAGGGTGACACTGGAGCCGCCAGAGGGTGGGGGGGTGCCTTCATTAATTTCCTGCCCTTCAAGCCACAGGCCACTCATTGACCTGTCCCCAGTTGGAGGACTTGCTAGGTGGTCTCTAGGCTAACTTAGTAGTCACTAGCATTTGCAAGCTCACCAGGGCCACTTCACACACGAGGCTGCGGGCCCGTGACCATTGCACTTCAAGCACTCTCGTTGGTGGGAAAGGCGGAGTTGGTCCAAGTTCGCTTCACGCTCTGCTCGAAGGGCCGACGGAGTGAGTGAATGGATGCAAGATGGATGTAACAGTCTACATGGATTCCTACATGGGATCATGCTTCATGGTCACTTGGAATATTTTCAAAAACCGACTTTTGGAGGTAGGCTTAACGCAAAACCGAGAGACCGTGGCACCCTGAAATCTCACAACCGTTTTCTGTGTTATATTTTATCATGTGCGAGGGCCCCGCGTGAACATAAATTCGTTGAAATATCATTTGGTTGGAGGTCTGGTCACATATGACTTCACACTACACTTGAGGGGCCCGTGACCACACGACATGATTTTGGAGGTGTGTCGGGATGGCCTTTGGACACTTATTTTGGGCTCTCACAATTTCATGGTCGCACTTCTTTTTGGGCCCTCAGTCTCATGGTTTTGGAAGTGTCTTGGGACGGCTTTTGGCCACTTCTTTTGGGTTCTCCCAATTTCATGGTCACGCTTCTTGTGGGCCCTCAGTCTCGTGTATGAAGTGGCCCTTAGTCACCACATAACATTGTAAGCTCACTTCCCTGCCTGCATGTGTGAACTAGAGAAGATTCTGACCTCAATGTAAGACTTAAGTGATGGCAGCCCATCAACTACTTAACCTTCCTTACTGCTGCCAACTTGCGTTCTTTTCCCCCCCTCTCCTCAACTCATCAAGGATCAACCTCGAACCAGAGTCTCGATTCTCGGACTCCCCACCACCACTGTGACACAATACATATTGGAATATATGTCAATAACTTACTTACTAACAAAATTAAGCGCTAGCAATAAATAAATATGTAAATAAATAACCAATGTCGGGCAATCCGACGTGAATTTGAGTCCATTGGTCCTACCCTGCTCAAGAATCTTCTTGATGCAGGGTGGGGTTTACTGCTTACCTTGCGGTGGGTGGGCTCTTGGCTTCCTACCTACCTAGCTAGTTTTTTTTGTTTTTTGTTTTGTTGGGTCAAGTAGAGAGAAGATTTCACAACGGGAATCAAACCGCCAACCACTTCATTCGGAAATGGGTACCTCCCCACTATCACCCAATAGTTTAGGGTCATCTCGGACCAAAGCGCTTGCAACGTAAGTGGAGTGTAGAGTAAGGGTTAGTTTCCATGTAGGCCGCCCGTCCACCATATTCTAGTGAAATGTAGATGTTGCCAGGTGAAATCAACATTTCCACTAAAATCTGGTGGGCGAGTGGCCTACATGGAAACTAACCCTAAGCAACTTAACGCCACCAGATTGTTCGATTTGCAGCAGGCTAAGGGGACAGGGGATTTGGGCGAACCAACCCGTACACTCGTTCCTTGTTGGATGCCTAAACCCTTGCCTCCAAGGAACCAGTGTACGGGTTGTTTCGCCCCAGCCGGGGCAGGGAGGGGTTGGATCAGTAACTTGGTCTCAGGGACAGATCCGATTTCTCCATCATCATTTATGGTATTTATAACACGCATGATTTAGTATGCGAAGATATTGGCATTTGCAGCACTGCATAATTGTACATCAATAAGTTAAGTTGAGTCCTCGCTGTGATTTGCGAGTGGTACTTTATACAAGATTTAACCCCTACTTAACCAACAAAGCAGTGAGAGTTGGTAACTCTGTGGTATATAAACTTAATAGAGTTCTCCGACTTGAATGTAGGACCGCAGCAATCATCGGGTGTTTGTTTGAGGCAAGCATGTGAGTATGGGCAAATTGTGTTGCATCACTAGAAAATTGACCTATGTCATTGGAAATTTGCAAATCTACCATCATGATAGATAGATAGATAGATAGATTCTAGTGATGCATGACAATTATCGAGGGTTCATATGGTAGTAATGTGCATCTTGTCTTTGGTGTGGTAGCCAATTTTTTTGCAGTTCCAGCATAAATTTTGGTCATAGATATGCTAGGGCAACCAACCTCGCAGTCCCAGAAAGTCAATTTAACCCTATCAATGTCGAAATTGAAATGCTTACGGTTTTTGAGAACTTATGGAGACACTACAAGCATATGAGTCCTAGGCAATTGACCTACGTCACTGGAAACTTGTCCTATGTAACTAGAAAATTCACAAATCTAGCACGGTGGTAGATTTGCATTGTTCTTTCATCGACGTGGGACGATTGCGTAGGACTCGTATGCTAGTAGTGAGACATGATCCAAGCATGACTCAACATTCCGAGTGAAGTTTGGTGATTGCCTATGAAACTTTCATTTTTGTTCCCTTGTGTTCCACCCTTTATATGACCTTTTTAGGAATAACTCTAATGTGCATTGAGGAATGAGGGCGAAAAACCCATATCAATGTCATTGCTGAAATAAATATTATGATTCTTGAGAACTCATGTTGGGGACAGGCTCCAAATTGCATGATTCAACACGTCGGGTGATGTCTCGGTGATGAGAGTGTAAGAAACTATGATTGGTCCTACGAGGAGTGGTTGTGATAAATATTGGCATGGCATGGCACAAAGCATTCATGTCTTTGTGTGTCTCTTTTCAATATAATAAAAGAAGAAGCAAGTTGAGATGTCATTTACCCAACTTACAAATGGGAGCCCCTGATGATCATACATAGTTCACAATTTGGAGGATAATTCAGGTATCTTTCTTTGTGCATGATTTTGGTTAAAATTTCACACTACTAGCAAGTATACGAAGTCACGGAGCATAATGTTCTCTATATATCCAATGTTACGGAGGACAATCTTGAGAATTGAATGGTACTTGTAATATCCACCTTGCTTTTTGGTGAGCTTTAGATTACCTAGCTTTTGGTACTATCATTGAGCCACAACCTCCATCAAACATAGGTAACAAGTACTTACAATATGACTTCCTATGTTTTGAAATCACATAATCGTAGGGAGATTACTATAGTATTGTGATGTATGCTTTAACACTTTTAAGTGCCAAAAGCAAATTTCCACACTAGATTGAACATGGTCTTCACCAATGTGGATTGGCCAATTCTTCCAAACAAAGTTATTGTGTTGTGTTGAATCATTTGTGGTCACTATCATTTGCATGAAAGGGGTATTTTATGATAAGCTATATAATACAATGGCATAATATGGGGAATATTCAATCACACTATGCAATAATGTGTGAACTACATTTTACAAATATTAGTTTTTTTAACACATGTAATACTTGTAATCTTCTCCATCATATTGTTTTGTACCTATTTAAGAACTAATATGTATAAAATGTTACCTCCAATGAATGTTAACCCTTAAAGGTCAAGGGGGGGGGGTGAGAGGGCCTCTCCCATCAACCTATGTTTACCCCATTTCAGACCTCCATGTAATTCTTTTAGTGCAATCGGCATATATATTTAGATATGGAATTTTGAGATACACATTTTGGGGGATTTTTTTTTGCAATTCCGACATGTTTTGACGCTATCTTATGGTAAAATAGTTTGGGTCAACGAGGCCCTGAGAGGGCCGCTCCGTTGTTTAAGGGTTAAGGATCTAATACTTGATTGTCAATTGTTTGTACTTTGCAATCACAACAACCTCCTCTAACACATGGTTCAATCAACAACAATCGCCTTCCAACCCACCAAGGAGGTTTTTTACGTAGGGAAAGTGATGCCTTATATAATCTTTGGCTACAATTTACAATTGATCTAGTATGACCTCAAGAATGAATTGTCATCTCAACAAGTGGTCATTGTGACTTGTCATGTAACATCAAATGTCTTATGATACTCTCTACAGTTGTCAAAATTGGATGAAAAAAACTAGACACACATGAACTATAATTAAAAGTGTGAGATTTTATTTTTTGGCACGGCTTTGTTTGTGCAACTCAAACTTCAAAACACATACACTCTAAACTCTGTAATATGAACCTCCTTAATGTCACTCCTCCTCTTGTATCCCGGAACCTTAGGGAACGGATGTTGTCGGTTTAAATCTCATTCCTTGTTGTCACGTTTCCCTCCCATATATCATGGATTTTGACATTATTTTAAAACAACACACTCGCACACATCAGATTATCATGATTGTCACGATTGCCAATATTGCAATGTTGACTATGTGTCACGGTATGCGGTGTCGGCGTTCACACCGCATCCGGGGGGATTTCATCCATTTAGAGTTGGATGGATGAAATCCTAGGAGTTGGAGAGATGCTCCTAAGTGAGGAGCCTCCTCCTTGGCTTGGCATTCTTGCCAAGTGAGAAAGGAAGAGAGTCGAACCCTAGGTGTGTTGTGTATGTGTGTCTTTGCTATGTTTTAGTTTAGTTGTTAGTGGTGGTTGGTACTCGAGCTGCAGTGACACACGATCGCTATTTACACGACATATGTGTCATTTTGTAATGTCACGTGCTACATTGATTCTCTTTTATCACGCATCCATGTTAACACTACATAACTCCTTAATACCACGTGCACTTTGGTTGCCATAAGCGTGATATTATGGAACGCATAGTGAATCTGATCAACAGAAGACGGAGAATTAAAAAAATGCTAATCGAATATAACACTAGGATATCTCACTTTGATTGAAGGAAGCACTACATACGTACGAACGAGTGGGTCCCAAAGACTGAAAACCCTTTACTAAATCTAGGTGGCTAGACCATTAAAGAACTTAGCAAGGCCACTTAATTTATTCTAACAGTAAGCAGTACATAGCTTTGATTCCTTAACACCACTGTAGTAACTTAACTTAGTGTGCTGAAGTCTAAAGTCATTGTGATTCTTTGCCAGTCTCAACGGATATAAATAGAATTAACCCCATAGTTTAAATGGCATAAGTAGTATCATAATTGATAAAAGCATAGTAAGCAACTTTGAAGAGCTAGTAAAGCAAAAGGTGGGTAATAGTGTTTTCTTATGTGTGAAGTTAAGCTACTACTCTTTATAAGAGTGACCCCAACAACTAAGGAGCTATGTAGACCTTCCACCAACAATAACACACACAAGGCTCTATTATTGTTAGAATGGGTTAATGAGAGATGCTGGTAACTAATAAACTCCAAGGCAAGGGCCATGATGAATGGGGTGGCCCCAATCTGCGTCCTTGGGTGCCTCCATAATCACACACCACTGAGCACTTTCATCCACTCCAAAGCAGTTTCATCCACTCCGAGTGCTGCTCACCAAACCCCATTTTCATCCACTACCTGCAATCGTATTCGAGTGGCTCCTCCGGCCCTTTCATAAGCAAGTTCTTTTTGTTGCTGTGAGGAGTTTAGTACAATAAATATTGTATTTAGTGCCACCAATACTAAATGTAAACTGCCCGTGTAGTGTCACCAATGCTAAATGTGAACCTAACAATATTTGTCATCCTTGGATAAAAATTTGGGCATTATGGATTTACAATGTTACAGTTATTGTCACTTATTATGTGATTTTTCATCCAAATTTCAACTATCTATGACAATGTTTCATTACATACATGTTAGGATGAAACATATACCAAAATCCGTTTCAATATTTGGCATTTGGATGAGCTAAAATTAAGTTGAAATGACAAGACTTGTAAACTTATAAGAAGTGCCATTAGAAAACTTACCATATTGACATAAATACCATCTGACACAAAATACAGTTTTAAGTGTAGTATTCTTGATGGACGCTAAAGGAGAGTTGTGTGTACCTTGAGTTCCGGAGTCCTCTCCATGGATGAAACATGCATTCGCACTATGCAGTTTCGGCGGATGAAAAAAAACCGCAGTCTCTTTATGAGGCAGTTTGTATGGCATCGTTCACAAGAACTGGGAATGCTTATCATCCCCATCTGTTAAGAACCACGTTAAACATCTCATTCACTTTTCATCCGCTCTGAGTGTTCCTCACCAAACTCATTTCTCATCCACTCCCGCAATCAGATTCACTCTCAAGTGGCTCTGACCGTCTCATAATTAAGGCCTTTGTTGCTGGGGAGGAGCTTAGTAAGCATTCGCAACGGCCGGTAAGGGAAAATTGTGTGTATCTTTGAGTTCCGGGCTCCTCTCCATGGATGAAAATTTGTATTGCACCATGGGCGGGAGGGGGGAGGGGTGACATAATAAGTAGCAGGCTCTTTATGAGGCATTTAGAAGTGAACTAGGAATGATTATCATCCCCATCTGCTAATTGAACCACACTACCCGTCTCATTTCCTGTGGCACACACTATTCATCATTGACCCATATCGATTGTCTTGTAATCAACGGGTCACAATTACATTGTGTAATTCCGAATAGTAACATGCACAAACTGAGATAATCAATTCTAATCAACATGGTGCACTAATTTTTAGTGTCACACTACATCACATGTCTAGTGTAGTGTTGCCTTCCTCCGAGAGTTTGAGTTGTGCGATCTAGACTAACTCAACTTAGGGCGGGTTCACACCAGGATCCACAATCAAGGAAACTCCAAGATGGAGTGCTCCTATTGGTCGAGGACACATTTCTGGACCTACAGAGTACCTACAGGGATTGCGGTTCCTGACCACGTCACTGTTTGAAATCTACGAATATGGATTGGAAAAAATCCTACTTATTGTAGAAATCCATAAAACTATATGATGGATGGAAGCCAGTGGCAAGGAACCGCGATTCTCGTAGTGAGTTTACACTAGGATTCAAGTCCAAAGTATGAAATAGACACTAATGCGGCATGATTCTCCTGCCCAATCTTACCAGTCCCAAGTCCCAACTGGATAAACTATCTCCCTTTTTGGTTTAAGGGATCGATCATTGAGCTCGGGTCCGATCTTGACTTGAAAAGATCGATCCATCCACTTGGAAGGGTGTTTTGGACCGCTGCTCGGGAAGAACCGGCGGTTAGTTACCGATGAACCGGTTGAGTTTGAGAATCAACCGGCTGAAGTTGGGGACTTCAGCAGAATTACCCAATCGTTTTAGAGGAATCTACAGAATATGCCTCAAATGAATAGAAGCAAAACCAGAAGATGTCAACATGTAACTAACTGGTTGGAGAAAGAATCACTAGGATCTTGACCGACTATATGTGCCCAAAAACTTCCCGGGCACTGTTCTGGACCTACGATCGGGGAGAACCGGCAGTTAGTTACAGCTGAACCGGTTGAGTTTGAGAAATAACCGGTTGAAGTTCAAGACTGTAGGAAAATTACCGATCATTTTAGAGGAATCTATGGAATATACCCAACTTTAATAAAGGAAAACCGAAGGATGTGAACATGTAACCGGTTGGACTTGCAAACACTAGGATCTCAACCGATTATGCCCAAAAATCTCCCCGATCACTGTTCTGGACCCAACTTCCTTTTGACCCGGATCCTAAAGTAAAATGCACTGTGAGATCCGAGCTGTTGAACAAACTTCCCCCACCCATCTTAGTGTCTACTTAACGTAAGCTTAGGCTTTGTACGTGGCTTATAAGATGGCAGCCCAGACTCCTCCAGGTCCAGAGAAAACTGAGGGACAAGCCAAGTACACATTAATATTTGGAATGAAGCTTTTGTCTGTTCCCCAGGCCAGCCAGGTTGAAAATCCTGGCAGAGCCCACAGGGCTCACTACCTTACACTCCTGGCAAAGCCCTCGTGGTACGGAGAGCCATACATCGTGATGGTGGGAAGCTATGTTTTATTTTTCAGCAGCAAGCCTAAAAAGCACACGGCCACCTCAAGTGTGAACACTCCCCAATGTCAACCGGGTTATATACATAGTATATCGAAATGCAAAATAGTTCTTAGGCCCCATTCACACGAGCGCCCGGACAAAGCGTGAACAGTGACACTTTTGGCCAACCTTTCGTCTGCCCCAAAGTGCTTCCACAACATCGTGATGTTGTGTGCGTTGTCCACTTCATTAGATGCGGCTTCAAACTTGTCGGCAGTCCTAACCGAACAAGCAAGAGCGTTTTCGCACTGGAGAAGTTTGGAGCCCGTGCGCCCCCCCCCAAGGCAAGAACCAAAACTTCTTCATCTTGTCCGCTGAGGTGGCCAACATTGGTTGGTTGAGAGACAACCACGATTGCATGTACTATTGTCCAGAGATTGTTGCTCTTTATCTCGCCACTAACCACACATTTGTTGGATCAAACCTGTAATAAGCTAAAATTAACATGTGTTTCCCTAAATAAACATATATGTGACACCTAAATGATATATGAATCACCTTTTAAGTCTTCCTTGAATGTTTCCTTGGGTATTTTTCATAATCGAAAAGCTATCTATAGCCACCCTCACAAACTACACAATACTCGTCTTGAATATCGTTCAATGTGTGAAGGTGGACCAGTAGTTGGGTCAGCACCATGATTACAAATACATAGTTGTCCATTAAAGTAATATTAGATTCGTCTTTTCATAAGTTTAGTTGTTGTTAGGCTCCCAATTGGTTGGCAACAACAATTGACCATGTAATGGCCAGCACCATGACACATGACTCACCAACAAGGTAGGATAGCCTTGGAACTTCCCCCATTAGAAAGCAATCGCACCCATTAGCATGAGTAATGCCATGTAGCTCCTAAAGGCCAAGAAGGACTTTTATTAATCAAGTATCCACCTCTGTCCGTCCATACCATTCTACACATATATGCTATAATCTTATGAAATGGGACACGTGAGTGGTTGAAATTATGTGTGAACAATCCTAACTTTACAAACATGTCATCTATACGGCCATATCCACCATGAAAGAATACATATGATCTTTAGTAAGATGTTGAATTTGGACAATGGTTTTAGATGATTTTGGGGAGATTTGGGGCTTATGCCTTTAGGGTTGAATTCTATGGGAGTTGAAGATGTTGACAAACTTGCAGATGGGTAGATTAACCGTGGAGCAAGGGATGATAGATTGTTCCTGAGTTGGTGCATGTAATATGAAGTCAGGAATGATAATTATTTGCCAAGGAATCACATATGTTGATGTAATATAAGCATGTTTTATGGGGCATGAGATACCTTTTCAATTTAATCTAACCAAGCTTCCTAGGCGTGATAACATTTCCAAGGCCGATAGATTTTCATAACAGTATTCAGATCCATAACAGTGTTCTATGGGACTGATAATATTCTGTGAAATATTCTTCACATTTAGCTTGAAATGATGGAATATTCTGCATAATATTGTCAGTCCCACAGAACACTGTTATGGATATGAATAATGTTATGTTGGTTGCAAGGTACTCAAGGTTTTTTTTTAAAAGAATAAAAAATAAAGAAGAAAACACACGAGGCAAGTTGAATGATGTTATGAAATTCTCAACATTAACCAATCACAAACAATTTTCATAATACAAATAAATCAGTCCAATCAATTCTGTAGCAAATTAAGTAGTATACATGAGTTGTGACATTCAAGATGCTTGACCCTTAACTTCCCAAGCCTATGAAAGGCTTGTTTTGAGTGCATTTCACTCAATGTTAGTTGTGGACTTTACATGGGCAAGTGTTGAGGTTAAAATGGGAGTTATCAGTAGGATCTTGAAATATAGGAGATGAGCTATTTCGAGGAAAAAATGGGCATGAATGACCATTTGGAATCTTGAATTATAGCAATTGAAGGAAGTGATGCACAAGAAAATGCCTTTATCCCCCCCAAAAGACCTTTGGCCAATCAAATTCACCTAGAAAATGAGCGGAATGCTTGTGCGATCCACTAAATGGGAACAACTCAATAGGTGAGCACGTCCACAAATTCTCATGTCAAAATGTACAAACCACAATAGGCTAGCCACCTTGCATTTGAGTATGTAAATCGTCCCATATTTCTAACCACATGTATGCAAAGAATTTCTTTAAAATCAAAGAGTGTCAAAACATTAAAATGAACAGTTGATGTGAACACAAAGGCCATTTCTACATGAACATAAAAAATACTTCACTTTTGCCAAAATAAACATCTTTGATCTTCATGCAAAGTTTGCATTGAAGTGGCAAACATTGACTGGATTCAACACCCTCACATGAGCTCCCAATACAAACAAAAACATGACCACTTCCCACTTTGACATTTTTTTACACGCTCTAATCATCTACAAATTACATGGGTCATGAGTGTATGGATTGATATCCATGTTGGCTTGATGTTCATAGTTATTTTATTGTGGATGAATGATTTAGGTGGGTTAATGTAGGGAAGGAATCTTCCATCAACCAAAAATGGGTTGCTTGGGAAGTCAGGGGTCAATGGCCTTAAATAATTACATGGAGACACATATAGTGTATAGTGTTCAATAGTTGTCCTTTGTCCATGCAAGAGAATGAAATATAAATTCTTGGGGGAATCTCATAACATTACTCCGCCATATGGTTGAGATCACTTTATGTATATAAAATCTGACAATAACCTCCACCACCAAAATAGTCTTATGTAATGGGAAGAGTTTAACACCAATATAAATAATTGTTGAGAATAACAATGCCTTCAAACAATTAATGATGATGTTGGTTATAGTTTCCTCAATGAACAATGTCTAAGATAAACAATGATTTTAGTGAATAATGCCAGACTATAACTCCACCCAAATTACAACTATCAACCTTAGTGTTTGAATAGAAAACGAATACACACACACACACCATTATTCAGCCGCATGCTTGTGTCCCATTCTATATTTAGCATATGACATGGGCCTCCACTATCTTACCTTCATGGGAAGAAGTCGATACTGGAATGAATAGTGAATAGTGCCAATATTGATAGTGAGTAGTGTTGTTATGAATAGTATTTTCAATGAATAATGCATGGACGAACAATGCTTCATGTGAATAGTGTTAAGAAGAACTTTACTTTTTGTGACTAGTATCGGGATGAACATTGATTATTGTGAGTAGGTTGGAAATATAACTCCACCCGAATTTCCAAGTGCCAACCTTAATATACGAATACTACTTTGTTTGGGGGCTACTTGTTTAAATAACATATGTGGGCGAGAGCTACACAATTGATCGGATTGATTGATTATAGTTTTAATTGCCCCGACATATAGTGTTGATTTAACATATTTGGAATTTAAATCAACATCTTGCCATGACCTATCAATCCAAACAATATGGGTCGGGACAAGGTGTCTTACTTTTCGAGTCGTCCCCCATTGATGTCACCTAAGACAAATACTAAGTCCAGTGTATTGAAACATTCAACTTATTAGTGTTAGTTGATTTGGCTGTGGAATAAGCATCACATGTCCAATTGTAATGGAGCTCAAATAGGATGAATTAGCTACAAACCTATGAGGGGCAAGTTCTTCCTTGATCCCCTTTCCTTAAACAAGATTGATTAGGGCTTAGGGTTTAAATAGCAAAACGTCATGCCCTAGACCTTGCTAAGGTGCATGGCCCTGCTATGGGCACTTCCAACTTCCAAACAAAATTCTAAACATTTGAGTGGATTGGAAATTTTCTCATATGGTTGGGAATCACAACTTGTGCAAGCTATCAATTCAAGGTTCCAAATCATAGTTGAGATGCAAAAGTTATAAGAGGTCTAATCAAAGAGCATGTTTCTCTTTAGGTCATCACATATGGCTTCCCTAATGTGTTAGCAATCGAACCTAAGATCGTGTCTATATTTTTAGACATAGTCCAATTTTATCCTAACATGTGTCATGTTGGTGTCCAATTTAACCTACAAGCTTTTACATATACCACTCAAATACATGTGTTTCATTAAGAAAATGACCAGATAAGGCTCACATAACTTAAAAAAAAAAAAGCGGGTGTTAAACAAACACTTTCAACTTTGGACCCACTTATTTTAGGATATAAAACTCGCAACTAGTGCAAGCTGATTGGCAAATCCAAATCATGCTCATAGCCATTGTATTGTACAATGCATATGAATATCTTATTAATGATAGTAGTGAGAATTTTGTTCGTAATTGAATGATCATATATCAACCCATATGATCAGAAGCACGTGTTTATTCATTCTTTACATGAATATACAATTGCTTCCAATTTTGTACACTATCAAGTGTGGAATAATTAATAAAATTTGAAGAAGTTGTCCAATCTCTTTTAAACACTTGTCTTCACGATGTTTGTTCTTTGTCCCTCGCCTAACCACATACCAAGCAAATATAAGTGTTTGATTGAGAAACACGGGGGGGGGGGGGGTCACTCCATTGCCAAGTTGAACATCACGTGCGGCCAAAAAAAATCTACTTTTGGTAAGTTGCATCACCAAAATGGGTCAAAATTTTATCAAATTTTTTTCATGGATAGATATACATGGTATCTATTACATAGTAAAAATGGTAACCAAATTTGATGATCTATTTTTTTTAATAAAACATACCGTTTCTAACTAGAATGATGCAGAACTGAACTAAAAAAATTACTAAAAAAATGAAGATGACTAAAAATTTCAGAAAAATATACAAAAGTTATTATCAATGGTTATATATATGTAGAAAAAATTTCATAATTTTTAAATTTATCTATTCCATGTAATATAGGGGTAGCAAACTTTGGCCGCACGTGGTGTTCAACTTGACATGGAGTGAACCCCCCATGTTGAGAGAAGTAACTGACTAAGGTTGAGGCCTTTATAACCAATAAAACAAGAGAATTTGCATCTATTCAGGAGGAGAAATAGTTGGGGATTGTTATTCTTGTGATGAGAAACAAATTCTAAGGATTTTTTTTTCAAATTTCTTTTCATGAATATGTTACAAATTTTGAAGCAGTATAGTTTAGGGGAACACAAAGTCAATCTAAAAGTAAACCCATAACCGCTCGTCTAAATGCTAATTCTTGGTTACGACAATGTCAAAACTCTTATGAGAGTTGCCAATCACAAGCCACCACCACATACATAAACCTTAACTTCGTTCCCCCTAAACATATATAGATCTCATCCATGTCGGCATTGCAGGTACCCTCGTTGCATGGCCAACTATGGATGCCTCGACCTTAGCACCTAAGCGTACCTTGAGCTTAACAACTTAGCATGGCAAGTAAGTTAGGTAGAAGTGAATACTACTTTCACACAGGCTAAACTAGTGGCCGCCCTTTGAAGTGCCGATGTAAACTTACAATGATGACTCTCAAATTTACACTCGTGGCAAACCGGTGTCCCGATGGAGACTGGGAACCCTCCCCCCTCTTCCTCTTAAGTCACCTGTGTACCTTTTGTACATTGGAACAATAATAAAGGCCGAAGCAATTCAAATTTCATTAGTAGTGCATCTCAGGCAGGGCTGGGGTACTTTGCTTACTTACTTGCTTACAAGCATCGCGTATTCCAAAAGCCTAACAAGGCAGTGACAATGGCAGGCAGGCAGACAGGCAGGCAGGCAAAAAAGCATGTCTCTGCCCGTGTTATATGTGAGAAGTTTGTGAAGTTTAGTGTACTGACTTATCATCTCACTGCCCCATCTTGGATGGTTTATGATTCTACACACAGTAGTCTTTTTCGTTAAGCTGTCCGGACCGTGTTTAGGCCCACCTGATCAGGCTCCCAATTTCCCACACTAAGTAGTGTACTTGATCTTTTTGGTTTGGATTCGATTTAACTAAGATGATGATGTTGTTGAGAAAGGTCCAATCATGCCCATGTGTACTTTGCATGTAAGCAAATCCGTGTCTCTGCAATCTTCAACGGATCATGAGCTCCCTATGTGTATGTGTATGTGTATACATTGAAGCGTTGGCGACTCGCTTATCAACGTACGCTAACTTCGTGACATTGTTTAGTGTCCGAGTTAGAGGATGAAGGGTTGGAATCATGGGTTGCTTGGCGTTGGCTAACTAGGTGGGGAGTCTTTTTCTTTTTGAAGGCCGGTGTCCCATTCTTTTCTATATGTTGTCTTCTTTGGGAGCAAGCATGAATGAAAAGTTTCTTTGGCTGCATGTTAATATCCCCTTTAGGACACGAGTTCTATTACATAGTAATCGATGTAATATATGAGTATCATTAGGACGACAAGGTTTTGTTTTTGTTCTAATATTTCTAAGTTTTTTCCCACTACAATTTTTTGAAGAAGAGCTTGAAGGGAACTTTCCCCAACAGGGCAGCACATAGTCGTCACCTTGTGGTGTGGCTCAGCTCAAGGCGCAACACTGAGCCGTGCGGCAAAACACACCAATGGCGAAGATGACAAGTTTGAGAGCCCTAAAGGCTGCAAGCATAAACTTTGGAGTAACACCAACCTTGAATGAGCATAATAGTTGGGCCGCCAACAGTCCAATGTAGTATATTGTATGAAAGTTGAAGGCATGTTATGCTACACCACAAGTTTAGACACCACACCTAGTTCAATTTAATTATGAAGGTATGTTCAAAATCCCCTTAAAATGAATGAGTAAATAATTGCACTCATGTAATGGCAAAATACTTCTCAATGCTCAATGCATGCATTGAATGTGAATTCACAATGTGGCACATCTCACAAAACCCTTGAATTGTAATATGGTGTTGATGTGACATAAGTCTGGTGTGATCTTTAATACCTCAAGTGCTTGCCATTTTGTATACAAGCGAGCCTCTCGTCCATCCAACAAAAAAACTTGACCCCCCCTATAGGTTTGTGGTTGTTTCATGTCAAATGACTTGGACTAGACTAATTCAGGGTCTTCAAAACTAATTATGGTGTCAAATCAACTAAAACAAAATGTAAAATGGGTTCCAAGTTTAGGACGTAAAAACTTTGAAGGGACAATTTAAGGCACAGCTTACTTAAGGTTATTGCAAAGGATTACGCCATTCATGGTATTTAGTGTCACTTACTATTTGGAAATATTCAAGGCTAGAACTTCTCGCTATAAATTTCATTTATTATCGCAAAAGATTAATTAGGTTGTATGGACAATATACAACATAAATAACTTTACTCGGTGAAAAGTTACATTCTTGGCAAAAACTTATAGCATTGCATAACTTCGAATAGTAAGTGACACTAAATACCATGAATGGTGTAGCTTACTGGGGATGGTTGGAAATAACCAACTCTAAACACACATGGAAACTTGCATAAGTAGATACATGACATGATTAAGGTTGAAGGAACTCTTCAAGCCTTTTTCACATAACACCACACAATGTTCACTTGTTGT
Organism: Polytrichum formosum; assembly: GCA_964035585.1. Lineage (NCBI taxonomy): Eukaryota > Viridiplantae > Streptophyta > Polytrichopsida > Polytrichales > Polytrichaceae > Polytrichum > Polytrichum formosum. The sequence continues at coordinate 55,813,347 of OZ037937.1, forward strand.
AAAGGGGAGGATCCAAGGTTAGGAAGGGAAAACTTTGTGTAGTAAAAAACATGAGGCCTAACTTACTTTGAATTATTTCTAGGGACTACTAAGGTAGACATGTTTACACTACAAGCATATGAATCCTAGGCAATCGTCACGAGTTGCTAGAATTCATCCTATGTCACTAGAAAATTTGCGAATCATCAACAATGATAGATTTACATGTTCTTGTCACATATGCAAGATGATTGCCCATGACTCATATGTTGATAGTGGTAGTTCCAACAAAACATAATTTGAAGACCTATAGTTGAGTGGTATGTGGTTATGTGTGAATCTAAAAATGCACACCAAAAAGATACATGTTTGAAAAAGATTGAACTACATACTCAAAATGTGTTAATTATTCTAAACTCAATAATCGACATAATTGGGAGGGACTTGTATCGTCACTTAATAAACACGACAATCTTCACTTTGAAAATGAACACGATATTCACATGAGCTCCAAAACTTAGAAGGCAAATGGTTTGCAGGCTCGATTTGGATCTGCTAATTATCTCGCACTAACTATTACGTGATTCATATCTCACTAGAATTGGGTGCAAATAGAAAAGTATCCGAATTAGGCACATCTATCTTAGCTTAGCTCTGCTTGACAGAACCCAGTTCTAAGCACATGTGGATGCTCGCATAAGCAGCAGATCTGTGACAGGATTGAGCCTGAAGGAAGTGCCCTGACATGCCTTGGTGCTCGTACTTCCTCTGCCACATTAATAACTAAGCTAGTGACCTGTGCTGACTATGCTATCCCGTTGGTTCAAATCAACACCAGTATTGTGTGTCTGCACAACACCCAGTCTGGAAGTAGCAGATTATGAGCCCTCTAGAAGATAAGTTCGAGAGTGAGATATGTTTGCAAAAGTCTTCGTTAGACTAGGCGAAGATTTCAAAATTTGGCGTGAAACTGGTGACGCAAGCGGTTTGTTTGTTGGCTCCTCTGGACACTGGAAGCAGTATGAATCATACATAAGGTAGACAACCTTTATTCAGTTACTTTTCTTATCAGGACATCTATGTTGGAGCAGTGTGTGGTTTGGTGTGACTCCAAGATCGAATATCAATAAGACATGTGATAAAAAGAGGTTGGACTACATGTTTAAAATACGGTAACCATTCTAAGTTCAATAGTCAACATATAGTAATATTGGAGAAACATGTATGATCATTTAATGAGCATGAGAATCTTCACTTTGATAGTGAAAACTTAATGATATGAGTTCTGAAAATTAAGAGAAAGTGGCTACAGCCTTGATTTGGATTTGCTGATCATCTTGTATTAATGGCGTGTTCATATCCTGGGAGAAGTGAGCTGGTCTAGCAAAGTAACCATTTAAGCCCCCCCTCCACCTAACACTGGTTATTGAAAGCTGAAAATGCAAACCTTGGACCTGATGAATAATATCAACCGAAACAGGAATTGAGCATTCACTATAGCTAAGTTAAAAGTGTCAGGGCACCTGCAATTACTCCTGGTGTGGTCCAGTTACATGACTTGTCAAATGTCAGACCTGGTAACTTCAATAGTCTGTAAAACCACATTCAACATTGAAGTGTAAAAATGGCAGGACCTTATTGCTTAGACATGGAGGAGAAAAGATCATTTAAAAGGTCATTAATACGTTAACAGAAAAGGTTTCTGAGAGAACTTTAATGCTACAAGTCATGAGTCCATATGATTTAAAGGAACCTTGTGAGATGATTGAAAGGAACCCTAAACCCTAAACTGAGATGCGCCATGCCATGGTATTGATGAAAAATGCCTTCATTAGATGTCCTTGTGCACTTGTCACTGCAGAAACTAAACATTACTGAACACTGGAGAACAGAACGAACGAAAATACCTGATTTGTCGCAGGATGTTAAAAAAGAAAAAAGAGTAAAAAGTTCCAATATTGCATACATGTTCCTTGAAGTATAATTTCTGTATGAATAATGCAACTATGCATTCATAGACAAAATCAAAATCTGCAAGTGAACCAGGTACTCTCTTCAAGAACATCTAAGGTATGTGGGTGCTATTTGGCTCTTTTTTCATGTTCTCCAATTTCTATTGATTATTTTACACAAGAAAAACTTTGTGTTGCATTGGCAAATCTATGATGAAACATACACAAAAACTGGATTGAATAGGAGACCTACCATGCTTTAGTTATGGTTATTAGAAATGCATATTTGTAGATTTCTTAGCTGGGTACATAAGTTCTCCCAATTGTGTTCACTATTGAGTGTAGAGTAGTTATGAATGCTTGATGATGTAGTCCAATATCTTTTCAACAAGTGCCTTTGTGATGTTTGCTCTTTGATCCTCACCGAACCAAATACCAATCAAATCTAGAGGTCCAATTAAAACAAGTAACCACATGACCACCACATGCTTGACCACATCCCGCCCATCGATAGAAGAACTCGAAGAGTTGAGCATCAGTCTTGGCATGCAGAGAAAGATGGATGCAACCCTGAAACTGAAAATACTACATATTTTGAGCTAGACTCCACAGCATAATAACTTCATGGAGAACAGACTAGGTCATTGTTATAATAAACCTCATCAAAACGAAGTGTCTGCAAACAACCATTCAACCTTCATCTCAGGTTGTACAGAAGATCATACCAAATTACTAGGGACTACAGAAGACTTTTAGGAATGTTCAGGGGAGAGTACTGATGAAGGAAAGATCCTGTCATATAAGTGCCATATAGGTCAACCATGTTCCTCAATTAGCCAGAAAGAAAAAACTCTTGTAAGAGAACAATGAACACACATACCAAGGAAACTAAATGAAAACAAATTGAGAAGGTCCTGTAGGTAAAGAATTTGAGCAGGTTGGTACTCATACTTTGCTGATGCTCCATTTGCATGTGTAAACACTTGATAAGAAAATTTGCATTGGGACTAATTGTGCCTCAATCATAGATAATATATGCAGATGCAACATTCAGCATAAAACTTTCCAATGCACAAAACGATTTGGTCAGAGAATCACCATAATAGCACTGCAAGTAGACCTGACTGATCAATATCAAGCTCATATTTAGAAAATTCTGAGTTGAACATTTACTTCTTTGACTTCTTAACTGGGGCAACACTCACTGGAGCCTCAGCAGCCTGTGCAGGGGCAGCAGACTCAGGAATCCCCTGTGCCAAACGCTCCTCCCTTCTAGCAATCTTCCTCTCCCGAGTAGCTTTGTTCTTTGCACGCCTAGCCTCAAATTGGTCAGATAAAGTCTTTTCACGTGCCTTCTCAGCCTTCGACTTGTGAATGCTCTCCATCAACACCCTCTTGTTCTTGAATACATTACCCTTGACTTTCATGTACATGTCATGGTACATATGCTTGTCGATCTTTTTGGCATCACGATACTTTCGGAGAAGACGTCTCAACACTCGCATTCGCCTCAACCACAATACCTACATCACCACAATCACAAGAGAATTTAACAATTGCAAATTACAAAATCAACACCATCAATTACAGCTTCCACCTGAAAGCAGATATCTATCTAGTTCCTATTCCTTGTCCATTAAAGAACATGCAGTGCATAGAAACTCATCTACAACAGTACCAATGAGCTCCCTTTGAATAGTTAAATTGGTTAATCTTGAACCCAACAGTCTGGAATAGCTAATATGCAGCCTGTATAAGAATAGGAATTGAAACACCTGCTGTTTCCAGCATTCCTAGAGTAAAAATTCTCATGGAAACAAACACCAAGACAATGAATCAAGCTGAGATTGAAGGAAACGTTTGGCTCACTTTATTGAGACTTGATTTAAATGACAGTTGTATAAGTCAGGTGCTAACAATTGATTCACTAGATTCACGACAAGGTCAGAAACCTGGCTCACGCCCAAACAACATGACGCAATTTGTTCAAACAATACTCTGCAAACAATCGTTAAAGCATTGCCTAATTAATGTGTCACAGATCAAGGGCCTGATTAACAACACCAATGACTTTTACTTGAATTCAAATTATACTGATGTCCCTACCCAATGTATATAACCTACCATAAGAACTACATCTGGTAGCAAGAAATTTTCAAAAGGCTAAACCCTACTAGGGTCTACAAATGAAAATTTGACAGAAACCCCTGAATTCAAGCACTCAAAAATTGCAATAGAGTAAACCACAGAACCTGATAGACAAGCATATGAAAATCCACATGCATTGCAGCTGACTAAACCTCAAAAAACCAATCAACATAAAGGGCGTTCGCTTAGATGCAAAAAACATTGATGTATGTTCCAAATTTACATAATCTCATATTATAACTAGATTCAGCAGCAAGATATTTCCAAAATGAAAAACCCTACTAGGGTTTAGGAATGAAAAATTTGATAAAACCCCATAAATTCAAGTTTTCAAAAATGGTGACAATGTAAAACCGCAGATATGCACTGCGGCTAGCCTTCCCTGAAACAGTAGAGCTGGCAAGTTTATCTAACTTTGCATTTCAACGTATGGACACCCCCAATCAAACGCAAGTTCGACCACCACCACATGCCGTATAAAAGAAAATTTCTTGCTACATCCAGTACCAAGAAATTCCCAAAAGGCCAAACCCTGTTAGGGTAAAGATTTCACAATACCACGTAAATTGAAGCTCTCTAAAATGGTGACAGTGTAAAACCGCACACGTGTACTGCAGCTGGCTTTACCAGTACAAGAAGAACTGGAAAATTGACAAACTTTAAAGTTCAGCACAAGCTCACCCCCAATCAATGTCGAATTCAATCGCCATTGCTTGCCATATGAACAGAAGAACTCTCACTACATACAGTAGCGAGAAACTTTGAAAAGGAAAAACCCTACTGGGTCTAGTAACTATAATTTCACAAAACATTATGAATTCAAGCTCTCAAGAATGGTGAAAACATGAAACCACACAAATGCACTGCAGGTGGCCTACCCTGTCCAAGAAAAGCTGGCAAATTAACAAACTTCATATTTCAGAACAAGGATTCCGTTCCAAGCCATATGAAAAAAAAAAAACCCTTTCTACATCCAGTGTACATACATGTGAATTCAGCTCTAAATAATGGTGACAGTGCAAACCCCACACATGTACTGCGGCTGGTTTACCAGGACCAGAAGCGCTGGGAGATTGACAAAATTCGCGGTTCAGCAGAAGGACAAGCCCAATCATTGTTGCATACCATACGAACAAAAAAATCTTGCTAGATCCAGTAGCAAGGAATTTCCAAAGACCAAACCCTACTAGTCTAGAAACAGAGCTGGCAGAATTGATCAACTTCGCATTTCAGCATAGTGACAACCCCCAGTCAAAGTTGAATTCAATCACTGTTACATGCCATGTGAAAGAAATTTCGCAACAAATAAAGGATCAGGCGATCCTGGGACATGAGTGACTGACATACCTTGGTAGGGAGCCTGGCCTCGCGGGTACCGCGGCGCTTTCCGTAGCCGGAGTGACGACCCTTGCGCTTTGCCTCGAGGGAGCGGCGAGCACGGGCACGGGAGTGGATCTTCTGCGGCTTGCGGATGACGAAGCCGTCCTTCACGAGCTTGCGGATGTTCTGGCGGCTGTTTGCCATGGAAATTTCATTGACTTCATTGGGGTCGAGCCACACTTTGCGCTCACCGCACTTGAGAACTGAAGCGGCCAGCCGCTTCTGCAGCTTGAGGGACACCATGGCTGCACTGCCTGGCTATGGCGGACGCAGGGATGCAAACCCTAGCGACGGTGTGCAAAAGAGAGAGAGAGCTCGCCTCCAGGCCGCCGCTCTTCTCTCTCTCGCTCTCCCCTTCGGTCCCCCCGCGGCCCGGCCAATACGCATTCACACCCCGCCCGGCCCGGCCCGGCATCCTGTTCTATTAACCCCTAAGAGCATGACCACACATTGTACACCAAACACTAAGTTATGCGGTTTAGGCTCTTCACCCATCTTCGGTTATGATTTGGGCGAACCAACCCATACACTCGTTCCTTGTTGGATGCCTAAACCCTTGCCTCCAAGGAACCAGTGTACGGGTTGTTTCGTCCCAGCCATTCGGTTATGTGGTTCCATCCTAAGCACCCTGGAGAGTCCCCTCCGCTCTCTTTTCGGGTCCCGGTGGCCTTGCATGGTTTTGGTAATGAAATAAGGTTTGTTTCATTTCTCTCAAAAAACAGACACACGTATGTGAGTGTTATTCGATAAGTTTTCTTGTTCTCCACTGTCTATTCAGCATATTTACGTCTTCGAGTTTGTGTTGCATTAGCAAATATGTAATGAAACCTTAACAAAAAGAAGATTCAAAATCATATTTCGCATGCTTAAGTTACAATTATAGGAAGTATTTGTTGGTCGCTTCTTTAATTGAATACATAGGTCCTCCCAATTGTGTTCACTTTTCAAGGGAGTACACTAAATATGATATAGAGTGTCATATGACATTTTATGTCATCGTGGTAACTTTTTGGATGAGACTTCTTATGAATAAGCGAACAAATATTGTCATGGATGATGGATGAGTTCATCCATTGGCCAAAACCCTACCTTCTCTTGTCAGCAACTTGTGATAAAATATTATCATGGATGATTGAAATCTGGATGAAAACTCACTTGGTAAGTGACAGTAATTGCAACACTGTAAACCTATAATCCCCAAAAAAATTTACAAGGAATGACAAATAATGATGGGCTAACATTTAGTGTTGGTGGCACTAAATATCGTGGTTTACAATTCGTATTGAGCAAGACAATAATAATTGGTGGCACTAAATATCATGTTTAGTTTAGTTAATAAAATACACAAATGTAGCCCAATCTCTTGTAAACATGTGTCTTTACCACGTTTGATTTTTCATCCTCACCTAACCACACACCGACCAAATTTAGGTGGCCAATTAAGAAAATTATCCAGACTAATCTACTATATAGTAGACCACATACAAGTGATGACGAAGTTGTTGTTCCAAAATTTTGAATGGCCGACTCTCAACACTGACATTTCGAGCAGAGGGTGCAGAGATGACCCCGGACAATATCTCATATGTAGGGGTGCAAAGGGTCGAGACTACACATTCTTAAACTAGTGTCTTATGATACACATGGCTTTAGATAGAAAATTGGAGTTGAAATCTATTTGTCAAAGATTGTGAGATTTTGAAATTTGGTTGCCTTATATTTGAGTTGAAATTCACCTCTCTATAAGTTGTATATTTGAAGGGGTGGAAGGCTTGACATCCATGACATGATCATAATGAAATGCCCACACCAAATTAGCAATTTGGTCTCTTAAAATAATGTTGATGGACAAACAACTTCGACGGTAACCACTCATGATGCGGTATTGTTTACACGTTATCTACATAGAGTTGTGATTTGTTAGGGTGGTGTGATCATGTTGAGAGTAATATATATGGGAAGCTCTCCTAGAGCTATTTTCATTTATGCTTCCACAGCAAAACCATGTTGCGTTACGGAGGGAAAATAAATCCCTCACAACTTGCAACATGATTTAGTTCACCATCCTCTTTATTATCCCCGTCTTACTTTCATCCACCTTTCATCCATTTTAATCCATTTTTTGTCCTTTTCAATTCATACTCATGTAAAGCATGATGTTGTGCAAATTGATGAGTTGCACAGACAAGAGTTGCTTCATGATTCTAGCCCAAGTTTAAATTTTGCACATTTTTTAATTGTTTCCTAATCCTAAAATAATTGCATTGGGAGCCCTCTTGATGGAAGCACTTTGTGTTGCTACATTGTGTTTGAGTTTTTTTGCATCGCAAGCACTCCCAATGCAAATGCTTTTAGGGTTAAGGGTTTAGATGCTTTGTTGCATTGTGTTTGAGTTTATTGCATTGGGAACAATTCCAATACAAATGGTTTTAGGGTTTATGCTTGGATCTATTGCAATTTGCATGAAGAGATGTCCCGTAACTAAATGATCTTGTTAGCCCAATCAATGTGTTGCATTTAAAAATTGTACAAGTGCCCTTTTTTAACGTTTGTAATTTTGTTGAAGCATACGATATTCTCATATTTGTTTGTAATGTTGTTTTGGGTAGTGAGTTCTTGTAGAGTAGATCCGGAGGTCTTACGATCTAGATGGTTTTAGTGTAGAGTTATTGAGAAATTAGATCATCCATTTCTAAGTTTCATTTGTTCACTAGAGGTAGGTTTTATGTAGACATAATATGGGTACCCAATGGTTGAAGCATTTGGTGTCTAAAAACATTGGAGGGAACGTAGGCAATTTTTCTTTATCAACAGTGGCTACATATTTAGTCAATGATCAAGTTGAGAAATGGTGTGCCAAGGTGGTGGAGGACACCTATCAAAACACCATGAAAATTAGAATTGTGTATGTGGTAAAAGGTAAAACGACCGCACCATCTTCCATCAAGGTGGCCGACATCAAGATGTATTTTGATGATCGTGTCATCTTAAATATTTGTGAATCTTCCACCATCAATGATGTCAATTATGTTGGGCTAGTGATCCTTGCCGCAAAACTAAACACATATATTTGTGAGAAATCGGATGGAATTTGCTTTCATGTGGTTTGCCAAGGATGAAAAATTGCTAGACGATACCGCAAAGAGATTTTGTTCCATGGTTACTGATTTGAAAGCCCTCATTCATGCGCCAACACAAAAAAAAACAATAAGAGGATCCAAGCAAAGATTGGGAGACCTCCCAATCTTAAGTAGCAGTAAACCTGGGGGAACATCCTCAGGTCCACCTCGAAGGACACTGGAGAAACAAAAAAGGGGATCAACAAAGGATACAAAGCCCCCCTCCCCCCCCCCAATCCATAGAAAGCTACCTTTGCAAGACTTTACATGTGCATGTAGAAATGCTAAAACACAAATCCTAAGAAACTAGAGACTATCAACCAAGCCATCCATAACCATTTGGAGCAACTATATGTTTGGGGGTGCAAACCTCTTGACTACGTTGAAGGACACAAAGTGAAGGTGTCATTGGAACGTGTACATTGCACACTAGCTACATGGATACATAGGCAAAATTTAGAGGGTCGTCATCATTACTTGATGGGTGAGGTAATAACGCTACATGAGTCCCGGGCTAGAGTTCCATTCTTCGTGATGCATGTCAAATTGGATAGAGAGACCAAAGAATACAAACCTTTGTCTAAGAAACCTAACCCCAAACAAGCTATGTTGGAAACCGATTTCTGGATTATTGGAGGTCAACATACAATAGAGGCAACGAGGGAAGTGATGAACAACCTGAAGTTTTCCAACCAAGATAATATCAAGGTTTACTGTAGTTTCCATGAGATTGTTGTTGTGTGGTCATTGGACAAAGAGAAAGTGATGTACATGTCCAAAGTGTTGAACTTGAAAATCCATGACAAAGATGCAAAGCCTACCTTCTCCAAGGATGTCACACAAGGAAGAGTAGTTTGGGTTGATCTTAAAGAACCGTAACATGCAAAATTGGATGGCATACATTCAACATAATGGAATGTAAGTTCTATCACGGACCTTCAATTTCTTTGTGGGATGTTTTATTTGAGATGTTTGTCCTCCGGGAGGACTCCCGATGCAAGTGCATGCATATTTTTGTATGGGCATTTGGTTTTGTCTTGGCATCAAAAGGTCTCCTGATGCATATGCCTGCACACTTGCCATTTGTGTAGAATATACAATTTGACCATGCTCTTGGACTTGTTTAGAAATTTAAACTATCAATGACAACAACCTTCCATGATACATGCAACATGAAAGATTGTCTTCTTTTGGTTATTTGCAGTGATAGTGCCTTTACAACTTGGGTGTTAGTGTTTCAACAATGGGTAGATGGAACGATTCTAGACGGCGATGGGTTTCATACTTGGGAACATCCAAACGACCTCCTTCCATGAAGTCTTACATGAACTGCATTCAAGGTCTTCCGGATGAAATGCTTCAAGAGATTGGCACTTTAATTCTTGAGAAGAAAGTGTGCAACAAATTTGTGTTGTTTTGTGTGGAATCTTTTGTATCCCTTGTTGATATGTGTGACCAAGAAAATGATGAAGTCGTTATCATGAAGAGCTCATGACATGGCATGGTTAAGAACATCCCCACAAGGGGAAGGGTTCCAAGGCGTGGATTTACCAAGATTGTGTGGACATATCCAACAAACACAAATTCGATGCCTCCTTCATGACCATGATGAGGAAGCTCGTGAGGGGAACTGACGCATAGAAGACATGATTGAAAGAGAGGAAGGACCGAATGAAAATTTCCCAAAAATCAACTTTTAGAAATTTTTGGTTAGCAATTGAATCTTACATGCAAGGTTTGCAACCCATGGAAGTCCCAGATTATAGTTTGAGGGATAAACCAAGGTCATCAACACAAAGGACTGGAATGACGTTATGAAGGCTTTGGGTGTTTGTGTTCTTCTAGATATAGTATCCCCATCGAATTTCTTCACTCCCATTGATGTGGCTCTTACACTCCCAATCCAACACCATTTCTTGCAAAATTTAAAAAACGAGGTTGTGCAAAACTCTACACCATTGCATATACAATATATCTTATGTTCCTTACAAACTATAGCAGGATGGGCCAGATGGCTTTGTGAGATGATTGTATAGGATTAACACATTATGGTTGTGCACGGGGGGGTCACTCCATTGTCAAGTTGAACACCACGTGCGGCCAAAAAAAATCTACTTTTGGTAAGTTGCATCACCAAAATGGGTCAAAATTTTATCAATTTTTTTTCATGGGTAGATATACAAGGTATCTATTACATAGTAAAAAATGGTAATCAAATTTGATGATCTATTTTTTAATAAAACATACCGTTTCTAACTAGAATGACGCAGAATTGAACTAAAATAATTGCTACAAAAATGAAGATGACTAAAAATTTCAAAAAAATATACAAAAGATGTTATCAATGGTTATGTATATGTAGAAAAAATATCACAATTTTTAAATTTATCTATTCCATGTAATATAGGGGTAGCAAACTTTGGCCGCACGTGGTGTTCAATTTGACATGGAGTGAACCCCCCGTGTGGTTGTGTTGCCTAATACTAAATCGGATAAAATTTGGTACATGCACGGGAAACCTAGGTCTTGGTGTATATATGTTGATGATTTTCATGAAAATTCTTGCAGAGGCTAAAAATGCAAAGCATTTGGAAAAATTGTTCAGTGTTAGCAAATTAGTGACTCTATTGATTTGGAGATGCTAAAGCAATCTCCTATGGGGAATTGGTCAACCATGGGTGCTCAATTCAACATTTCATCTTTTCACACCATTGTGGGATGAGCACTAAAACCTGACAATAAATTCTCAACATGCAATGTGGTAACAATTTAATATTATTGGGTCTCCACAAACAAGTTCATACTATCGACATTGTCACAAAAAACTTAGTACACAAATTACCAAGAAATTGAAGCAAAAATCAATTTTTTTTTTGTTGAGTTCAACGTTGAAGCGAATTGTTGATGCAATGCAAAGGATTAATGACAAACAAAAGAGCGTTGCAATGGAGTAGTTGAAGATGAAGAGATGTGCAACGGAAACTAAAGGATGTTGGCATGGAGGATATAGAAGACATGCATGCCCATGATTTTGACGGATTTAACAATGAAATGGAGATTTACAATCTTGCCAATACAGAGAATGTGGGGGGAGAGAAAGGGGACCTCAAACACTCATAGGCATCAAGAGAGCTCCCGATGCCCCAAATTGGACCACAAACCCTTGGTCACTCTCCACCTCACTTGATTTTTGTTCCTGCCTGTGAAGTTGTAGTCACACCTACTCCTAACCTTGCATTTTCTATGCCCTCACCTCCATCTCATGCACCCGATGTGATAGAGGATATTTTGTGCTTCAAATATGAGGAAGACGTAATTTTTGTAGGATATTAGAGTTATCCGCTAAACACCTGCTAAGTTGGGGGAGTTAGGGGAATCACCCGTTGGTAACCAAAAAGCCAGCCCGTCAACAACATCTAAAAAAACGCGGACCCAAACTCTTTTCAAGGTGTGGGAGACCTCCAAAACGCATTTGACCATGGGTTCACTAGACAGAGTGGGCCCGTTAGGGTTTTGAGACCGGGTCTAGTTGAAGCCCGACTTCCACATGCAGCAGGGGTCGGAGTTGTGTTCCTCGCGACCTAGCCCATTTGCTGTGGTTCGTGTGTGGTGGAGGAACGATGAGTGTTGTGAGCAAAGGCACGTTGAATGCTATGAGGAGTATCGCTAATTGTTGCGGAGGACCGCTAAGTGCACCATTCTTTCTTTTTGGTTACCATGGTTTGTTCACCTGGCTTATCATGGATAAGCCAAGTGCGGCTTAGCTTTTGTGGAGATGTGAGCTCAATATGGTGCTCACATTTGCTTTTAGTATCAAAAACCCATTAAACCTCGCACTTTGGCATTTCCTCAAATTGCTCAAAAACATAAAAATAGTGAAGCTTTAGGTTTTGATTCAAATTAAGATTGAATACTTGAGCGGGGGTAGCGTTGGAATTTAGGCTTGAAGAACCAGTTGGATTGTTAGTTCGATGGTTAGGTTAGGATTTGGGTTAGCTTAGTTAGTATGTGGGTGGGGATTTAGTGAAAATTGTGGGTCTTAGTTTAAAGTTAATGTTTGTTTAGGACTAGTGGGGGTTGGTTTAAGGGGGGGGGGGGACAGCCTCCTCGGAGGGATGAACCCCGGGATTTATGGGATCAGGGGACCAAACCAGAAGAGCTCCGGCGTGCGGTAGAAAAAAAAAGGCCCCCGACCCTGGCTCTCGAGGAGGAGGGGGTGATTCAGATTCAGGCAACCCGAAATGTGATTTCAGATTCAGGCTACTCGAAATGTGATTTCAGATTCAGGCTACTCAAAATGTTGATTTTAGATTCAGGCTACTCGAAATGTGATTTTAGATTCAGGCTACTCAAAATGTTGATTTTAGATTCAGGCTACTCGAAATGTGATTTCAGATTCATGCTACTCAAAATGTTGATTTTAGATTCAAGCTACTCAAAATGTTGATTTAGATTTAGGCGACTCGAAATGCGATTTCAGATTCAGGCTACTAAAAATGTTGATTTTAGATTGAGGTTGCGACTCAAAGAGACGGAGTCGGGGGCTTCTAAGGGCGGCCAGACAAGGAGAAAGCCTTGAAGGCTCCGAAAGTCAATTGCAGAGAGGGTTGTGTATCAGCATCGTCGCTCGAAATCGGAGCAGGCTAAGGCTGGGTAAGCCACAGGCCTGGAGACAAAATCTTTGTGCACTGGCGGTTCCAGCTCGCCGCTGACGGGCGGTGACGGGTGAATGTGGCAGCGCACCCTTAGAACCAGCCGAGTCCGAACCGGATCATCTAACCAGTTATTTGGTTTTTGAGGTATTAGGGTGAGGCTGGGCACTTAGGGTTGGCAGTGGTAGTGAGAATTAAGGTAGTGTAGGTTGATGATCTAGTGCAAGCCCACTGTGTTGTTGGGCTCACAAAAGATCACTGGGATAATGCTTAAGGAAGTTTAGTGATTCACTGTTTTGGGTTAGGATGATGACATTAATGAGTATTTCTAAATGCTCATACCTGGTGCTAAGGAAATAAAAATCTTGTGTGTCATGTTCAAATTGTGGAATTTTGAGAGGCAATCCCAAGGATTGAAGGAGTTATTACAAATGCATGTGAGCCATAGACTTGCACCTGGATTACGACGCTTAAAGGTGGAGGTTTATGGCTGACAGGAGACTCTCTCAAAATTTCGTGAACATGGGTCTTATAGGCGAATGCATTGATTGACTCATTGTTGGAAAGCCATAATCGTATACATCATTTTTGTTTAGGGACACTCTGTAATTTGTCCGAATCGCCGAAGTACATGAGGAATATCAAGATCTCCGAGCCAGTCGCTGCTTTGGATGTCCACATGAAAAAGCAGATGCCAACAAAATTATTGAGAACCTTGGGAGGAATTTTTGGTGCACTGAATCGTGAAGCCATGAATGAACTTACAGTCACTTAGATTGAAAGTGTGCAACATGGAGATCCGCATTGATTTGGTGCCAAGAATTGCTTTGGGGGAGTCATTTTTCTGTTTCTTTTGGCTCCATGATTTGCTCATCTTCTGAAACTTGGAATGAGAAGATTTTTGTGATTTTGACCCTACTTACATTCTTCAACTCATGTCTAAGAGCATCACCACCCATCAGGGCACCCTGAACTGAAAAACTCAAACTCAAACTCGATGTTCATTGGAGTTCAGTTTGGAAATTGTTAATGTGCCCCACCCACATACTTCATTTTCAGGGCGTGTTCTCTGATTTGATAGGAAATTGGATGGTTAGTGATCTTTGGTAATTTCCCTGATGTCTTGAACTTCAACTGGTTACTTCTCAAACTCGTTAAGTTGGCCGAAACCCTAATTAGAGAGAGCATATAAACAAAGCTAGTAGGAGTTGTTTAGTGCATGGTGCCTCTCATCTTACACAGTTTTGCCTCTCCTCTTCTACTATGTTGCCTCTCATTTGTGAGTAAACCCTACATGTATTTCCATTAGTTTGAGTCTAAATGTGCCTCTGCTCCATAAGTTTGAGTTTGTGATGAGTCTTGGTTAGTGGCATCTGTCAAGTTGTATTTGTGTTGAGGTTGCATTTGCGAGTTTTGGTTAGTTGCATCTAATTCCTATTTATTGTTTGCCATGTATACCCTAGAAGCTTGTGTTGTAGTGTAGCTCATAGGAATCACATCGTGTGATCCTTGGGATGTATGTGAGGTAAGGGAAATTAATCTCATCCAGATTTCATGAAGGAATTGGGTGAAGAGACTCATAAGTGAGCAACACATTTTGTAGATGTAATTTTGCATCATGACATTCTGCACCTTTAAATTTTTTGATGTATCAATTCTGTGTTGTAGTGTGATATTTCTTTGACATTTGTAGGTAGGTGAAACCTTCAAGGTGACTTCAGGATTCTTTTGATTTATTTTTCTCCATGTATACCCTAGAAGCCTGCGTTGTGGTGCAGCTCACAAGAATTCTATCGTGTGATCCTCGGGAATGTATGTGAGCTAAGGGGAAATATTCTCATTTATAGGCCATGAAGGAACTGGGTGAAGAGAATCGTAATCAAGCAGCACATTTGTAGATGGAATTTTGCATCATGAGAGGAAGAGATGATTCCAATGTTGCCACCAACGTTGCTTCATCGTCGAGTTGGTTTGATGCTATATTTAATTCCAAAATGGGCATCACGAGGTAGAGGGCCCCTGAGGACTACGGGTCTTGTTGGTATGTCATATAGATTATCTTATGTAAACTGGGGTTCTTGATCTGTGTTGTCCATCCATTTGTAGCTGCAAAAGTAGAGATGACTACTGTTCTATTTAAGATGGGGCATAAATATCTTATCCATAATAAATAAAAGCGACGTCGGTGTTTCCTTTCTACACTAGCGTGAATGGGAGCCCGTTCCTCTATACCGTGATCATGTTTTACCAAGCGTCACCGTATAGGTATTTCCTCCCTTTCAGGAGGTGGGCTCCTTTAGTTCACAAGAAAAACGCTATACCTAACCTCTAGGGGGGGTCAACAGAGGGTTGTTTGTTGTCTAATTTTCTTTTGTTTAAAATAAGATATGTAAGGTATTTAATGGCAATTTGGTGTAGATGTTTCATAAGTGTTTTGATTTCTCTTTTGGGTATTTTGAGTTTTTCTAAGTCTTTGATTGGTTGTTCATGAATAGCCCCTCTAACGCCCGCTGTAATAGTGATGAGGGGGTTGACTTGCCACCCAGTTGTTCGGAGTGTTTGGATGAGTGGGTTGTATTTCGTGGTCTTTTCACTGTGTGCGGTGTTTGGGAATTTGTCGTGGCAATATGTGAATTCAATGAATTGTATGACATTTGGTGGGGTAGGCGTTAGGGGGGTTGGCTTTCAGTGGGGGCGCCGAGCACGCATAGTATGTCGGGTTTGAGCCGTGCTAAACATGTGCATGGCATGGTGGGACATGTACAATGTAGAAGCCATGGTGGGACTATGTTGTCTTGTGGTCTAGAGTTATGGTTGCCTGCATTTATGAGGGTATAACATCTTGTGTGTTTACTTGATTGCAGTGCGTGTGCAATTTGGTGGACCGCTTTATTATGGCGTGCTATACGTAGGCCCTTTAGGTGTTGGTTTGAGCATGTAGAAAGTAAATGTGGCCATGTGTCTATGTCGTTGTTAGGGCATAGTATACAGTTTGGGTTTGGGTATAAATTGGGCTAGAAGAGGTTTTTACGGTGGTTACCCATATATTGTGCATATCGTAGTTTTAGAGTTTGTGTAATTTGGGCGTTTGTGGTTTCGGGGTTTCTCCAAAATTGGTTGGAGAGTTTGTGGTTGATTTGATCATTGGACGTCCATTTATCTATGTATGCGAATTTGGATTGGGCCCAACTGAGTTCTTGATTTTGGTGCTCTTTGTTAATGTATGTTTGTAGGTTCCGTATGGCACCCGTGTGGGTACCAGTTGGGACTCCATTTAGCCAGTATGGTGTAGTATGGGTTGTATGTATCCTAGGAATGTTGGCGAGTTTGGCTAGGAGGGCCCCATTGTTTGCTAGTTGGTCGGCGATTTCATGACTTGTGATGCATGTGTGTGCTCTAACTTTGTGAATTGTGATTTTGTGTGTGGACCAAGTTATATGATTGACTATGGCGGCGATGAGTAGTTTATCCGGGTGATTATGTTGGGATGATGGATGTCGGATGTGATTATGTATGAGGTATATATTGTTAAGGCTATCTGTGAAGATATGTGTGTCTTGCGTGTGGTGTTGTGTTCCTTGGATTGCTATTAGAATGGCGTTTAGTTCAGCTTTGAGGATGTTTTGTAAGCCTGGGAGTCTTTCCGCAATTTGAAGATTATTGGCGGGGCAGTATACGCCTGATCCCGTTGAGTTGCCTATGCCATTTTCGTCCGGGGGGATAAATGATCCATCAGTGTAAATGCATTGTTGGGGTTTGAATTTAAGGGGGTGGGTATTGTAGAGTGCTATTGGTAGGGGCTGTGTTGGGTGGGTGTTTTCCAAGTGGTGATAGTTTGGGGCTTTATGCCATGCGTGGGAGTACTTCACGTGTTTTTTAGGTGGGGTGTTTTGTTGTGGGTGGATTCTGGTTTTAATATTATATAGCTCAAGTATATTGGTTGTGACTGTGTTGGGTATTTGTGGGTTGCTTGGGGGGAAACGTTGGTTGTTGATGCTTATTATGGTGGTATATTGATTTTCTAGTTGGTGCATGTATTTTGGCCATTCTGACGTGGGATTATATTGTATGGTGTTAGGTGGGATGACTACTAATGTATGTATTTATGCGTGGGTGATGGGGAGGGGATGCTCCTTATGGTTAATGATGATGATTGTTGTGGTGTCGTGGTTTTCATGGGCTGCCATTCTGGCCCAGTGGATTGATGTCATGGCGGTTTTGAGGTCTGGAGGGTGGGCTAGGCCATTACCCGTCCATTTTGAGGATTGTGCTAATCCAGTCGAGCCGAATATTATGTCTCGGTTGTGTGGGGAGTTGTATTGCATGAGTGTCACTGGACATGTGAGGGGCGAGGAGTAGTACGAGTGTGTAATATGGTATGTTTCTATTAGGGCTTGGAGGGTGGAGGGGTGGAGGGTTTGGTGGTTGTTATGTGGGTTATGTTTTTTTGGTTTCTTTTTTGGGAGGATTGTGACATATTTCTGGGTTAGCCAGAGGATTTCGGTAACAAAGTCTTGTGGTGGGGGGTTTAAAAAATGCATCATGGGGTGTGTTTGGTTTTGATTATATCGATCCCATAACCATAGTAGTTTTGTGAGTGGCATGGTTAGAATATATGCTCCCGTGTGGTCATAGATATTGGATTCTATCCCTTGTATTTGTATGGTGGGTTTGGTAGTGATGATATCTTTATCTAGGCTACATTCTATGGTGATTAACGTGAGGTTTGTGGCTTTAATGGGGGGGCGAATGAATCTTCGGTCTTTAGATTGTGAAAAGTTTATGCAGGAGGTGTATGTGGCTAGGGTGTTGGTTTTAAGTTGGTCGTGAAGGAATTTGTGGAGTGTGAATATATTGTGGTCTAGGGCGATGTTGTCGTGATGGAGGAGTATTGACGCTTCTACCCATTTTGTCGTTTTGATTGGGTGAGTATTCCATTGGCATAGGTAGTGTTGTTTTATGGCTTTGGCCTCCCATTTGTCTTTATATGTTGTTGTTTTGGTGTTTATTATGGCTTGTATTGGTTGTCCGTTTGGGGGGTCCATTTGATTATTGGTGTTTATGGGTGGGGTGTGTGTAGGTATTTGTGGGGGAGGATTGTGGGTTGTGGATGGGTTATGAGGGAATAGTAGGCGGGCTTGTACTAGGGCTTCTTTGATGAATTTTGGGGCAGCATTAAATTTTTGTTTAAATTCTTCAGGGGATAGGATTTGGTGAGTGTCTGGGTTTTGGATTTGGGTGAGGGCAGTAATGTTATAAGTGTGTAGTTTATTGAGATATCTTCTAGCGGCTTGTTTTTGAGCTTGGGGGAGGAGGGCGTATCCTGGGGTTTGTAGCCACGCGTGTTCTATGGCTGATTGTTTTATGGGAAAATGTTTGATGGTAGTATGTATATGGATTTCATATTCCCTTTCGAGCAGGTACAATGTGAGGGCTGTGGGTGATCTTGCGCATGCCTGATATTTTAGGCATGGGAGGTGGTAGAACCCTCCATATTTTGCTGTAATGTATTTGGTTAGTCCTTGGTAAATTTGGCCTAGTTGGCCTTGGTCATTGAGGGCATTCAATAATTGTTTGCCGATACAATTGATGTAGTCAGGGAGAAGGGAGGTGGTATTAATGCCAAAGTCTTCATTGGAGAGGTGTGTTAATATGTTCGCTGTGCTCTTGGGTAGATTACAAATTTCTTTAGTTAGTTTACTAAGGATTTTGTTTAATTTTTTAATGTCTGGTTTAGAGAAGGGGACGGCATAGTAGGCGTAGGCTATTCCTGGTTTTATTACTGTGTTTAGGATGTGTATTTTTTGTTTAATCGTGGCGGGGGATGCCATTAATAGTTTGCTTTGTTTTTTGGCTTTTTCCATGGTGGTGTTTTTTTGGATGTTCCATTTTAGGGAGGGGACTAGGGGGATGCCAAGGTATGTGTATGGTTCATTTTGTGTGAGGGTAGGGAAAGGTTGGTTTTGGAAGTGGATGTGTTGTGCATGTATGTATGCTTTGAAGGTACTGGGTTTTAGATTTGATTTGTTGGGGCACCCTGTAATTGCGCACTTTGAGAGGTTTAGGTCTAGGTGTGCCCATTCTGAGAATTTTTGGAGTTTGTAGATTTGTGGTTGGATGTGTGCGATATTATTGATGAGAATGGCGAGATCGTCGGCGTATGCTATGGTGTTACACATGGCTATAGATGTTTTGAAGTGGTATCCTATGTTATTTTTTTCTAGCCAGCGAAGGAGGGGGTCTAAGAATGTAATGAAGAGGTAGGGGCTTAGGGTATCACCTTGTATGGTGCCTCTATTGATTTGAACGGGAGGGGTTGTTCCAAAGTGGTTACCGTGGAAAGAGGTGGTTGAGTTTGTGTAGATATTGCCTATTAATTCAATGGCGTCACTGGGGTATCCTAGGTCCTCCATTATTGCAAGAAGTCTTGCGTGGTCTATGGATCCAAAGGCATTTCTAAAGTCTATGTATGTGAGGTAAATGTCTTTATTGGTTAGTCGGGCATCTTCTAGGGCTGCTATTATTGTTTGGATTTGTCGAGTTGTGTTTCTTTGTGGTCTAAAGCCTTCCTGGCTAAAGTGTATTATTTTATGTTTTTCCCCATAGCTTGTAAGGAGGGCAGTGAGTGTGCTAGTGTAGAGTTTATAAATAGTGTTGGCTAGAGCGATAGGTCTATAGTTGGTAAGTAGGAGCGGGTCACCTTTTTTGTGGAGGAGTATTGTTTGACTGTGTTTCCAATATTGGGGTATATTTTTCTGGTGGTAGCACTGTCGGAAGAAAAGGAATAGCATATTGTGAAAGGTTGGGTGGAGGGCTTTGAGGATCTCGTTTGAGATGTTGTCTGGACCCAGAGTTTTTCCTCTGGCTAATTTCTTAAGACTATTGTCAAATACTTTTGGGGAGAAGTTTTCCGAGAGTTTGGAGTTGTGGGGTCCACGTTTTTCAATGATGAAACCATCATGATCATGCCATGGGTATTTGCGGACTGCGCTTTGGCAGGTTGCAGGATGGTCTGTGGGGTCATCACATAAGGGGGTTTTTCGGTTAAAGGATTTTTGTTGTGTGTGTAGGATTTCTTGTTTTATTGCTATTGGGTTTGTGAGTATGTTGTCTTTAGTGTCTTTGATGCAGTCTAAAGCCATGTTGATGGATGGTTGAAATGTTTTTTTGTGAATGGTTTTGGGTTTAGTATGTAGTAGGAGCCTGTATTTTGTGATGGTTTTTTTGCAGTTGATGGCGGTTTGCTTGGTAGTGATTTTGTGGGCTTCTATTTTGGCTTTACGTCCTATGGTGGCAATCTCTTCGATCCAATTTTTAACCATTGTGTCATTGGCGGGGGTGGGAGGGATGGTCGTGGTTTTTAGTGTATACAATTGTTGGAAATTTGGATGACTTGTCCAACTTGCGCATGGTATGGAGTGTGATGCCCGGATTGCTTTTCGAGTGCTGTGGTAAATTTTAAGGTGATGTTTCCATAGTTTTTGTTGTTTGCGTGGGAGGAAACCTCCTTGTTGGCGGGCTCTGTGTGATAGTGTGTGAGGAGTTTGTGTGTTTAGGCATGTGTCTACTATGCATGCGCTTAAAATGTTGGTTATGTCTTGGAACTTTTCTTTGGCTTCTTCCCAATCTGTGTGGCGGATGTATGTAGCGTGTAGTTTCTCAATGAGGGATTGTACTTTGAGGTTGGTGGCTTCTTGGAACTGAGTGAGGATTTTTTGGATTCTTTCTGGTGGTATGGGGTATGCTATTCTTGGGTTTTGTCTTATGGGGTTATCGTTTTTTTGGATTAGTATATTGGGGCTGAGGTTCATTTTGACAGGGTAGTGATCCGAGTTTTGATGTTGGTGGAGTAGGGTTGTGCATGTTAGGTGTGTGGAGTTTGGCATGTTAGTATAGAAACCGTCGATAAGGCTAGTAGATGAGTAATTGTGGCCTCCTTGCCGGGAGAGGGTTTTAGTATTTCGGATAGGGTGTAGGGTTAGGGTTTGCATACATTGTGCCCATTCTTTGTCTTCACGGGTGGGGTCTTGGGGTGTGCCTTCGTGAGTATGTCCTTGTAGGAAGATGTCTCTGTTAAAGTCCCATGCAAGGATGACTCTATATGTTGGGTGATGTTTTATGAGGATGTTAATTTGGGTAATCATTTCGGGTATGAGATTTAGGTCATTTGGGTGCGATGGCATGCATAGATTTAGAACGAGGAATAGTGTTAATGGTTTATTGGATATTGTGAATGTTTGTAGGTAAGGTGAGATGCGGGCTGGGGTGGGGCTTTTGGTGATGTTCTCAAGGGTGTGCAGTTTTTTGTGAATCATGGCTAGTACTCCTCCTCGCGGAGGCTCTCTTGTGATGTATTGATGGTTTCTTCCAAGGTCTGTATTGCATCTAGTCTGTGCTCATCTGGTGTCTGCTTTGCCAAGGGCGATCCCAGATCTGCTGCTGAGGGTTCTTCTGTTGCGACTCTTCGTTGTGCTCCTGTATGGTACTTGATCGGGGCCATCGCCCAGCTCTCAATCCAACCTCAATCGGCCATATCTGATCCATTTAGTTCTCATTAGTAGCCAAGGTCTTTATGAAAGACCTTGATTTTGCTTGTTGTGTAGGATCTTGTCTCTGCCCCCAGGCCACCTTCACCTCTTGTATGCAAAGTCATCTCAACTGATAATCATGAAAAGTGGTATGAAGAGTATGGGTTGCCTTCCTCACATACCATCAATACAATTTGCTTCACAAGGTAAGTTTACAGTCTCAGTGTTCTCTCTGATGTTGACCCTGTCCTGCATGTGTAATGAGACTTGTATGTAAACAACATGTATCCTCAATAGCATTTGATTCATATCTATGTTTGTTTGGCAAATGCAGTTATCTTCCATTTTCTTGTTTCTCAAGTAAATTCTTTGCTGCCAAGTGCAAGTAGTTGCATTTGATACCTTTGTTTGCCTAGGGTTTTAAAGTATGATATCTATAGAGCTGAATTGACAAAAACTTATGTGGTTGGTGTTGTCATTAGATACATCTTTAAACATCTTATGATGGACTCAGGCAGCTTGGGATCACTTACTACCAGTGCAACAACAATGTTTATCTTTATGATTCAAGTTTCGGTAGAAAGGTGAACACCTTGAACATATGCGGACATGTTGGCTGCTTGAACTCGTAGATGTTGTAAGTGTGAGTAATGTTTCAAGTGTTGTGTTCAACCACATGTTTGAGAATTTTAATAAATGACTTGTATTGGTGTGGATGTTTATCATTAAAAACAACAATGGATTTATAGTTTTTGGAAATTTCCATGGTAATAGGCCCCTTTCATTCTTGCTCAATCAAAATGCAAGTGCTTTTATAATTGACAAATTGCAAAAATATGAGTACCAATTTCAAGATATGTACCCCAAAATTGTCCCTAATTACTAATTTTGGCATCATTGCTCACATGTTACCACTCATCACCCATCCTTCATGTCTTACCTTCCCTCGTAGTAGAGCTACGAACTTTTTTGATGATGGCAATTTTCTCTTGAAACCGATTCTCTACATTTGCACAAAGGTTAATTCAAAAATGTTTGGAATTCATCTTGAATTTGTTGAAAAAAAAGGTTTGTCGAAGTGTCACATGATAAGGAAAGAATTTAGTCAAAATGCAACATTATTCAGCCATATAAACTTGTTCAAATCTATGGAAATAAGTATAAGTGAATGCATTGAGATTCATGTAATTGAAACTGGAAAGCAATGCAAGTGCTTATTAGCACTTGCATGAATAAATACACATTTGTCACCATGAAGTTTCCATGGTGGTATACAACCTGCTTGATCGAGATACATGAAAAAAATGTTGGAATGTTGAATTTTGACAATTTGTAGATTGGATGTGGTTGTGAAGGAAAGGATGGAGGATGTATTATTGATTATAGAAAGATAACAAACAATATTTACTTAATAATGTTATAAATGTCTCAATGACCCCAATTGGCATGTTTGGTATCCTATCCAAACTTGATTTATTAGCATTAGTTTCCCTCTCCCATACCAAATATATTTAGCATAGGGAAGGACAAAAATGGGAATTTATCCACGTTATAGCAAAACATAAAGTATTCCATGTTCACATGGCTTAGGTGTAACCTTGTGATTGCATTACAATGCAAATGACAAGTCCTCTTGAAGGAGTCCCTCTTATATACATTTGCACCACATGTGCACACACCCACCTTTCATTTCCCGAACATGTAATTGATGTAGTGAAAAACCCAATTGGGAGTCATTTTCCCTACTTATTACAAGTAACCATCCACATGTCAACTCAATTTCACCTACAAGTGCACTTCTACTATGTGGCTCTGCATGGTTAACCCTCAAGCGTTAGAGAGACCCTATATGGGTCTTGCCTTGCACAAAAACATGCATTTTGATCTATGCTTCCGTCTTTAACCAATTGTCAAAAATAACCTTATCAAATATGAAGTCATTCATCAAATCCACTTTTTAAATCAATTGAATACCTTGATGTAATGAATGCTTTGAATACACTTGACATGAATGTCCTTGAGAGCGGACATGTACTTGGTATATTGTTGTCAACGTCATATACATGTTGAAATTTATATTATTTATTGACATACACTAATGAATAAATTAAAGTCACAAAATCGTTAATATAAATACAAATGATTTCAGAACTTGGCAAGGACTTGTAGAGGTTGTGTATATAGGTCATACATTGAGCCCCTTAGACCTCTACCCCTTAGGTTGACGTGTGTTCTAACAAGTACGTGACGATAAATGTACAAACCCCCAACAAGTATTGAGAGAATATTTTGTTTAGTCTGTGGTATTGAATCCATGTCTAGGATAACCTAACAAAATGAGGAAGTGAAAATAAAGTCATATGTGATAATGACATGATTAATTATTTGTGGTATGTATTCGAGTATAGATCATTTATACAATCTCAAATCTCCCTATAAATCACTCTACAGTGGCCGGACAAAAAGATTCGGCCAAATGGGGTGTGTGGTGTGTTGGGGGGTGGCCAAATCTTTTTGTCCGGCCACTCTACATATATGTAACCTCCAATCGTAATGAGCCATATGATTGATGATCTACTTTAAGGCATTGTTGCATTTGACAATTTAAGCTAACACTATCAAGAAGCATTTTTTAACTTCTATGTGTGACACCTTGAGGCTTGAAATAGCCCTCTCGGACCTTTACCCTTTGAAGGACCAAGGGGCTCAATGTATGACCAATACAAAATTTCTACAAGCCTCACCAAGTCTAATTTTAAATTGCACATTATCTTATGTCAAGGAGATAATAAAATATATTTGTATGTGACATTAATGATCAAATATATAGTATGTATTTGCATCTAAGGGCGCCCATGTTATGTATTTAAACCTAAATCTTCAATATCATAAGGGCATTCAATTGATTTCAAAAATACGCTTGAAAAATGAGTTAAATTTATATAGGGTTGTTTACAACACAATTTGCTAAAGATTGAAATATGCAACTCAAATACACGTTTTTGTGCATGTAGAGGCCCATATTGGGCCTCTTAGATGCTTAGGGGGGGAAGGTTCATGGCTAAATTAACCAATGAGAAAATACTCAAGAAAAATAAGATTTCGCACCTAAAAAACCTCCATCTAAACAACCCTTGTCTCAAGGGCGCTTCACACTATGGCCGAAGGTTGAGAGGCCGTCGATTTCCACCAATCAAATTGCAAGAAACCAAGAGTTCGGCCTCTCGACCCTTCACACTATGGCCAAAGTCCAAAGGCTGTCGCAATTTAAAATGATTACTTTCTGAAGGAGGCGACAAACTCTCGAAGGAAGTTTGGGTCGGACGGGAATAGAAACCCAAACTATGGTCGAGAGGCTGTCGGTTAGTTCTCATTAAAAAGTCAATCATTGACAAGATCTTGGCCGTTAGATTGGAGGGGTTATTTGGAGCATGGAATAAAGTGGGATGCTCCTTTGGGTTTGGACTTTGGGCTTGGCCTTTGGAGGCTTCACACTATGGCCGTCCATGTAACGTGTATTTACTTATTTATTATTTATTTATTATTTACAACCTCTAGTTCAACTAAACTCCTTTACTAGAAGACTAGAGGTGCCACCCTAGGTGCTCTAGCAGTTCTAAAGGTAAATGGAGTCACTACTAGTTGAGACTATGGTCTTACCCTAGGTTATCACCTCGTAAGTAATGACCATGAGTTAACTATACTTAGAGTTATCCTAAAGGCATGGAGGGAAAGCTAGTTAAGATATCTGGAACTACTAGTTGAAGGGAGCCTCAACTCATAGTAGTATCTAGTATATAAGGGGCACTTTATATTAGGGCCCATTTCTAGGGCCCATTTCCAAACCCTAGGCAGCAACCAATGAGAGTGCTTAGATTGCCCAAATGGGCCCTAATATGGGCCCAAGGGCTTTATATTGAGAGTCGGCCCATTTCTCCTAAAGCTTGCGTGGTGGGTGACATGGCGGTGTTTTGGAGGGAAAAAATTGGGCCGAAGGCAAAAAAATGGGTCGAGGGTTTATGAGACCCACTTCGCACCTTCGGCCCACTTCACCCAACTTCCGTCATATAGTCATTTATGACTTTATGGTTTTATGACTTTATGACTTTATGACTTTATGACTTTAGTTCAAGCAAGGGCATAATTCATTTAAGACAAAGTGGGCCGTGGACTTTATATTGCAAAAAGATGGGTCGAGGGTTTATGGATTATGCCCAATCCACGGCCCACTTTAAATGTATGAATTTGGAAGGCCCACTTTAAAGTAGAAATTTCAATTTGGGCCCTACAAGTGGGCCTATGGACTTTATATTGCAAGGCCCACTCAATGGCCCACTTTGTAAAGTAGGGCTAAAGTTAAGGTCCACTTCAAGTCCAAGTGGGCTCAACTCCAAATGGGCCGGCCGCCAAATGGGCCCTAATATAAAGTGCCCCTAAGCTCTAAGCTTGGGTGGAACATGCCTCTTGAATCTCATTATTGTGAGATATGTTACATTGGTATCAGAGCTCTTGAACCTTGTTCATTTTTGGGTGTTGCTATTATTCCGCTGAGCATTTTGTTGTGTTGAGATTTGGGGAAATGGGGAGCAGAATTTGGGAAATGGTGTAATTTTATTTTTCTGTATTCTGAGCCGCATACGCGTACGAACCGCCACGTACTCATACGCACAGCGCGACGGGCAACGGCCGCGAGCTCGCAGAAAAATCCCGCTGATCTCCACTCAGATTATCGATTCTGTGATTTGCACACACGACTGCCAAGGTATTGATCGCATGTGGTCCGCATGACGAGGAAACGAGAGATCAAACGCTTCAGGTCAGGAATCTCACCCGTTTCAGTCTACGCGGGCGCGCGCAAGCAAATCGCAAGTCAGGCCTCTGAATTCGAGCCAGAGCAGGTTGAGGCGTCACGCATTCGTGTGTAGGTGAGGAGAGAGGCGACGCACGAACAATTCCACGAAGAATTCAGCGAGGAAACGAGCATAATCAAGAAATTTAGAGCGCTTGCGGCGCAAATGCTGCGCCTCTTTGCATACACATTCTCGCTCAGATTTTTGGCTGATTAATTCCTTGGTGTTTTTGATTTTCTGTGCAAGCAGAGGTGTGTCGAATCCCTCACTTCCATCGTCTCGTGAATCTGTGCATGCGCCGAATCTGTGCATGGTGCCTCGTCTCGGAAACAGAAGTCGAACGCGCAAAAACGGCTGACGTCAGCATGTCGGTACAATCGGTCACCAACAGGTGATTACCGGTTCGGCTGGTCACCGGGGGTGAAAAACTTTTGCAGTGCGACTTGAGTACCGGGTCAGCCGGTCATCAGCTAAAATTTTATTTTCATTCGTAATTGAAGCAATTTCTATAATTTTGAGAAATTTTTCTGGTATTTTATTTCCGGTTTTCTTCAAAAATTTGAATGTTTTATTTGGGTTTTGGGTGTTTGTTTGGTCCAATGGCCACTGACATGGACACATCTGGTCCATCAACTGAGGGTAGCCCTCTTGTAGTTCCTCCCGTGGTCACATCTCCCACATCCGTAGATACAGATGAAGCTATGGGTCATCTGGTAGCCAGAAAGATCCGGGAATATTGTGAGGGGAAACTCATTGATGACCATGATCAGTTTCAACGGATAGAGACGCAGTGTGACCAATTAATGGCTATGTATGCTAAACATGACGGGCGTTTGGATACGCATGAATGTAAGTTGACTGTCTTACAAGCATACCAAGACATAGACAAAGGTCCGGTCCACCACTGTCTCTGCTAAACCGGAGAAATTCAAAGATAAGTCTAAGGTCACTATTATGGCATGGCTGGCTCAAATGCATAAGTATTTGACAGCACGTCAGGTGCCCAGTGCGGAATGGGTGGTCATTGCGTCTACATATCTGGAGACCAATGTCGCACAATATTGGGACGTATTGGCAATGGAGCTCCGAACGGATAAGAAAGATCCGTTACTCTAGGACAATTTCCAGGATGTACTCATCACTGCCTATGGCAGTGTGTACCAGGAAATGGTGGCCCGGAATAAGCTCCGCACTTTGAAACAGAGAGGTTTTGTGGATGAGTACGCTAATGAGTTCCAACATCTGTGTTCCCACATTACGAAATCACCTATCTCCAGGGGAGACAAGGTAGAAAGATTTCTTTCTGGGCTTAAAGAGGATGTTTGGAGCAAAGTCCTGGTGGATCCACAAAGTGACGGTGGGCCATGGGAGGACATCAAGCATCTAATCAACTATGTTGTAACGATAGACGCTACCTATACCCAAGCTGCGAAGGGACGGGACGATGTAAAGTCTCATTCAGATGCAGCAATTGCCAAAGGTGCTGGCAACATAGGGCCGGTACGGGGCAAGGAGTCACGTCGCTCTAAAGGTCGTTCTTCAACCTTCTATAAGAAGAACAAACAATCTAAGGGGGAGGACTCCGCGATTAAGAGCACCGATAAGAAGGACGGTCGTTGTTTCCTCTGCTATAGGGAGGGACACATGGCTCGGTATTGTCCTGATAACAAAAAAGGTGCAGAGCAACAGACTGCTAAGAAAGGCAAGAAGCATTTTTCCAAGTCCGACATTTAGGCAGTGGGCTAGTGTCAGGACTTGATCAAGTTTCGGAGGTTGTATTTGATTTGTCTAGTTATACACTGGAGGTTATCCAAGACAAAGTCAATAAGCAATTTGATGTAATCGTGTCTGATATTTTGAATGAAGACATCATTTTGCCAACTCCGTTATTCCCACTTAGTGATGTATTTGATGAGAAGTCCAAGGTATATGGAGTTTTTTCATTAATTATACCATCAGTGGAGGATTTACAAAGTTTCTTAAAGTCTTATTTGTACGGTAAACAGGGAGCGCCCTATGATACTAGTGCTTGCTTTATTGTTGAGAAATATAGAGCAAAAAATCTTAAAAGAACTTTGCCTAGATTTAAGTTGGTACATCAATTTGAATCACAGTCAAAACTTTGGCAAGTTTATCTGGATGAAGCTAGGCCACATGTTTTGAACCATCTTACTTTTTCTTCTCAGCTGATGATGAGTTTCTCTGGGCAAGTAGCTCATCAGGATGCATATGTATTAATGGATAGTGCAGCATCACATTGCTGTGTGAGTTCTGTTTTCGCTAACACCTTTGGATTAAAAGTGAAAAAGGTAGTAACACATTGGTATTAGGCAATGGTGATGAAGTCCCCACGGATGGGTACATTAAAATCCATGTTAAAATACAGCAATATCATAATCAAATTACTTGTCTTGTGGCCAAATTAAGTGATGGTGTTGATTTGATATTGAGCAACGATTGGCTAGTAGAACACAAGGCACGCTTGGATTTTGAATCTAAATGTTGCGTATTTTATAAAGGCCGCTGTAAAATGACAGTGCATGTGAACCCAATGCAATGTCAGAGTCCAAATCCCCATAGACTCACCGCCATGCAATTCAAACGGTCAATTCAGAAGGGAGCAACTTCGTTCCTAGTTCAGTTGACTGCAGTTCAAAACGATGTAGAGGACACAGTGGCAGCTCCTTATGCCACAGTGTTGGAAAAATATGCTAATGTTTTTTAGCCTATACCTACAGGGTTACCTCCAGAGCGGGAAATGGCCCATACTATTCCTTTGGAGCTGGATGGCAAGCCGCCATTTAGGCCAATTTATAGGTTGAGTCCTCTAGAGCTACAAGAGGCCAAGAGACAGATCAAGGAATATTTGGAAAATGGATGGATTAAGCCGAGTTCATCGCCCTATGGGTCTCCCATCTTGTTTGTCAAGAAAAAGAATGGAGCGTTGCGAATGATAGTGGATTATCGTGCACTCAACAAACAAATGGTAAAGAATCGTTATCCGTTGCCTCGCATTGATGATTTTTTTGACCAATTAGCAGGCTCTATTGTATTTTCATCTCTTGATTTGGCACAAGGTTATCACCAAATTAGAATATCTGAGGAAGATGCACCAAAGATGGCGTTTCGAACACCATTTGGACATTATCAATTCAAAGTGTTAAGTTTTGGATTGACTAATGCTCCGGCAATTTTTCAGGGAGTGATGAATCGTGTTTTCCACAAGTTCATCGGAAAGTTTGTCTTAGTATATCTGGATGACATCTTAATTTTTCCAAAAATGAGGAGGAACATGTTAGCCATTTGGCACAAGTACTTCAAATTCTACGAGAGAGTTAGTTTTATGCAAAGATGTCTAAGTGTCATTTTGGAAATGATGAATTGCACTATCTAGGACATGTAGTAGGCAAAGAGGGCATTAAGGTGGATCCTAGGAAAATAAAGACTGTGGCAAAATGACATAGACCTCTTGAAGTTGGACAACTTAGGTCCTTCTTGGGGCTTTGTAATTACTTTCGTAGATTCATTCATGGATATTCCACGCTAGTTGCATCATTAACTTCTTTGATGCGAAGCAAGGTTAAGTTCAATTGGATTGACAATTGTGAGCGCGCTTTTGAGGATGTTAAATATGCCTTAACACATGCGCCAATACTGACCTTACCCAAGTTAGGGGAGCCATTTGAGGTCGTAAGTGATGTTTCTTTACTCGGAGTAGGAGCAATATTACTTCAGGGAGGTAAATCTATTGCTTTTGAGAGTAAGAAATTTTCTCCAGCTGAGAAAAATTACACTACTGGTGAGCAAGAACTAGCAGCAGTTGTGCACGCCATACGAACCTGGCGGTGTTACCTAGAGGGAGCAGATTGTACTATTGTTACAAATCATAATCCTCTAATGTATTTAAAAATACAATAGACGTTATTAAGGCGTCACGCTTGATGGTTGGAGTTCTTGGAGCAAAATTTTGTCTACTGTTGGGTATATCGACCAGGAAGGATTAATATGGCCAATCTCCTGAGTCGAAATCTACTAGACACGGGTGGCCAAAAAACCTTGATGGCACCTAAGGCTCATCCAAGTAACTCGATCTTCCAAATGGTGGCTGCAGACGCTATGCGAAGTGATTCCGGACAGCGAGACAACAATGTGAAGGGGTACCCGGAGTTTGTCAGTGATCAAAAGTTATATCAAACTATCATTGTCGGGTATGCTTTTGATCATTGGTTCTCAAACCCACACAATCTGAAACATTTTGTTTATGAGAACTACATCTGGTGGTATGATAAAGCGGTTGTGGTTCTAGATGTGTCCTTCCAAGGATCGAATATCATGTCATTTTTGCTCCGTGAATACCATGATGCGATGTATAACGATCATGTAAGAGTAACTAAGACATATAAGAGGGTGCGAGTAAACTTTTGGTGGCCTGAGATGCAAGGGTCCATCATAAGCTATATAAAATCTTGTGAGATTTGCCAAAGGAGTAAGGCCCCTATTCTTAAGCCAACATGCATGTTACAACCATTGGAGATTCCTGATCGTAATTGGGAAATGGTAAGCATAAATTTTATTTTTGGCTTGACTCCATCTGCTAATGGTTATGATGCCATTTTTATGTGTGTGGATAAGTTGTCCAAGATGGCCCACTTTATGCCAACCACCACACATGTTACTAGTGAAGGAACGGCAAGGTTATTTCGTGATCATGTTTATAAGATTCATGATCTACCCAAGGTAATCCTAAGCGATAGGGACGTTAGATTCACAAGTAGGTTTTGGGATGCGTTGCATGGTCTTTTGGGGACAAAGTTGGCCATGTCCACCGCGTTCCAACCTCAAACCGACGGACAGACGGAACGGGTAAACCGTATCCTAGAGGATATGTTGCGGCATTATGTTAACCTAGTGCAAGATGATTGGGATGAATTCCTTGCAGTGGTTGAATTTGCATATAATAACTCCTGGCAAGAGTTAGTACGGAATACTCCGTTTGTCCTGAATTATGGTCAGCATCCCCGGACACCAATAAGTGGGAACAACAGATGTCAAGTCCCTGCTACGTAGAATTTTGTCGAGCATATGACAGATGTAATTGGTTTGACCAATAAACATTTGATTGTTGCGCAACAATGACAAAAGTTCTACGTTGACAAGCACAGACGAGAGGTATCGTTTGAGGTGGACCAACAAGTGCTTGTAAGTACTGCCAACATTAAGTTGAAGGTCCCAGGAGCTCGAAAGCTTTTACCAAGGTGGATTGGTTCATTTCGGATAATTAAGAGGATATGGGTTGTAGCATACCGCGTGCAACTGCCAAATACATTTAAGATCCATGATGTCTTTCATGTATAACTTCTTAGGCCTTCTGTGGCCGATGGCAGGGTACAGCCTCCTCCTCCGCTAATCTTTGCGGAAGATGCATCTTATGAAGTAGAATGTGTGCTTTCACATGAAGATTGAGGGTCTCGTTCTCGCCCCAAGAAATTCTAGATTATCAAATGGCTCGGATATGCACTTGAGCATAATTCATGGGAGCCGGAATGCAACTTGAGTGTAGAAGTCCTCAAGGAGTACTGGGATGCGGTAGCCAAGTCGGAGGACAGGCTAACATGTAAAGGTGTCAAGCGTGACTGCGAAGCCCCAGCTGCACAGAAACGTTTGAGGCGGAAGGAATCTTCAGGGTAAATGCCTTCTCTTCTTTCAGGCTTGCACAAGATCATGTAAACAGAGTATTATTATTAAGTTGTTTCACCCTGCCAATTGGCATGGAGCATGGGTACAAATACAGATCCCATAGCTCGCTTTAATTAGTGGTGGTCTTGACTCTATGTTTTGACGCACTACGATTTGGGATAATACATGAACGCGGACGTTCATTTCTAAGTGGGGAGGTGTGTAACGTGTATTTACTTATTTATTATTTATTTACTATTTACAACCTCTAGTTCAACTAAATTCCTTTACTAGAAGACTAGAGGTGCCACCCTAGGTGCTCTAGCAGTTCTAAAGGTAAAGGGAGTCACTACTAGTTGAGACTATGGTCTTACCCTAGGTTATCACCTCGTAAGTAATGACCATGAGTTAACTATACTTAGAGTTATCCTAAAGGCATGGAGGGAGAGCTAGTTAAGATATCTAGAACTACTAGTTGAAGGGAGCCTCAACTCATAGTAGTATCTAGTATATAAGCTCTAAGGTTGGGTGGAACATGCCTCTTGAATCTCATTATTGTGAGATATGTTACAGTCCAAGTCGAGAGGCCGTGGGAGTTCATGGCCAAAGGTTTGGACTTTGGGCTTGGCCTTTGGAAGCTTCACACTATGCCCGGCCAAAGGTTCCACTTACTATATTTTATTGGCTATTTTCAGCCCATTTCTTTGGATTCTCAACAAAGTTTGGCCACTCAATCCCATAGCCTCTCAACTTGGACGGCCATAGTGTGAAGCGGCCCTCACATTGGGGCACGATTTATGTTGGAGTGTCCCTTACAGAAATAAGTTTCAATTATCAAGTCTTTCTTTCAATTGGACCATGAAGCCTCTATCTCACGGAGGCTACTGCACTCTGCCACTCTAGGGAATTAGCCGTTTTGACACCATCAAGATATACTTTTAGTCCAATAAGCCTTTTTCATTTTATGACATTTCATTCCATTCCATTTCATGGGACCCTATCAAAATGACCTCGGTAACTGCAATTTTATGAAATCTATACTTTTCCAAGATATGAAGTCGTGGATCAATAGCAGTGGCATGTGTACGTGAATTAGGGCTGACTGGGCCTTTGAGCTTCCAAACCCTAGCCAGGTCGCCCTGTTTCGGTGTCCTAGGGTTTTGTGACCATTTGCTTCAGATTCTCTCTCCATTCGCGACATCGCCACAACAGATCAACCACATACATCATCATTCTCCATCCCTGCCCCCTTCGCTTCTAACTTAGGTACTTACTTATACTTCCGGCAAGCGCCAATTCCTCGCTTCTCTTACTCTCCTTTTTGTTCACAAATTTCAGCGCTTCATTTAGATACGCAGGGTTTCTGGTACCGCTCTTTGTACACACGGAGGTTTAGCAATTTGTCTTCCAAGACACATACAAGTTTTGCTTCTTTTGCCTCAGGTAGGTGTGGCTTTTGTATATCGAACAGAGCTCTGTTAGCATTTGATCGCCGCTTACTACTTGTTGCATTTGGAGGTCGGTTTCCGGTCTCAATTGGCGTCGTTTTGGCTCGAAATTGGTCTTCTGGAAGTGGTTTCGTACTCGGGGGTTTTGGATTGTGGCTTAGATTGGTTAACTTTATGCTTGAATGATATGATGTGAGATGTGATGGTGGTCGGTAGAAGCGATGCGTGTATTGAAGCGGTTCATGTACTTCATGATGGTAAATTTGAGTTGGAATATGAGTGGTCGTTAACATGTTAAGGTTAAAACAGGGGATAGTGGATTTGTCCTTGTAGGAATTCCTATAGAGGATGGGTTAGCTCAGAAGGTTTTCTATAGCTGGCTTGAAATGGATTTGTAGGCCATTCGATTATTCATTGGATTATTCGCAGTGTGCATTATGGTACTGCGATGGTGCGTTGGGGTAGAGATGGTGATGTACAATCCGGAGCCTTTTTGCAGAATGACATGTCTCAACTGGTTGAATTTGTTGACATTGGGGTGATGCCCCTTCATCTTCTATTGTTCTGCTTAAGTATTGCAAACCTAGAGGGTCTCATACAAGTTGTGCTTGATGTTCAAGAAAGAGTGACTCTTATCCGGTCTTTGTGAAAATAAATATCTTGGTAAGGAAATCTTTGCATGTTGCATGTTTCTGGTGATCCAAGTTCAGTACATCAATTTTCTGATATCTGATTGTTGGGAGTATATTCTTTGTATTTTCTGACAAATAGCTGCGTTGTACATGTGTATGTCTTTCCAAAAAAACTTTGTTTTTTCGTTTAATGACCTCATTACTACACCAAGGCAATGACATGTATGGTTGGACTAGGCATTTCTTTTAGGAGTATGTAGTGCTCAGATCCTTCAGTTCTTGAGAGTTATCCCTCAGTTTAAAGTATCTCGTCTGGTAGAATCCTTATGTGCGATTCTCACAGTTGCTTGCAATGTTCTTATCTTATTACTTCCTCAATTACCTCTGTTTGTGGTTTCATTTCGTTTGTTTTCCCTTCTCCAAATCTGATGTGCAATGTTATTGTAGAATTCATGCACTAGGCACAATCTTTCGGCCATATGTGTTTAGAGGATCCAGGGGTGATTATTGCATATAATTTTTCTGGACCTTTTTGCATAAGAGCCCATCATCATCACGAAGAAACAGTAAAATTCGGAGTTGTGTTACGGCAATCCTTAGAGAGAGTAGAAGAAAATAATTAATTCCCTGGGTAGTGTTCGTAGTTTTTGACCCTACATGTGGTCTTGTTTGGTGAGTATCTGTGACACTTTGTATACTGCAAAGTGCTGTTAGGATATTCATTTGTTTTGAACAAAAGTAGTTGTTCATCACACGGTATCACAAAAGTTTCATTTTGCCATGTCTACAAGATGTGCCAGTATGATTGATACTGTGATGATGGATGGCTATGTGGCAGTTATTTTCATCCAGGCGAAGTTCACCATTCGAAATGGCAGGAGTTGGTCCTTTGACACAAGATTGGGAGCCAGTGGTTGTGAGGAAGAAAGCTCCAAACGCATCCGCAAAGAAGGATGAGAAAGCTGTTAACGCAGCACGTCGTGCAGGTGGTCCTATCGAGACCATTAAGAAATGTACGTTCCTCAAAACTTTTCCTTTCTTACTTTATCACTTTCTTCATCCTAGTCCTTTACTCTGCTGCAGATTGTCCTTTCACTGATCCTCCTTCCTTCACATAGTTTGAGAATATCTCACAAAGAAATAATGATGATGGTAGCAGGTACTTCATTAAAGCAAGAACTACATACTCCCCTAGACTCTTATATTTAAATCGTGATGAAAGTGCTTTGTATTTTAAAATCAGTCTATTGTAATAATCCAATTTTCTTTTGTGTTATTCTGCACATATGTCATGTAGGAAGGTGCATAGTCTGTGTTATGTCTGCGGACGTGTAATTCCTTGTCTCTCAGAAATGTACACACCTTATTGTCTGTCAAGTTTTTATATTTGATGCAAATGTACTGTCACTCAAATGCTTTGGTGATGTTGGTGAGTTACAGTTAATGCTGGGTCAAATAAAGCAGCCACAAGTGCAACTGGGCTGAACACCAAAAAGCTGGATGATGAGACTGAGGTCCTTGCCCGTGAGTGCTCCTTACACTTGAACTTGAACTTAAATGATTTGATTTGGTTGATCTCAGGGCACCTTATTTTATTCACCTCCATTGTTCTCACTACACGACAACATCTTGGTAGCATGAGTTTATTATTTTCTTTGCTACAATCTTGCTCATGAGTGATTTCTCTACTTGATGTTTGTAGTCCACCATGAAAGTTGAATGTGCTTTGACTCTTACTGAAACCTGTGGTTCTGGAAGCAAATGGATTTACTTTAAGGTTTCTGTCATTTGCTATGTGGCAGATGAGAAAGTATCAGGGGAGCTCAAGAGAAACATTATGCAGGGTCGCCTTGACAAAAAGCTAACCCAAGCTCAACTTGCACAGGTATGTCATAGGTGTGATCAGTATTGAGTAGGTCTATCTAGCTTTCTGATTGTCTGACATTTTGTGAGATATCAAGCTATTACTGAGAATCAACCTAGGAATGGTTAGGTAGCAGTTGTTCCTTATGGTTGGCTCCCTACTCTATTAGTACCTCCTCTGATCGAGGATGGTAGCAAGTCTACAATTTCTACCTTGGATTCTCAACCATGTTTATGATTGGCTTTGCATTGAACTGCAATGAGGTTTTGTTGCTAATGACTTTCATTGTCTTGTTGCAGCTCATCAATGAAAAGCCACAGATCATTCAAGAGTATGAATCTGGGAAAGCTATCCCAAATAACCAAATTATTGTAAAGTTGGAACGTGTTCTTGGTGTTAAGCTGAGAGGAGGAAAGAAGTGAACACCTATGTACAGATACATTCACAAGCTTTGGAATCTCGTGGTTGTGTGGCCTTTTGAAGTCATCAAGCTCCCTCCTGCTGTGTTGTCTCAACACTCAGGACGTACTGGCAGATACTATGAATTCTAGTTGGCAGTGGAGATCATAAGTGAGGGTAGGGTGAAAGAGGGGGAGCCAGGTCTCTCCCTTTTTGGTGTTATCTTGCAGTTTGAACTGAAAGTAATGCATGTCTTGTAAGTCTGGAAGTGAACTTCCTCGATTGTAAAGCTGTGTAGTATTGTGGACATTGTAGGCCCCAGTTACTTCAATGCTAAAATGATTACTCGGAAGCATGACAGGGCAGCAATAAGTGAGGTGCTAAGTGACTTGTAAGCCTGGCTTCCCCAGGGTTTGTAAAAGGATCTTATCTGGTATTTGGTTGAGGTTAATTCCACTTAGGTGAGAGGATAATGATTTCGCTTCACTTAGGGTTTGCCTGGCAATCTTCCAGTGTAGTCCAGGCAACAATATTTGCAATTCCTTATCAAGGAAGAACTACATAGTTTCTCATAATTTTGCTGTATGTTTTGCTTGGAATGTGCATTGGTTCCTAAGCAGATGCGCTTTTGCTCCATTGGAGTTGCATTTTGAGAATCTTGTTTGCCAGCGGTTAAGAGGATAACTCTCCCCTCTTAACACATTTTCGTAGGGCTTTAAATGGTGAACAATTTAAACCATGCTTTCCAGATGCACAGCGTAGTGAACATCAAATTTGTCTCTCTTGACAGGCCACTGTCCCCTTGATTTGTTTTAGTATTTTAAAATGGATTCTAATTGATTTGAGGTTCTATTGTGAGGGAAAATATAGCTTTCTATCATAACAGAGGTGATGATGACCTTTCGTTTGTTGTCACTTGCTCACAATTCGCCAGTGTTGTCTTTTGGTCAGGAGCCCTAAACTCACGAGCAAGGGCTCTTGATTGGTTAATTGCAAACCAGCCCTCACACCTTTGCTTCTCATTTCTCATGACTATTGAATGTTGATTGTCAAAGTGCACCAAAAAAAAATCATTTCAAGAGGATATGTGCCAATGAATAATATGTGACTATGCCAAAGTTGTAGACGATTTAGTGCAACCCTTTGTGAATAGTTTTTGTGGCACAAAATATCATAGACGGAGTAGTATCATTTCATGGTGACATCTCTTATGAGCTTTTCATCAATATTATACTACTCATTCATCCCCAGTACTTCTCACACTCCTTACAATATGAAGTAACGATTAAGCGTAATGTTGCAAAACAAGTGTCAATATTGTTGAGTGATGTGCGTTACTCTTTTCCAGGATCTTAGTTCATGTCTCATGACTTATCACCAGACAAGTCCCATATAATGACATGTTTTTTCTTTTTCTTTGTTTTTGAGACAAATGAAACAAGATTTTATTTCATTGCCAAAAATCATATAAGGCCACCATGACCCAAGAAGTGGATTGACATGTCTTGTGCCACTAAACAATTGCAATCCTACCATTCTTAAAAAATTGATGTTCAAATGTGGATGTTATTGAGGTTTCAGACTCCTACAAACCACCAAGGAATGACCAAGTTTTATCTCATAGCATCTTATCCTTGTCAAGTATGTAAGCCTTATGAGGTCACTGTTCTTAATTGTACACTTATATTTGAGTGATATATGGCAAGGCCGTATGAGCAAACACTAAAATGACAAATGTAATAATGAGATTGGACTATGTGCTTAAAATACATATACCATTTTAGGCTCAATTGTCAACACAATTGGGAGGGCATATGTGATCACTTAACGAGAACGGTCTTCTTCACTTGCCCTCCTATATAAACCTCGAATTGCATCTCAACTCTAATCTTGAAAACTTGACATCACCATCTACATGATTTGTAATTGCTAAACAAATGAGACAATTCTCAAGCAAATCTAACATCCAATATTGTATGTGGAGTTGGAACTTGGAAGTGCCCACACTAGGGCCACATGACCTTATGATTCAATTCAATAGCGTTTAGGTATTCATCACAAGGTGAGGCATACAATTACTATATTGAAAGTAATCATCTTTTTGTATTTCCACTCATCTTGTAGGTAAGTATTTTGTAGAAACAATAGAATTATCCTTTAACTGAACTAGATGTTTGGTTGGGATTGGTTGTTATGCAAAAATCACTTTCCATGTTTGGTAAGCATTTAGTGAATGCTTGAAGTTGGTATGGAGGTTTGAACGCAAAACATTCTATATTGATTCATTGAGGGCCGAACTCATTTTGGCATGCCAAGAGGTGCTAGAATGAACTAATATAGAATGTTCTTCATTCAATTAGTGTTAGTATGGTAGCACATTGTTTTGATACCAATAGGGTATGGGTATGGGTATGGGTTTTTATTTTTTTATTTTTTATTTAATTTTCTTCCCCCCGATACCATTCAAGTCTATATACCACACCAAGAACCTTCATACCTAGGCAAAATCACCCTAGTATCAATATGGTTTAGAATAATATCGACCTAAATAAGATTCTCTCACCTCGACATATCTGCCAAATATCATTATTTTCCTTATATTACAGTTTTGATACCCACGGGTAAGTGCATTGATACCCACGGGTAAGTGCTTTGATACCATTATTGATGTTTATTATCGACATTGTGCATTCACCCAAACCATGCCAATATTGGTTCAAACCTCAACACTGACTCCAAACGTGCACTGTAGATAGGTTTTTTACTTGGGTTCAATCTTAAACAAAACCCCAGGGAAGACTAAATGAGTGTCAGTTGTGTAATCTAGATATCACTCCTAAGTTCCTTGATAGTTCCTTTTAATTATTTGTGAGTTTTAGATACAAAAATAACCAGGAAAAACCTTGTTTAGGATGTGGGATTCGGGTAAAAAGTGATTGGATACGTGGTTTTGTGGTTTTAGGGTCCCTCAATTCAGTACATGCAAAATGCAGTCACTCCCTCACACAATAGTCCTGTAGTGACCAATTTTGACTATCGAAGTTTCTTGCAGGGAGTCACGGCTCAACAATTGTCTTTTTCAAGTAACCAGTAACCACTTCCAACACCAGAGCCAAGGGCACTCTGGTGAATTGTATCGTCCCTCCTTAATTACCTCCAATTTAGTGTATCAAGAAATCCAGTCTCGGCCTTTCCTTAATTAATTTTCCGATTTAATGATATCAGTTTAATAATACATGGTCTTTCACACCAACTGAAGTTGGTGGCTCAGATACCATGGTTCATTCATATCCTTTAACCCATTTTTCTTTCTTTTTAGAAACTTATTTTCACAATAATGGGTTCCTTAATACCAAATTATCCCAATTTGCTTATTATGCAATAAACAACTTATTGGATTCCTTAATAATTTAATCCTCTTAATTTAGAATTCACTTCTAGAATTAATTAGATTTTTATTTAATTTATTTTCTGATTTTACCTTAATTAAATTTCTCGGCCGCTTTCTTCCGCCAAGTGTTCAAAAACACTTTTTCAATGGGCAATTTGAAATTGTTTCATTGGTGAATTTGGTTATGCAATATGCCCTCTTGATAGTATTTAGATAATGCTGCAGTAATATTTAATTTATTAATTTAAATACTTTAAATCTCAATGAGTTTTACCTGTGGTAAAAGAGCCTTCTCAGCCTCTGTAAATTTGACTTTTACAGGCTTTTACCCCTGTGCAGTGTGAATAGGGTCTTTTCTGAGCTGGTTACTTCTGGGCCACTTTGTTAATGTGAACACCTCAATGGGAGAGGGCATGTGCTTGCGCCAAGTGTCCTCCTCTCCTTCTTCTTCTTCTCCTCTCTTCTTCTCCTCTTCTTCTCCTTCCCTGCTCCTCTTTCTCTCGCAACAGGGGATCACCTTCTTC
The DNA here is from genome assembly GCA_964035585.1 of Polytrichum formosum. Classification (NCBI taxonomy): domain Eukaryota; kingdom Viridiplantae; phylum Streptophyta; class Polytrichopsida; order Polytrichales; family Polytrichaceae; genus Polytrichum; species Polytrichum formosum. The sequence goes on from OZ037937.1 coordinate 55,853,889, forward strand.
AACAAAGTGATGAATTTTAAGTGCTTGAGTAGCTCAAATTTTGTGATTACAACCTGTATCCAAAGCGATTCAATTCCCGTCTGTGAAATTTCTTATCTGCCTTGGTAGTATCGCCAGTGCAGGGTCCAAAATTCGGCCTCGAAATTTCGGCGCCGCAGACTCCGAACTTCAACGGGTTATTCCTCAAACTCAACAGGTTATTTCTCAGGCTCAATTCGGCTGAGCCTTCACCGAAGGGCCCAACACCTGCTTCTCGGTCGCAAGGCTGAACTGAAAGGAATTGGCGGAAGGTCACCACCAGGAGCGGCGCCTGCGGCTTAATTTGATTCGGCACAGGGAAGCTTACCAGGTCCAGACATTGACAGATTGAGAGTTTTTTCTTGATTCTATGGGTGGTGATGCATGGCCGTTTGGCGTGAGGTTGCAGGAAGAAGAATCTCTCGGCTGAGGAGCCTGTTCAACATTTTTCTTAATCAGCAGGGAATCACTGAGAAGGGCGTCTGCCTTAAGTGACAACCCTTGGGACGTGTACAACCCCGCCAAATCGTTCATAGCCGCCGCCAAACCCAAGTTGCATTGCGCGTCCTTGGAAATGGAGAGCTTCGCTATTACACTCCCCAGCAGCTTGACGGCACCGTCTTCGTCGTCATTGTCCACCAGATCCTCCACCCTCGTCGCCTCGCTTGAATCAAGGGTTTGCGTAAGAAAGTGCAGATTGACTCTTGACCTCACGAGACTTGAGTTGTGAAGTGATTTGTCTGGTTAATTCCGTCGACGAACGAGACCTCGGCCTGCTAACTAGTTCCGCGAAGAATCTTCTTCGCGGCTAACTTCCTTCTTACAGAGAGATGACTTCAGAATCTCATGCCCAAACAATGAATCAACTCCCTTCTCTGGCACTGATTCAATACCCAATTAAGAAATCTTCACTTTACTTGATGGAAACACTTGACATCGGCATATAGGCCTTTTGTTATTGTAATCGCAACGGAATCTCAATTTGCAATGCCTACTGCTCTTGCGTAAAGCTCTTGAAATCACTCAAGGCATAAAATTTTTGACTGCAGCCTGTTACAGCTATTTTTAGAGCAGTCCCGCATCTAATTTTAGAACTTTTAATTTGATTCACTCACACCACAATAACAATCACAATTTACACACGCGCACGGTGAAATTAGGGCTTCACACCCTCGATAATTCAATGATATAATAGTCAAATTTTATTGATATACTTAATTTCAATACGAATATGCTCTCTTCCCGAGAGTCAAGAAAATCCAAAATTGCTTACAATTCTTCTCAACAAAAATATATATGCATGTCCGAACAACGAGAGAGAGAGAGGTATATCTCTCCTCGTACCTAATCACGGGAGGTTCGGGGCTCACCAAACCTCTTCCGAATAGGTTTGGTAGCCCGAACCTATCCGGAAAGTCTTTTGGACTTTACTAATAAATAATTTAGTCACTAATTTACTACTTTTGCCTTTTTAGCCCTAGCTAGTAACTTTTAGCTTTTTTGGTCATTTTTGTCACTATTTGTCTAACTATTTCCCTAGCCTAGCCTAGGTCGAGCCCTATTTAACCCTAAATTAGGGTTTTGGTCACTATAAAGGCAAAAATTTGGACGACATAGCCCCCTCCTTTAGCTGTTGGCGCCCCCGCCAACCTTCTTTCTCTTTGCAGCATTCGCAGGTCCATCTTCACGATCCTCTGAAAAGCTGGTAGGGCTACGCGGTATGTATCTATGCTTCGCTTCACGCGCTTCCAGTCTTGCGATGGCTCGACTCAAATCTTCATCTCGTGCTACTCCCTCAGGGTTGTGTGTATTTTGCCATCGGTAGAATCTGTCAAAGGGGCCTGCACGTGTGTAAGGGAATTCATTGATTAGTGAAGTGTGGACTCCCTCGATGAAATGTGTGATCACCATGGCCTCCACCACGCGAATCCAGCGGGTTGGCCGATACTGCAACTTGAGTAGCATCCAAAACTCATGTCGTGATTCGTGGAATACATTGACATTGATGGTGACATTCCACTGTGCGCACCAATCTGCTAACACTGCACAAAAGATCGCAGCACGAAAACATACTGGATCCTTGTGATATCTGTGCGCGTGAAAGAATTTGGAGTACGCATCGCGGCATTCTTCCGGTGTGTTGAATCCTGGGGATCCGGGAATTTGGGGCCAGTTGTATTCAACAGAATTAAGGGTTGCATCGGGTGCCCACTTATGTCTTCTAGGACAACGACAATATTGAGGGTGAACTTGAACTGCCGGTGGTGCTTCGTATGACCAGGTTCCGCTCACTTGTTTGTAAATGAGGTCGGCTGCAATGGATTCAGTCCGTGACAACCCGTAGTCTTCAAGTATCCAAGCTAATGCAGACCACGTGGGCACAAGTTCTTCTCCTTCACCATCAAAAAGCTCTGAGTACTGACCAAGGTAACGTTGGTTGGCCACTGTACCGCCCACGGGAACATCAACAGTAGTTAAAAACTTTGGTATATAACCAGGTGGAGAACTAAGAAATTGAACTTGTCCTTGGAGTGAAAGCATGGGTGGTCTCTTTGCCTCAACAGCCACCAGGTAACGTTGTACTCTGTCCAAAGCTCGGTCGCGGTTGTAAACATAGTGTGATGCTGTGATTTCCCCATCGGAAGGTGTATGGTACGTTCTTTGCAAGTTGTATTTTAGAATTCGAGTCAGGAAGACCTCATGTCGAACAAGGGGTAGAAGACTTTCCAGGCTTGTCTTCCATCTGAGAATGGTCGTGTTGGTTTGTCCGTAGAATTGTTGAGCAAGCTGTGTTCCATAGTCCGTCCAGTCCACATGTCTGTCGTCGATGTGACGCGCGGCTGACCGTCGGAGGTGCATTTGTTCCTCGCAATCAGCATAGTAAAGAAAGACACGTGCTCCAACATCGCCTATCATGATGAAAGCTGAAAAAGGGTCCAACAACCGCAAGTGTTTGCGGGCTAAAATCTCCACAAGTAGATTTTCTTCGTGATATCTCCCGCTGAAATACCACATACTTTCAAACTGTGCATGGGTAAGCCATTCTTCAAGTTGTAGACCGGCCATAATTAGCAAGAAATCTCGTTGTATTTCGTAAAACTGGAGTAGTCGACAGTTGGGCAAAATTTTGCTCTCCAAGTTCCACAGTCTCGCACAAACATCAGGGGGTAGAGACTGAGGTGGGGCATACGGTTGGACTTCCATAACCGGTGTCGGAACTGGTACCTCAATGATGACGGTTTGGGTGGCATTGTCCACCAACACTGGTTTCACTGTCTGAATTTCGTTAGCATTCAACTGCAGTCGCTGACATGTCTCTTGTAATTCCTTCACTTGCGCGGCTAAGGCGGTGTTTTGACTCTGTAGTTGTTCGCACCCACAATGTTCATTAAATTTCTCCTGTAAAAGTGTGTTCACCTGCCGCAAGTATTCGGCATTCTGCTCCTGGACTTGCTCCAACTTGGTACGTCGCTCAGCCAGTTGTTTCTCTAACTCTTCCAACTTCAATCTGGTAGATGGTCCTGCAAACTCCATCACTAAAGGTGATGATGTGGCCAGTGGAGTTTGTGGTCGTGAAGTCGATGAAGTTGCACGTACACGTACCGCTGATGGGGGTATAATATTTTGACACAAACATGAAATAAAGAAAGCCGAATATAAAGGTAGTACGGCGGGGTTGTGTGTCTGACGAGTTTGAATCTCGCGGTGCATCTTCTGTTGCACAATCAATGCCCAATTGACTTTGTAGCCCTTCCACGTGCGGATTGCCGCAACGATGGTTTTCTGCTCCATCCGGTACTCGTCCGGTCGGAAAAGGAGATATGCATTGATAAAATCAAACCAACTCCGCCAATGGTGTCTGGCTCCAGCAAGATTCCACTTGTTGTCCAAGACCCAGTTGGCACTGCACTGAAAAATCTCTTCAGCCTCACTGCTGGTGAGATCAGGCAAAGTGACTAAAGTTAACCCAGTGGAGGGTAACTTAAGCTCCTCAGCAATGGTGGAAGTGGAGAAATCCACTGTTGTCTCTCCCACTCTGGCTTTGGTGGTTCTCATTTGATAAGTATTGACAAAACCCTTGACCTTATCCTCGCTGACCACTCTCTTGACCTCTCGGATCCACAATAAAAAGTCCCACATTCCGGCTTTCTCTAAGTTAGTTCGGTTCTTGACCAACATCTGCTGGAATCTATAAGACATCTCGGGGAGGGGTAAAGCATGGACAGGTAAGACTGACGTCATGATGAAGACAAGTGAGTGTGATACAACGGGAGAAGAAACAACAAAAGGATGACTCTAAACCAAACAGTGGTCTAGCAACTACAACCTAGGATGACCTCCAACTGTGACTGACTCTGTAACAGTCCTGCAATAAAGACATCACAAGTATAGTCAGTGGACTTATATTAGTGAGATCAAAAATTGCAAACATAATAATAGATTCTAGTCAATCGTTTGGGTGACACTTCCTTTTTCTTCCTTTCTTAACCACAAAAGACGAGCAAGGTATTCAAAAGCAAATTTTCTATCATTTTTCGACGCTCTAAGACATCTTGCTACTTTTTTTTAAGACTTATGTATCACTCGCCATAGATGGAGGAAGGGAATAAGAAGATGTGGAGGAAATACTATGGCTGCAGAGGGCCATCTATCGGAAGAATCATTCCCTATCATACAACCTATCTCTCCAAGACTAATTTTCTTTGAAATTAAAATCTAGATTTGGAGTACTTCAGAATTGAAGTCTTGCAATACATCTTGGTCATCTTGGAGTGACCAGTTGGTTATCTTGCTCCTTTCGTCAGATAATTTGTCACTCAATCACTGGCCTTATAATGTTCACTCTGGCATCTTTGGTGTTTTCCTTTCACACTCATGGTGTTGGAGTAACTCACTCAGAGACTTCCAAATTATCTTTTCTCTCAATCTCTAACAACTCTTGAAGATATCATGTCTCTCCCAAGTTTCTATCACTCTTTTGCTCTCTTTTAAGCTTCCAGTTCACTCGGCTCAATTTGGTGTAGGTCTGACCTTGAACTCTCTCACTCGGCACTAATATTCCTTTCATTGTCACTCGGAGAGTAATTGTACTTGGGGAATACCCAGTTTTCTAAGTGATGAAAATCTGCCTCACTCAGGCTCATAATCTGAAACTGTTTCACTCATGTTGATCTCTGTCAATCCTAACACTCAAATTGGTAAACTCCTCGAATAAGGAAGAATTATGAGATTTACTTTGGAAATGAGAGAGGTTATGGAGAAGAAAAATTCACTAAGTGTTCTGAGTTCTCTCAAGAATATCTAGTTGATTATTACTCGCTACTTTCTTGTAGGGCCTCACTTTTCCATTTTTCTCTCTGGAGTACTAATATTCTTGATGAGGTCACTCATGGAAAGCTAGGGAAGATCTATCAACTAGATTTGGTTCAATTATGCTCTAATTGATTACTCCATTGGGAAAATGTCCTCCAAGGAGTTGCCTTGTGTCGCACATTTGTGGCTACACACACAAGTGGTTAGGTTTGATAACAAATGTAATCACTTATGTGGTAAAACACCAAATATAATCACTTTTGATATATCGTGCATTAACTATGTGTAGTGATTATTCTTACCAGCGGAATGGTTTTCCGTGAAGAAATGTCCACGCTTGGTTGTTGAATGATCTTGTATACTTTCACTGTGGTATTGTTTGGCATCATTCCACAAACTAGTTAGTTTTATTTTTATCCATAATGGCTTAGATTTGCCAAGGTCAATTTGGGGTTCCTATCTTTAGGGTAACCACCAGATTGAAATAGAGATAATAAGTTAATCATATATTGGTATATATAGGTAATTCATACACCATTAAGAAATTAAGTTAGAGTGTTAGTTTTTTCAATTTTTTGTTTTTTTTGTTTTTTTAATTTTCATAAAACCTCTCCCCCCTCTTAAGATTGGTAACTGACCTCAGTTACCTACGATACACCTTAAGGCGATTGCCATTAAGGCGAGTAGGGAGAACATTGCCTTCAAAATCTTCCAAGTCGAAAGAACCATTTTCATAAATGATTTTAACTTTATAGGGACCGAGCCAATGTAATCGAAATTTCCCTGGAAATTTTTGAAAGCGGCTATCATAAAGCAATACCAAATCTGTGGGTCCTATTTTCTTATCTTTCATTTTGCTATCATAATAGGATTTACGCCACTTTTGAACAGCTGCGGTATTTAGATAGGCTTGGCTACGCATTTCATCTAGTTTTTCCAAGAGGTTAATCCGTGCCTCTAAGGATTCCGCCTCTCCTAAACGTTCATTTATGGCAATCCTTAGCGATGGTATTTCTAGTTCAATGGGAAGGATTGCCTCTTGACCATACACCAATTGAAAAGGGGTAAACTTGGTTGTGACTTTATACGCCGTACGATAGGCCCATAATGCGTCAATCAATTTAGAATCCCAATCAGTCATGGAGCCTTGTACTGTTTTGGTTATGATTTTACAAAGAATCCCATTTGTCTTTTCGGTTTGGCCATTAGCTCGTGGGTGATAGGGTGTAGTCAATCGATGTTTAATTTTAAATTTTGTTGTTAATTCGGCAATTACATCATTAACAAAATGCGTACCCCTATCACTTACTAACTCCTTAGGGCAACCAAAACGAGACATAATGTTTTCACGTAGAAATTTAGCAACCACGACTTTGTCATTAGTTTTAGTGGCCTCAGCTTCGGCCCATTTGGTGACATAGTCGGTAGCTACCAAAATATACCGATATCGTCCATGTCGACTAGGAGGGTTTATGGGACTTACAAAGTCGATACCCCATTTTTCAAAAGGTGCTAAAGCTAAAATTGGGGTCAAAGGCATTGCGGAGGAAGCGGTGGGTTTGCCGATTCGTTGGCACCAGGAATGCTACGATGTGAGCGGTGAGCGGTGAGCGATGAGCGGTGAGCAGATTTCGTGAGCAGAAAATTATAGTTTAAAACTCCATTTAACGAATGTTAGGCCCCTTATGACCGTGGATTTTGCACATATTTCAAGTTTAATTTTGTAATTATAAGGCCTATATTTGTGGAGTGGCCAATTTCTAGAACCAAAAAGCTTCTTATAATTACCAATGAGGCCCTATGACCGTGGGAAAATGCACTATGGTTGATAAGATGGTGGACTAAATTCTCTTTGGAGTATGACGACCACCAAGTGTAGTGTGATTTGAGAACAACGAAAAGATGCATTCAATGAGATAATTGGAATATTGAAAACCACACCACACTTTATAAATCCAAATACCAATCAATCAAACCAAAAATCAATCAAACATGAGGTTGTCACTACTAGATTCCCTATCTCCAAAGATACTCCCCTCATGGCCGCCCTCATCTGAAGTGGAATCTAAGCTATGGCACTCATTATCCACCTCTGCAAAAAGCTCGAAGAAGTCTATGGCACGGGGGTCATAACGTGGAGACGGGGTACTAGCTTTGGTAGGAGAAGGTTGTGCCACTAGCCCAGAAGGTTTAGATGGTATATCATAAACAAATATATAAAATAAAACAAAATATTTATAATGCCATCTCACTACTCTCACCACACGAGGCATTAGAGCTACTACCAAGTGCTTCAACATCAAGAAACTGAAGAACACGAGAATCAAACATTGGTTTTTTTGGTACAACTCTTGGAGAGATAGTTGTTGCCAAAACCGAGGCAACTTCCTGAGCATATATTGGAAGTTTAAAAGTTTTCGGGGGAGAGGTAGCAGAAGTATCACTATATTCGTTAATTTGAGACTTTCTCTTGTCTCAAATTAATATATGGACCACAACAACATGGTCTAATGTTTGGGTCGTCCTACCCAAACCATCTTGATATGAGTTCTTAATTGGGTTCTTGATATGAACACCCGCTTCAAAGTATTTGCATCTTACAACATTCTCCAATATCTGTGTGATTTTATCCATGTTCTTATATTTGTAACTGTCTCAAAATGCCGAAAAAGTCCCAAATTAACGAATATAGTGATAAGTCATCAATCTGCAGAAGTACAAGTGTACAAATGTTGTAAGAAAGGAATTGATAGAATAAAACATAAAACTTGCAACAATAGAAAATATTGAATTCTTACGTACTCAGTCGATTGCGCTTTGCCACACGCCGCACAGGGCCTTCCTCATCATCAAAAACTGAGAAGAAGCTTGATGAGGCACTGCAACTGGAACTATATCCTTCAACGGTGCCAACACCGTTGCAAAGAGAAGGTCATCTGTTTCCAAAGCAATAATATGCCGGCCTGAATTCCGGCAAGCATGAATGGAGGCACCTGAAGAGAAGAAAAAATAAAGTCAACACAATTGGTAAGATTGAGAATATATCGAAGCATTTGCAAAAATTGAGAATATATCGAAGCATTTGCAAAAATTGAGCATATACAATGATAGGCATGTACTTGTATTAGCTGTGGTATCAAACACTACCGAGCCTGTACAAGTGAGTGCTTCAATGAGGACTTGCATAAATAGCGTATCCTTCTCCCGAGCACCTCTCCAAGGTTTTGGTCCATTCATTAGCTGAGTATCAGATGCCACAAAATTGAAAAGGATGTCATCCTCCTCAACTCGGACAGCGGCGCCAGATTGCTCATTTCGACAATGAAAGATGAAAGATGAAGGTGCTTTCTGTTCACGAATGAAAAATAGAATGCGGAATCGGCGGGTCTGGAAACACAAAAACTGTAAGTAAACATGAAGCCCCCAAAACTCAAGATATTCAAATTCATCAATTTGAACAAAGGATTTGAACATACCGTGACCTCGGGATTGATTGGAGAAGTCAGCCGCAAGTCATTTATGCCCCACCAATCCTTCAAAAGCTTGAACTTGTATGTTGCAGCATAGGTTCGCACATCCACCCGAATTGGCTGATACTCTGGCATAAAAAGCAAGACTCCACCATCGTTGTGCACAAATGTAAACACAAACTCAAATAAAGCTTCAACATCTGTCTCATTGTACAAGTTCCACTTCGGAACTGCATCAGGAGGAGACGATATGTTTGCAACGTGCATACCATCTGGAATATCTGCGATCACCAAATCGAATCCTGAATGTGGACATCTGCTCGAGCGCGGTAGCGATTCCTCTCCTCCCTTAGCCTACTCACAGAGTCAAATTCTCTGAATCAGAACTTCTACAATAACAATTGAATATGTAACAAATATTTACTATAAGAGTATGAATAACTCACCTTCTTCACAAAAAGATGACTGTCCAAAAGAAATGGATGAGAAACACCCACTTCCATAATGGTGGAAATGGAAGTGTTCTCCATCAAACACATTGAAGATTGAATTGCAGATGTTGAACCAGAAGCTGCTGCAGCCAAGGTACTCTTCCTCTTTAATAGTTGTTGTGATGCAAGAATAGATGAAGATGGCTGGCTGTGTGCTACAGTTATAGTTCTGGAAGCGTGTGATGGGCCAACCACATTGGAAGAGGAAGGGAGATCCACAACGATAGGCATAATTGGATCTGCAATGGGAACTTCCACTGCCATTGTTGGGGCTGCTTTATTACCTCTTGTCTTCTTCACCTTCTTCCCTTCAACCTTCTCCAATGATTTTGAAGAAACCACCTCTACGCCCAGTAGGTCAGGTTGAACTGAATTCCGGAATGCCACATCAAATGTGGGTGGTCTCTTAAGAGGAGTGTCAAGATACCACCCACACTTCTCCAAATGGGCTGCACTCCAATCCCTCAAAATACCATCTGTAAACATGCACTCCTCGCTTCCCGTGTCTAAATAGGCATCAAAAAATGGAGGAGATTTTGAGATGGCTTTAGCAGGAAATAAAACATACTTAAAGTATCGGTACAACGTCCTCTGCATGGCCTGCTTAAAGCCCAATTGCTTCTCACACGGGTTATTCTTGTGCACACCCTTCTCTACCTTGAATTCTCTAAAGAAAGCTGTGTCCCAAAGCAAAATTCTCATCTTCTCTACATAATCGGTGATGGAAGGAAGGGGAACCTCTCCATCACGAACATAATCCACAGTCACCCCAAGATCAATAAGGGTACCGGTGAACAATTTCTCAGCCTCACAAGCCAGCTGCAAAATCAGAGATAGGAAATTAAGTATGTAAATAGATTTCTTACATCTTATACTTTACAAATTCAAAGTACACAACATTGCAAGAGTACAAGTAATGCAAGAATACCTGAGACCACCAAGTGGCTTTTCGAAGCCATTCGGGAAAATCAGCATCTCCAAACCGAGGCTTTGGAAACTTAAGAGCTTCACGCAATGCCGGAGATTTGTTCCACCTCTCCAACCACTTCACCTTAACATCCGGATCCATTGCAGAAGTGGCCAACATCCAAAGTTTCTCCTGAGTCATCTCAGGAGTCTCATCGTTCATCTCATAGTGCAATTTGATCTGCTCCAAGAATTGAGGAGTGTGTTTGGGATCAGCGATAGGAAGCAACTTCTTCAATTCGGAGTTGCACTGGACCTTTACTTTATCCACGGCATTCATCACAAAGTCCACAACTTTACTGCTGGTCCACTCCGTTGGATCAGGAAATTTCTCATAGAACCTGCGTTGAGCGGCGGCAGCTGCATTTCCTAATTCATGCTGTAGAAAATAACAATAGAAAAGATCACCTCAAATTGAAAACAAAGCAATTTAGAATTGAAATATTACATCCCAACCAATTCAGAATGAATATTAAAAAAACCAACAAAAATTATCAATACCTGATGAAGGACTCCATTGAGAGCTTCCGTAGTCAATGTAAACCAAGTTCGATTCTTGGACTTCTGCTTAGCCTCGGATGCTACATAGTCTTCTTTGGATATGAGCTTCTCAAAGTAGGGTAGGGGTTGAGATGCAATACTTTGAACACGAAAGACCTTGTGCACTAAATTTGTAGTGACATGGGACTTTTGGTTCCGCCTGCAAACAAACTCAAGTTATTGTTAAAACATCAATGACAAGACAAATAGATGCTACTTCAATGATATTGAAAGTATATAAGAAAAGTGTAAGAAACATACCAATTCACTTGGTACAAAGCAGAGAGAATTGTAGGCACAACTCCGTTAACCTCCAAAATAATAGACTCCACTGCAACATGCCAATTTCTATCATATGCATGATCACGATTAATGATTGGGAACCAAGCTTGAAGGCGATGGTTTCCATCCCAAACATGGAACATCATCCCCGAGAAGATCTTCAAATCGTCATCTCGAAGAAGGTCATCTTCAAATGCAGCATTGGCTTCAATCCAAAGAGGATCCCATGAGGCTTCAATCTCTGAAGTGACCTCGGCAGTCTTTCCCTCATGATTCTCCAAAGCAACGTAGAATACTCCATTGCCTTCCATATAACCGTTGCTCACAAAATGTGATGCCAAATTCATGACATCATTCTTTAGAAAGGGCCGAACAACAGGAAGAGCAATCATTCGACAAAGTGGAATACATAACTTAGATTTCTTCCTTGGCTTGAATCTCAATGACTCAATAGAGAAGTTTGTGTTTACCGACTCCTTTGAAATGATGTCGTTCATCTCCTTCTCCACTTGCTCTGAAGATAGAACTTCGTCATCCTCACCCAAAATCTTAACATCTTCTGAGACTTCCATGACTCCTGATAATCAAATCAAAGAATGCAACCACAAAATTAATGGCATGAATATAAAGCTATGTAATGGCGGAAACAAAAGGTACGATTTTAATAAATCGATTGGCCAAAAAAGTTATCATGTGAGTTGACCCCACAGTATCCGCCAGCAGAGATGTCCAAAAAAAACCACTGAGAAGCTCAACACGGGTGCCGGCACCGGCACCCCTAGGAGCTCTTTCCAAGAGTGTTCCTCTTCTTAGTCTTCATACAATTCATGAATTCATTAGAAGCACTAGAAGTGATCTAAAAGAGTTGCACTATGCTACCTCAGGTCAAACTCTTCAGGACACTGGTTATAATCCCCAGAACTAAGGTGTGGAGATTTGTTGCAACATTATTGACTAATATCAGACTTGATGAACGTCAAACCTTTTAGACTACTTTGCAGGCACCACACAATCAACCCAATCCAATCTACTTCGAATATACGTGAGGTGCAGGTTGGACTTGTGGAAAACCACTAATGGCCAATATATCTCCTGAAAAACAACCTAACCACAGCACAGATGTGAGAATGCGCACAAGCAAGTTGGGGTTTGAGAAAAGCAAGCGGGGTGATTGTGATGAAACTAGCCTCCACAATTCATTGCAATTCATCACAGTTCGCTCGCATCAATCTACCATGGAATGAATGGAGTGATGATGATGACAAGCACAAGAAGGGAATTGACTTCCACATCTCCTCTCCAGACTTTGCCTAAAGTTCATAGTATTAGTTGGGACTGAGTTAATCATCGTCACAAGCTACAGAGGGTCGACTGTATCCAACCTACAAAACTGTAGTGACCTAAGAGGAAGAATTAATAATTGTATCGCATTGTTTCTTAAAGAGTCTTACAAAAGCACATGACTGGAGCTTCGCTTATCTCGGAAGGAACAAAAACACTGGAACTCCAACCTGCTATGGAGGATTAATTCCACAAAGTGCGAGATAGTAACATATTTCAGATGATTTGCCACCCTAAACCTATTTCACATGATTCGTTTTTATTCCCTAAACCCCCGTGCCTTATGTCTGGACCCACTGGAAGGAAACAATTCCTTATCACATCAGAAAGACAATCTGAAACTCAAGCAACATGGGTGCTTCCAAAATAGGATACAATACATGACGAGCTAAGGAGCTCTAAATAATAATAAAATTTCTCACAAAAGGGTATGATCCACGGTGTAGTCCTTCTCTGTGAGGGTCTCAATGCACAACCTAATACACCACTATGAAACATATCTATTTGCGGCAACGAAGAGTTCAAATCTGAAATCTCGCCAGCTCAAATCTAGCGACAAAACAATACATTGCAACCAAGGAGACACAGACAACAGGGAGGAGCAAATTGCATCTACAGAAACAACAATTTGCCACATAATGTTTGCAGCAACCCATTTCCCAGCCCTTGAAGCAACAAAGCTGAGTCACACACATAATACTCATAATAACAGAAGGACATGAACTGATTGATGCTAGTGATAACAACATCAACGAAAGCTTGGAAGATTCAGCTCAATCCAAGGACCAAACCGAAACATACAATACAACCAACCCGATTTCAAAGCCATTTAAAGAAAAAGCCAGGTCACGTATGAATGTGCGACATGTGCACACTATGTTCCCCAAAAAATCTTCGTAGCAATCAAGAGAAAGACATACACACGAGTCATGGCCATTTCCAAACCAAATTAACCCTTAAGGCAAAGCTAAGCCACAAACTACATGAGTGATGATTGAGTTCAGAATGATCAACAACATGTGGCACACATTCCTGGCTGAAACTCCAAAGTACCTCAGAAGACCCAGCTTAGACCCAGCGACAAAACACAGCAAACGACAAAGAGCAATTGAATGAAAGTGTGGAAGACTCAGCTTCATCCAAGGACAACCCGAACCAAAAACTACAACCAAACCAATTTTCCAGCCCTTCAAGTCACATTTGAATAGGGAGCAATATGAATGTACGACACGTGTGCACCTTGTCCCACAGAAAAATATTGGCAGCCATCGAGAGAAAGAGCATGCACACGAATCTTGGCAAATTGCATGTGCAAATTGCACATAAAGATATTTCCTCATACATGCTGATACATATATAATTATGCATGACCTAGTTTACATTCCCAGAAACAGATCAAAAAATTATTAGTCTCGCCAAATTCCTCCCTGAGTACCTGATTTGACACAACCTTTACTTATTATGGGCTAGGGAAATCCACAAGACCAGATGTAGGTCAAGTCAGTTGTGTTGGTTTTTTGTTCATCTTCTACGTAATTTCCAAGGAGTGACTCCTTTCAATACCTGGAGTCCAAGCAGGCCAAGGTTGAATTCTTACTAATCAGAAGGAACTGCATTACTTTCAATAGAAATGAACAAGCCAAGAATGTACACCTTTAGGTATCGACAAATCGTTTTCATATCATCAAGGTCTGTGAAGGGCAGTTTTAGACAGTGGCAATACAAATTGGTTCCACTAATTTTGTCTGGGTTTAGGTCGTACTCTACTTGCTCTAAGTTAAAGGGTGTGTCTCAAAAATCTGCAGGCCACCATGGAGTTCATACACAAACAATAAGGGTAAAGAAATTTTGGATGGGTCATCAACAGCAACTCCTATCTACGATGTCAGCAATCACACAACACACACAAACCGCATCACACACAAGCCAACACACACAAGCCAACACACATAAGCCGCGAAGCCCCAGCATACACAATCCACGAAGCCCCAGCACACACCTTAAAATATATGAACTGAGCTTTGAAGCCCAAATCTGCAGCTTGAATCTGCAGCTCACACAAGCTGCGAAGCCCCGGCACGAGATCCAGGCACCAGGCACAAGATCCAGATAGAAGATCTAGGCACAAGATCCAGGCACCTCACACAAGACAAAACCGCAGCACCCAACACCAGACTAAATGTAGAAGAGAACAGGGGTGCCGGCACCGGCAACCCATTCGGCAACAAAGTAGGCTGCCGACTCCAGCACCGAAGAAGTGCCGACTGCAACACCAAAGAAGTGCCGAGGAGTCCAAGAGCAGTGCCGTAGAAGTGCCGACTGCACCCGGAGCAGTGCCGCAGAAGTGCCCAGGAGCCCAGGAGCGCCGAACAAGTGCCCAGGAGTGCCGACGAAGTGCCCAGCAGCGCCGAAGCACTACCCAGGAGTGCCGAAGAAGTACCCAGCAGCGCCGAACAACTGCCCAAAGTGCCGAAGAAGTACCCAGCAGCGCCGAACAACTGCCCAGAGTGCCGCACAAGTGCCCAGCAGCGCCGAACACCTGCCCAGGAGTGCCGAACAAGTGCCCAAGAGCGCCGAAGGCAATGGGCGAGAAGTTCGGAGAACTGGGGTGCCGGCACCGGCACCCCATTCGACACCGGCACCGGCACCGGCACCCCCAGCAGTGTGCACATGCATGTCAATGTGAAGGACTTCAAAATAATCACACTTCACTCAAACTTTCAAACTTTTTTGCAACACTTCACCAAAAAAACTAACTTGATATTGGCCGTTTTGTATTGAATATGAAAATAAATTGATGTCTCACTATATTGAAGAAGTACATGCAAAAAAATGATGCACTAATATTATTTAGATTCCCTACACAATGCACTTAACCATCATCCAACTCCAAAGGCAAAGTCCTCCGGTTTTTGGTCGATGTCCAAGTGTCAAAAGTTCTAGCCTAATCCATATTTTCCATCGGAAGATCGCATAATGACACTTGCATCAATGCATCCAATATTTCAAGTTTCAATTGACCTCTGTGATGACCCTTCACCCAATTCTATTTGAAAAATCCACATTCACATATAGCTATGCTTGCCAAGCCGAAGTTGCAGTCAATGCCGAGTCAAAGTTGCAGAGTCGAAATTGCAAGAGTTATTGAGATTTGGAAGTGTCTACTAGAGTGCCAAGATTGGAGACAAGCTATATTTCTATTTGCAAATTACAGCCACTATATTTTTTGATAGGCAATTTTTGGAGAGACCTTCACTGTGAAGGGTGGACACTTTGTAGAGCACCCAAAGGGCAGCCGGCACCGGCACCCCCCCACGGTAGTCGTGAGTATAATCTCAAGCAATGAAGATGACAGGTTCGGGTCGACTCAGTTCACATAATTGATCCCAAAATCTAACATGTAATACCACGGCACAACAAACCGCACCAAGAATCCCAAAAAATTAAATTGCCAGCGCGGCTGCCTTGTCTAGCGCTCCATAGGTCGTCCGTCGAATAGAATCTACAGAACATACTTTTCTTCGGCAACATGGGTGCCGGTGCCGGCACCCCTATGATGAGGCTGAGTATGGAGTACACGGAGGCTGACCAAGGATTACGGAGTATCCCCGCCATGATGGGTGCGGGCACCGGCACCCCCCCTTAGCAGTGGTTAGTACAATCTTAAGCGATGGTTTTAGGGTCGGACCTAAACCCTAAAACCAGGTTCAAGTCAAGTCAGTTCACAGACTTCACCCCAAAATCTAACATGTAATACCACAACACAACAGGCCACACCAATCACAACAAGCCCCCGTCATTACAGTTTTCAACACATGAGGTCGACTATATCCCAGTGTAGCAATCCCACCTTAGCACGGATGCTGCGTCCAACACCTTACGATATGACCGTAACCCTCAGCCCCACGAATGCGATATCAAAAACCACGAACTGTGCTGTCCTGAGGGTCTCCTTATCCGACACCTCTAAACCCTAAACCGCAAGCCATTTTTAATGTTACAAGTAAAATTTCGGCTCTTGCACACCTTCACTACTTGAAAAATAAATGGGATTGGCATTGATTACATTACTTTTTATAATGGCTGGCCCTTGTCGATTTGTTTGTGTTTGCTTGAGTTGAACACTTGTTCCATCAGAATAGAAATTTCGAGCCACCGTCTGCATTTCTTCTTCGTCAAGATTTGTCTGAAGCCAACATAGTTTTAGACTACTATAAATTGTTACATGAATGAAATGATTTTGCTTCCGTAAACTTGTGGACGATTTCACATACTACTATTCAACAACTGATAAATATAAAAATTTAGAGAGGTTGAACGACCTGAAGTTTAGGTACACAGTCGACCTCCTCCTCAACATCGTCCTCGCCTACTGACTTAGTGTCGTCCGAACTCGCCGATACAATGCTTGGTTGCTCCTCCACCACCTCTAATCCGTCACCGTCAGAGCTCCTGTCATCGAGCATTAAAACCCTAACCGTGTCCCCCAACTCGGCTTCTCTTCTGCTGCCTCTGCCTCGTGCCATTCTTGCTGCCTTCAACTGTTTTGAACTAGAGAAGAGAAGTTTGCGTCGTCTACGAGTTTGTCTGCGAGGCTGACTCGAATAGGAGAGTTCAAGCAATTCGTCTTCAGGCATGTCTCAGCTAGTCCCCAATGTTAGGTGCGGAAATGTTTGGTCCGTAATGAATGCCGCCTTCTATGAAGAACTTGGATCATTGCCTAAGGTAATGCCTGTAGCAAACTGAGATCCACATTTCACACTACCTCGTATTCGGTTTTTATTCTTGTTTGGTTGCTTCGCTACCTTTAATTTGAATTCAAATGAAGACACTGTCATAATGTCTTTAAAACAATTGATATTTTTCGGTTGCCACACATTCCACACAGCTACTTATGTGCTGACATACCTTCGATCACCCTTGCCCATGAATTTTACAGCTGCTATAATAATTTTAGCAAACAACCAATTATCCTACAATCCTCTTTCCTACAATCCTCCATGTCTTTTCCCCTTTGGAACCTCTACCTGTTCCCCTAGAAGAATTAACCCCTTGTCTACCCATTGTTTTCCGCAAGTTGTATGGCGTCCCTGAGCTCTCTCTTGATTCTAACCTTTGCCTTCTCTCTATACGCCTCTGTTTTTCAATAGTCCTCCTCAATTCTCGATCTGCTCTCGCTCTCGTCCGAGTGTTCATCTCTAACCATATTGAAGCAAACAAATGTTATATATCATTGTCAAGTCTGTCATAATTAACATCTATGCGCCATCATTATGTTCCTATTATCTTGGATTTAGATAATTAACCTGCAGTTTTTTAAATTATTCCTCGGTTTGTATAGCCATAACTTGACGAGACTCTTCCAAATAAACTTTCCTATTCTCGCTTCGCCATAAAGGTGAATGCTCTACCCTTGCCCATTTCAAGCCTTGACTAAAAAAGAAACACTTTCCTTTAGGTGCCCCTTACATCCACTAAATGGTTCACGTGGTCTTGTGTATTTATAAGTTCGTCAGTCGGCATCCAGCCTCATTGTTTGTTATTGATATATCTAGTTTGGATTGGCATATGATCATGACTAACTTAAGTAAATGCTGCAGTGCATTTTCAATTTTTATTCACATTTCTATAATGAATCGGCTTATTATTCCACTACTAATCCAAGTCTCCGCCGTCATTCATAGATTCCATCTTGCCATGGCCTTCTAATCACAACACTATATACACCTCCCCACTTTGTGGTTTCCTTAAGTCCATTGCCCATTTGGCCACTACCTGCTGTGAACTCGCATTCACAATCCTTCTACAATGGCCACCATCCGAGCACTGCACCATTCCATCCCGCTTATGATCCCTCTAGGAGATGATGGTCTAGCCAAAGTCACAGAGTCGTTCCTTAGTTTGAGGTTTAGATTCCACCCAGCCTCAATTCATGTCGAAGAAGAGGTCTTTGATGCTAACGGTGACTTGAGTCACACTGTCCTTCAGATATCGTTTCGCAATGACGATGGTAGAGTTTGGTTCTTGATCCCTGGAACGTACAAGGCCATAGGCGTCACCGAGTCGGATATGGCCACCACAACTGTGTTGCTAACACCAGGTGTATCCCTCACGTCCACCACGCAGGTTTCTCTTCTGGCGACGGTCAAGAAGGAGCCCGGCATCGAAGAGGTTACCTTACTCAGTGACTCTGATGATGATCTGCCACGTGCCTCTGACATTACCCCACCTCCATCGCAGGATCAACCCTTCATCAATCCTCTCAGGATTCCACACTCGCCTACTGTAAGTCAACCATCTACTTCCAGACCCCCAGTTCACCCACGTGTGTCTATAGATCGTCCCAGTGTTGTCCACCACTTGAAGTTGCTTGCAACCCGACCAGGGTCCAAGAACATCCTCAAGAGTATTGATTATGAAGCTGTTAGGCATGAGAAGGTTGAGTTCCTCCCTTCTGTTTTTGACGGCGACGTCATCTTTGAGTTCCCTCCTCTAGGAGCTGATGCTCCCCATTCCCATGCTAGACTCATGTTCGGAATGGACAAGCGTTTCGACGGTCATGCTTGGTGTAGGACAAAGACGTCTAATATTACCAATGATCTCGGCTTGACCTTCCGGTTTTCATGTTGTGTTGGCCATCTCCGTTGTAATAACGAGGGCTGTGATTACCTCAACCGCCCCAATCGGGCCACTGACGTCAACGAGACCGAATGGGAAGGCTGTACCGCCTCACCCTTCTCCGCAGGAGCTGATCCCCCAACTGGGTCATCTCTCGTTTGTAAGGTCTGTAAGACACCACCCTACTGTCTTGATACTTGCCAAGCTAAGATGTACTATGTTCTTGGCAAAGGTGACATGACCCGTGCATGCATCCATATGGGTCATCACCATCACCCCGTTTCGCAAGGTGTCTGTAGAGAGTCTAAGGTCGAAATTCATGCTCTCATCGGTAGAGAAGTTGAGAGGACTCCCACCGCCACCAACTCTGCGATTGCCTTGGCTGCAAGTAAAGAGTTCCTAGCCAAGTATCTTCTACGCACGGGATCTGATCCCAATAAAGTTATGGACCTGGAGTCCATGAAGTTTGTCATGGACAGGTACCAACACCTCAGCACCCCGAGTATTCGAAACACAGTCACTTCCTTCAAGCGCATTGGACGAGGGGGGATCATTGATAGCATCACCGGACTGAGAGGTCATAGCAGTTGGCCCTATGTGCAAGAAAACAAATTCCCAGGCCAGGGAAAGCTGTTGGAGAAAGTCTATGTGTTCAAGATGTCCGAGGTAGGCCCTGGGTCTGGAGTTGACCTTGTCAGGAGAATGCAACCACACGGTGATTTGCAGGATGCTTGGGTCATGTTTGACCATGTCAAGCGTGTCAAGGGGTGGACAACCATGGCTTGCCATGTCTATGACTCGGCCTACTGCCGGGTTATGACTATTGCAGTATGTGATATGCAGTCTGAGGATGTCACGGCGCAACGCCTTCTTTGGCATGGGCTCAATGAAGTTATGCACAGACATGGCATTGCTAAAGTTAACTTCAAAGGGTTCATGGCGGACAGTGCACAAGCAAATTGGAATGCAGTTAGGATTATCTATGGCAGTGGTGATCCCAAGGTTCCTATGGAGTCTCGCGAGAGGACATGTCTATTGCATTGGACAGTGTCTATGGAGCGCCACACCGCCGCCCACATCAAGCCCGACCTCCAACAGCAACACAAGTTGTTATGCAAGCAGTACAAGGATGCCAAGACTCCCGAGCAGTCCGAGTCCCGTTATCTTGCCATCCGGGCTTGGTGGCTTTCCTCTGGAGCTGCATCCGAGGAAGGAATCAAGGACCTTGATACATGGCTTGCATTCTGGCATTTTCGTTACCGTCAATGGGGTGGTTTCATGCAACTAGTGAGTACCCACCCACTTTCTATTTCGTTTTTTGGTGTCAACTTATTTTTTGGATTTTTTTTGGTTTTTTTGGTTTTTTTGGGTTTTTGGTGTCAGTTTAGGCTTTTAGCCTGTTTTTGTGCAAGGCGTACTCACTACATTTTATTGACTTCTCTCAAAATTTCACAGATTCTGAGTTGGCAGAGATGCCATCTTGCAACCTCTCTGAGACAGTCCATAACAAATGGCTTCAGCAGTCTGGAAACCGTGGCTCTGATCTATATGTTGCGACCGTGGATGATTTCGTGAGGGCGTTCATGCAATGTACGAACTACTACGCCTACTTGAAGGGTGATCGCTCTGGTACTGGCCCAGGAAAAGAAGAACTCCGCCTTCGTGCTGCACAACGATCCGGTGACGCCAAGAGAATTGTTGCAGCACTCGAGCACATGCCTGGAGCAGAGCATTGGTGCACCCGCAAACCCCAACTCGAAGGAGAGGAGGTCTTTGGCACCACAAAGCGCAAACTTGATATGCCCCCTGGTTCTGATCATGATTCACATAGACCCGACAAGGTCAGCTTCTCTCATCCACGAGTGAGCACTAGGTCAACCAAGGCCCGTACTGATTCCGCCACACCATCAACCCTGCCCCTAACACAATCCCCCGAGAAATCGATTCCACAACGGGTCACCCACGTCAATAACATTCAGGAGACCCACTGCGATGTCTCCAAGTGGCACATTTCTAGACTACCCAAGACTTCCGCCAAGGCCTGCTTCGCCATGCAAGCTCGCACAAAGACCAAGTGCACCCAGAAGATCGTTCGGCATGGTAAAAGTACTCCAGCTCCTACATACACCGGCTACATACGCGACTACAAGAAGAACGAGGAATTCTTGACACAGTTCTTCTTCTGTAACGACGACATTGAGAGATGTGTCAAAGGCACTAGGAGGAAGTGGGTGCAGCACCGTCCGGATGTCCCGGACGTCTGGCCTGTCCTCACTGGGACAAACCTCACTCTCCAGGAGGTTCTGGCCCTTGAAGAAGGGGGATTCCAACTTCAGCAGCGTCAAGATGTGTCACCCAGAAGACTCTTCGGCGACTCCTCCAATGTTGCCTCATCCATGGCCGAACTCCCTACCCCGGCCCAAGCCGATCAATACCCTACGCTCAGGTTTGGAAAGAAGATCCGACGCAGTAACAACGGACCATGCGTCCAACAACGCAACAAGTGGAAGTCAGCCCTCAACGTCGACGGACAAATCACCTCCGTCACAATGATACCTCACCCAGGGATCGGGTGCATCATTCTCTTCCAGTCCCGAAAGAAGGCTAAGGTTGAAGAGTACCGTATCACTATCAGCACCTTCCCGTCGTGCACATGCCCGGATTTCGTGGAGATGTCAGCAAGAGCACTTGGGAAGCGGCGCACTTGGGTAAACTGCAAGCACTTGTACTTCATCTTCCGTGTGACTTGCAACTTGGATCAATACCAAGAAACTTTCATCCATGCTCCGAGCCTTAGTTTCAATGAAGTGAAGCACCTCCTCGAAAGTGGCATCATGAAGCATGTGGGACCTTAGCGTGGATACCTATAGGAGCTAGGCTGCCCCCCCTTATTTATAAGTTCTCGCTAAGTATTTCCTATTGCGTTGAGTATACCATAGTATGAGTGCACGTTTTCCGAAAATATCGCTGATATATCAGACCTATCATTATCTACATGATGTGAATTGTATTCGTTTCTAAATATCTATAAAGGTTTCTAAATATTTATGGGTCTCTTCTTCCAACGGTAGTTTTAGATGTTATTGAACGGTACGAGTTTTGCTACTTTGCTTGAATGCTTGAATTTTTTCACTTAGAATTTTCTCTTACGTTGTGACCATAGCCTATGATTAAGCGGCTCTCACCATAATGTGGACAGTCAAAAGTTCCCTGGTTTAATTAGATCATGTCAACTAGTCTCTCTGAAAGGTATCCTAAAACCAAGTCTCTGTCCTTAAAGCCCTCAAAATTTGCACGGAAATAGGTCCATCGTTTTTACTAAAAAAAAAGTTCCCACGATTTTCCTATTTATATTATCTAAAGTTAGAAAGTTTATTACTATAATTGGAAAGCGTTGACTTTTTTCTGCTCACCGCCCACCGCTCGCGTCCCACCGCTCACACGGTAGCGTCGTTGTCGTTGGCACATATCACACTGCCTTGTATATGTAGTGCAATCCGCAAATAGTGTAGGCCACCAATATCCAGATTGCAATATTTTGCGTGCAGTGACATCACCAGCAAAATGACCACCAGCAGGATTATCGTGACATTCTTTTAAAATTTGCGGAATTTCAGAGTTTGTCACACATCTTCTAAGAATACCATCTTTTCCTTGTTTATATAAGGTATTGGCTATGATGGTATAAGGTCCTGCCTTGTATGCCAGACGTTGTTTTTGCTTGTCATTATAGTCCTCCGGAAATGTGTTGCTTTGTAAATAATTAATTATTTCAGCATATTCTGGGGGTATAACATCAATGAAAAACAATTGGGCATCTGGAAAGGAATCATCAATAGGTTCATCCCCTAATTCTTCATTTAGACGAGACAAATGATCCGCATTGGCATGACTCTTACCTGGTCTGACTTCAACTGTGAAGTTAAACTCTTGTAAGAGTAATACCCAACGGGCCATACGACCACTCAATTGAGGTTTATTAACCATGTATTTTAATGCATCATGATCGACATGGAAAACCACTTTATTTCCCAATAAATAATGTTTGAATTTTTGGACAGAAAAGATCATGCCTAATCCCTCTCTTTCCGTCACAGAATAATTCTTTTCAGCTTGAACCAGTTGACGACTTGCAAAATATATTGGATGGTCATGTCCTTTGTCATCCTTTTGACTAAGGACTGATCCTATTGCCACATTGGAAGCATCTACATATATGTGGAAATCCTTCTCCCAATTTGGGGAGATTAGGACCGGAGCTGTCACCAATTTACGTTTTAAAGTATTGAAGGCATTAGTGCAGGCTGAGGTCCACACGGGGGGCGAGTCTGTTTTCTTTAACAATTCAGTTAAGGGCATGACTATAGTGGCATACCTGTAAATGAACCGTCGGTAATAGCCAGTATGACCTAAGAATCCTTTCACCTCTGTGACAGTGGTGGGGATGGGTAAGGCCGCAATCGCGGATACCTTATCTGGATCTGTTGCTATACCTCTCTCGGACACAATATGACCAACAAGTTTCCCAAAGGGTACTAGGAATGCTGATTTAGCGGCGTTTATGGAAATACCGAATTCCATGCATTTATCAAAACATTTTTGCAAGTAATCAGCATGTTGTTCCATTGTTCCAAATACTGCGAAATCATCCAAGAATATTTCCATGAAATTGCGTAAATATTCTTGGAAGGCTTCAGTCATAACCCTTTGAAAGGTTGCGGGTGCATTACATAATCCGAAAGGCATGACAATATAGGCAAAGGTTCCCCAATCAGTAGTGAAGGTTGTGTACCAACGGTGGGGCTTATAAATTTGGATTTGATTATATCCTGAAAATCCATCCATAAAAGAATATATCTTATGACCCGCTACTGCATCCAACATAGTGTCCGTAAAAGGAAGTGGGAAGTAATCCTTTCTTGTGACACTATTTAGTTTGCGGAAATCTTGGCAAATTCTCAGTTTGCCATTTTTCTTGGGTACCACCACAATTGGAGAAACCCATTCACTGAATGGTACTTTATAAATGAATCCAGCTTCTAATAATTTATCAATTTCCTCTTTAACTAATAAAGAGTATTTGGGGTTTATTCTGTATTGCCTCTGTCTTACGGGTGGAACACCTTCTTCCAACACAATCTTGTGTTCACAGACTTCCGGTGGTACACCTCGTAAGTCTTTATAAGTCCATGCAAATATTTGTATATTTCGTTTAAAGAAATTATACCAATATTTCCACTCCGTGTTAGAAATTTTCTCATAAATTTTGATAATTTTAGGGACTTCCTCTGTGCCTAAATTCATCTCTTTACACACATCCTTAGCTACATAGCTCTTGATTGGAGTTTGGGATGAAAACATAGCATCTTCCCAGTCCTCTTCAAAAGCTGGAGCTAGTTCAGTCTTTTCCTCCGTAAAATTATTTTCATGTCCGAGGGGTTGGGATTGATGGTCCATCTCAGGGGCAATTGTGGTAACAATGTTACAAACAGATTTTTGCCACTGGAGAATTGCATCATCCGAATCCCCCTGGTCCAAAGGAAAATAATATTCTCCCATTCCTAGTGAGACAGATTGAGCTTGATGACTTTTAACATTATGTATAAGCTCACTAGGTTCGTCGTCAGTATCGGATCCTGAACCATCTGAAGAGAATTCCGTACCATCATCTTGGGTTTCCCCTTGATAGTGGGTAGGGAATAATGGTAATACCATTTTCTCTGAACCTCTCCCTAAGGTCAGAGTTCCTTTGCCCCAATCTTCTTTGGCTTGGGCAAGGATTAACCATGGGCGCCCTAGAATGCCAGGTATGGATTGAACTGCATCCGAGGTTCGGAAAATTATAAAATCAATCTTGTATTCTTTCCCAGCAATTATTACTGACACTTGGGATAATTCCCCTAATGGCTTGGTGCGGGTGTGGTCCGCCATTTTAAGAATAATGGGTGTGGGGTTCATTTTGGTTATACCTAATTCATTTAATGTTTCCACACTCATTAGGTTAACACTCGACCCTGTATCCACTTGAAAACCGGGTATTAACACACCGTCAATAATAACATCTACCGCTGGGGCTCCTGGGTCTTTACTCAGGGTAACATCATGTATTTCCACAGTTTTGGGTTTCTTCCTAATCATAGATGAACTTAAGCGACTCCTACAATGAGGAGCTATGGCTAACAACTGTCTCATAGTGATTTGAGGTTTTATATTATCCAAGTCATTTATAATATCATAGTGTTGTAACCCATTAGCCAATTCCATCACTCGGGTTCGTCGAGACACAGATTTCTTATTCACATTTCCGGGGTTCAACACCTTATGGATAGGGAACTTAGTTTTCCCTTGATTAGGAATTAATGAGACAGTTGGTAACTCTGTCCGTCTTACGAGGTTTGGAGTCTTGACTGGTAATGATGGAGGTGTTGGTATCATTACCGGTATGGGTTGTACTACCTTTGGGTTTGGTGCAACCGGTACCGGGACATTGTTCCGTGAAGAGTGCGGATGTATAAGAGGATCCAAAACAGTTGGGTTATTCGGATCTAGATTGGTTTGAGACTCGTAAGAAAGACTCTTATCATCACTGTTGTCATCGGGGACCGGTAAGGGTTCAATTCTGCTTTTAGAACGGGTAGTGACCGCATTCACTTTGGATTCAGGACATGAGGTAAACGGGTGGATCATATGTTGAATATGATTTACATTCTTCGATCCACCATCCTCATTCTCTTCTTGAATCCGGACGTGTTTCCCTTTCTTCCAATCTTTATCATCGGATGGGTAATCCTTTTTAGGATTAGGACACTCGTCTGTGGGATGACCAGTGGTTTTACAATTTCCGCATAATGGTACATAATCCTGAGATTTCCTGGGATTAGGACATTCGTTGGCATAATGTCCTAATTCCTGGCACCTGAAACAAACGGGTATTTTCTTTTTATCCGAATAATTTGCATTATAATTTCGGGTGTTAGGATTGTGTGGTGGTCCGTTCCAGTTGGGGGGGTCCATTGGTCTTACCCCAACTAGGGCGGTTCGGGAAATCAATGGGTATCGGTCGTTTATTAAAATTTCTCCTCGGGTTGTAGTTAGAATTTGGTCCTGGCCCCGATCTTTCCTCTTGCCAAGGACGATTCCTGTTATCCTCAATTTGATTAACATGTCGTTGGGGTTTCAAATTCCAACATTCATTTACAGAGTGATTACCCCCACAATATGTGCATCTAATTCGGATGCCTTGGGGGGTAGGACACTCGGTAGCTGTATGTCCATGTCCCTTACAATTCGTACACCACACATTAGTTCGCTCATTAGTGGCTGGAGCGCGTTTTGGCGCTCCTTTCATGACCTTAACTGACAATTCTGTCAGTTGTTTTGTTAAGTTCATGATAGCATCCTCATGTTTGGCTATGGTAGGATCATGAGATGAGGATGTCGTCACTACTGGATTAGAAAAGACGGGAGTGGTGAATGTACTAGAAGGGTGGCCATCTATTATATAATGTTGATTTTGATTCGCTACAGGGAAAGTTCCCCTATGAGAAGGTATAGGATTATTTGAGTAAGTGTTGTCAGTATAGACGACCAAATCATCTTCCACACGACACTCCTCCCAAATTTTGGCACGGGCGTATGCTTGCGCATAGGTCGCCGTGTCACCTTCCTTTACATAGGTTTTTAACTCTATTGGGTATAAGCCTCCAATAAAAATACTCATAAGGAAATTGTCAGGTATTTGATGGACTCCCATACGTTGCAGGATATCTTGCATCCGCCCGTAATAGCTATCCACCCGTTCATTTATACCCATCCTTATGGTTCGTAATTTTTCTTTTAGACTATTGGCAAATCCCAAAGGCCTAAAATGGTCAAGGAAAGCAGTCTTTAGTGCATTCCAGTCTGCAAACGCAGGCTGTCTTAAGTACCATGCGAAGGCCTCTTCCTGCAAAGAGGCGGCAAAGACCTCTGGGAATTTAGCGACAGGAATACTATTTGCGCCACAAGTGAGCTCAAATTTGGCAACATGCATGTCAGGATCAGCACCCGGCCGTCCGAGAAAATAAGGGATGTGAACCACATTAGTAATACGAGGATTTGGGTTGGGTGGTAGTGGCTGCGCCATCACTTGGATTGGTGGTGTGGGTGGAGTTGGTGGTGTTGGGGGAGTGGAAGGAGTCGACGGTGTTGACGGGGTTGATGGGGTTGAAGGAGTTGAAGGATTAGATAGTTGCGTAGATTGCACAAGAGTATCTTGTGGATCTGGCAACGGATCGAGAAGATGGTGGAATTCTAATGGGATCTCAGATGAGGATTCTCCAAACTCAAATTGGAGAGTTCTTGTCGGTGAGTTAGGAGAGATCTCCTCAAAACTCTCCTGTGTGGGTTGGAATTCTGATTCCGATTCTGATTGATCCTCAGTTTCCTTTTTGGAGAGTTGGAGAATGGATTTCACCCAACTCTTCCGTCTCGCGGCTTTTTGGTTTCTAAACTCCCTTGCTAAAACCCTATCATGTCTAGCCTTATCATTTGCAGCTTTCCTAACATCAGCAATACGCGCATGAGATCTTGCATGTGCAGGGTCCAGTATGAAAGATGCATACGTTCACGTTATTACGGAAAATATTCCTGCCTATGCTTATTTCTATGTTTTCTACCATTCAAACATAATTTCTTAAAATCAGTGATAATAATCCGTTCATTAGGGAAGATCATAAAATCGGGAATATTAACACAGACATATGGATCAAAAGCTCCATATTTAAACACTGCTTCATCCTTAGTGGTTTGACCACCATTCCAACAACCATAACCCAAATAATTGACCGGGAAGTTCACTTGTTTATGTTGGGCATAAATTAAAAATAAGAATCTCAAGTCTACCCTCAATCTAGGGTGACCTTGAAAAATAATAACTTCGTTAAAGTCCTCTCCATTTTTCCATACTTCATTCAAAATTCTTTCTTGTAGATGGAAGGGAAGAGCTAAAAAATGTTGTAAAAATCCTTTTGGATATTTGAGCCGATTCGTTCCAATATGGATTCCTACGCCCCAGAATGAAGCTTTAAACAATCTATACAGAGCTGCGAACAAATGAGGTCCGGTATAAAACCAACTCTCTACGTGATTAATCTCTGGTGGTTTGACTTCCCAGGGCCACATTGTGTACCCTCATGCTCACTTACAAGAGAAATAGAAATTTCTCCAAATTTTAACAAACTTACTAAGTCAAGTTCTTTAGTTTAACTGACATTTTATAGTTATTGGAATTTATGATAATAGTTTATAACTTATTGTTAGATTCCCTTTTTATATTTTGTCAATTAGTTCTTTAATTGCTTAGTGTTTGTGATTTTAGTGTTTGCTATCAATGCTTAGGATCTAGATTCTGACGACCGTAGCCTTCCCCGACAGCGGCGCCAAAATGTAGATAGGTTTTTTACTTGGGTTCAATCTTAAACAAAACCCCAGGGAAGACTAAATGAGTGTCAGTTGTGTAATCTAGATATCACTCCTAAGTTCCTTGATAGTTCCTTTTAATTATTTGTGAGTTTTAGATACAAAAATAACCAGGAAAAACCTTGTTTAGGATGTGGGATTCGGGTAAAAAGTGATTGGATACGTGGTTTTGTGGTTTTAGGGTCCCTCAATTCAGTACATGCAAAATGCAGTCACTCCCTCACACAATAGTCCTGTAGTGACCAATTTTGACTATCGAAGTTTCTTGCAGGGAGTCACGGCTCAACAATTGTCTTTTTCAAGTAACCAGTAACCACTTCCAACACCAGAGCCAAGGGCACTCTGGTGAATTGTATCGTCCCTCCTTAATTACCTCCAATTTAGTGTATCAAGAAATCCAGTCTCGGCCTTTCCTTAATTAATTTTCCGATTTAATGATATCAGTTTAATAATACATGGTCTTTCACACCAACTGAAGTTGGTGGCTCAGATACCATGGTTCATTCATATCCTTTAACCCATTTTTCTTTCTTTTTAGAAACTTATTTTCACAATAATGGGTTCCTTAATACCAAATTATCCCAATTTGCTTATTATGCAATAAACAACTTATTGGATTCCTTAATAATTTAATCCTCTTAATTTAGAATTCACTTCTAGAATTAATTAGATTTTTATTTAATTTATTTTCTGATTTTACCTTAATTAAATTTCTCGGCCGCTTTCTTCCGCCAAGTGTTCAAAAACACTTTTTCAATGGGCAATTTGAAATTGTTTCATTGGTGAATTTGGTTATGCAATATGCCCTCTTGATAGTATTTAGATAATGCTGCAGTAATATTTAATTTATTAATTTAAATACTTTAAATCTCAATGAGTTTTACTTGTGGTAAAAGAGCCTTCTCAGCCTCTGTAAATTTGACTTTTACAGGCTTTTACCCCTGTGCAGTGTGAATAGGGTCTTTTCTGAGCTGGTTACTTCTGGGCCACTTTGTTAATGTGAACACCTCAATGGGAGAGGGCATGTGCTTGCGCCAAGTGTCCTCCTCTCCTTCTTCTTCTTCTCCTCTCTTCTTCTCCTCTTCTTCTCCTTCCCTGCTCCTCTTTCTCTCGCAACAGGGGATCACCTTCTTCAACAAAGTGATGAATTTTAAGTGCTTGAGTAGCTCAAATTTTGTGATTACAACCTGTATCCAAAGCGATTCAATTCCCGTCTGTGAAATTTCTTATCTGCCTTGGTAGTATCGCCAGTGCAGGGTCCAAAATTCGGCCTCGAAATTTCGGCGCCGCAGACTCCGAACTTCAACGGGTTATTCCTCAAACTCAACAGGTTATTTCTCAGGCTCAATTCGGCTGAGCCTTCACCGAAGGGCCCAACACCTGCTTCTCGGTCGCAAGGCTGAACTGAAAGGAATTGGCGGAAGGTCACCACCAGGAGCGGCGCCTGCGGCTTAATTTGATTCGGCACAGGGAAGCTTACCAGGTCCAGACATTGACAGATTGAGAGTTTTTTCTTGATTCTATGGGTGGTGATGCATGGCCGTTTGGCGTGAGGTTGCAGGAAGAAGAATCTCTCGGCTGAGGAGCCTGTTCAACATTTTTCTTAATCAGCAGGGAATCACTGAGAAGGGCGTCTGCCTTAAGTGACAACCCTTGGGACGTGTACAACCCCGCCAAATCGTTCATAGCCGCCGCCAAACCCAAGTTGCATTGCGCGTCCTTGGAAATGGAGAGCTTCGCTATTACACTCCCCAGCAGCTTGACGGCACCGTCTTCGTCGTCATTGTCCACCAGATCCTCCACCCTCGTCGCCTCGCTTGAATCAAGGGTTTGCGTAAGAAAGTGCAGATTGACTCTTGACCTCACGAGACTTGAGTTGTGAAGTGATTTGTCTGGTTAATTCCGTCGACGAACGAGACCTCGGCCTGCTAACTAGTTCCGCGAAGAATCTTCTTCGCGGCTAACTTCCTTCTTACAGAGAGATGACTTCAGAATCTCATGCCCAAACAATGAATCAACTCCCTTCTCTGGCACTGATTCAATACCCAATTAAGAAATCTTCACTTTACTTGATGGAAACACTTGACATCGGCATATAGGCCTTTTGTTATTGTAATCGCAACGGAATCTCAATTTGCAATGCCTACTGCTCTTGCGTAAAGCTCTTGAAATCACTCAAGGCATAAAAATTTTGACTGCAGCCTGTTACAGCTATTTTTAGAGCAGTCCCGCATCTAATTTTAGAACTTTTAATTTGATTCACTCACACCACAATAACAATCACAATTTACACACGCGCACGGTGAAATTAGGGCTTCACACCCTCGATAATTCAATGATATAATAGTCAAATTTTATTGATATACTTAATTTCAATACGAATATGCTCTCTTCCCGAGAGTCAAGAAAATCCAAAATTGCTTACAATTCTTCTCAACAAAAATATATATGCATGTCCGAACAACGAGAGAGAGAGAGGTATATCTCTCCTCGTACCTAATCACGGGAGGTTCGGGGCTCACCAAACCTCTTCCGAATAGGTTTGGTAGCCCGAACCTATCCGGAAAGTCTTTTGGACTTTACTAATAAATAATTTAGTCACTAATTTACTACTTTTGCCTTTTTAGCCCTAGCTAGTAACTTTTAGCTTTTTTGGTCATTTTTGTCACTATTTGTCTAACTATTTCCCTAGCCTAGCCTAGGCCGAGCCCTATTTAACCCTAAATTAGGGTTTTGGTCACTATAAAGGCAAAAATTTGGACGACATGCATCCAAAATTAACTAGACACAAAAATATTACATGCAAAACAACCAACTTCCGACCAAAACCTCCAGTTGAAAATAAACTATCATACAATGATATATATATAACAATAACTCTAAGGTTGATGCATCTTAAAAGGTTACTTTTTCTTACTAGCCTCGGGGAAGTCACTTAGTGTATTCTTTGGGGACACATGAGCGTACAACACATATTTTTTGGGGGGCTATGTAGCTCATTTAGTGCATTTTAGTGGACCCTATATTTTTTAATAATTCTACTTTCTTCAATTTCTTACCATCCTATGTGTAATTATAAATTAAAATCTCCATAATATTTCAGACCCTTCATTATTTATATTTATTTGAATTTTCCTTCGTGGACAATAGCATTAGAAATGGAATTCATCACACAACAAAAATTAAGTTGTGTATACAAGAAGCATGTTATTTATATAATTGATTACATGTCTAAGCCCATTGATAATGGCATACTTAATTGTTTCATCCAAACATTGAAAGAAGTCCACAAATTCCAAAACAAACCAACATCACTAAAGTGTCCATAATGTGTTCACTAACACAGTTGCACTAACATTGCACATGTTATCAT
Organism: Polytrichum formosum; assembly: GCA_964035585.1. Classification (NCBI taxonomy): domain Eukaryota; kingdom Viridiplantae; phylum Streptophyta; class Polytrichopsida; order Polytrichales; family Polytrichaceae; genus Polytrichum; species Polytrichum formosum. Next base: position 55,885,760 of record OZ037937.1, read on the forward strand.
GCAAAGTGTGAAGACAATTTGAAACGCCTACTTATGAGTCCTACGTGAAAATTGAGAAACGATCATCACAAAAGATGCCACAACCTCTCGCCTAGAACAAATCCATCAATCCACCATAGATTCACCAAATATGGCCCCACGGAGCTCTTTAAACACGTAGGGGTCAATGCACGATGATAGAATTCTTGTCTTGCATGGGAAGAACAACCAAAGAATTATACTTATGTCAATGAAATGTTCCTCAAAAGTACACTTAATAACCCTCATCCAACGAGTTCATCCATCTTGTAGATGGATTTGTGATCATTTTTCATCTAGTTCTTAAATTTTTCTTACCCTAAACTCAACCTAAAATTTTTAAAAATTCCCTAACAATTACTATAATGCTATGTTAGAAATACTATAAACATAATTTTGGGTATTACAAGTGACCCTATATTATATATAATGTGCTACCTCACATTTCTTCAAGGCTATGGTATATCAAAAAAATATATAATTTTTATCAACCATGAATAAATGTCACCCTATATTTGTTCTCTCATAGTTATCTAAATTTTCGACAGTGACTTCCCCGGGTTACTCGCCCACATCTCCAAGGATGTGAAATGCTTGATTGAAACAAAATGGTTAGCAAATCCAAATGGAGATTGTGGCCACTTTCCTCATGATTTATGGAGATCATATGAATATCTTATTCATCATCAAAGTGAAGATTATTGTGCTCATTAACTAGTTGTATAGGTCCCCACAGTTATGTCGACTATTGATTTTAGAATGGTTATCATATTTTGAGCACGCAGTCTAATCCCTTTCAAACACATGGCTTTTTGGTATCCGTTCTTGGAGCGACACCAAACCACATACCACTCAATTATAGTTGACTTAATAAGAATAGAAACCAAGTAAGGGTTGTCTACCTTAGTAGCAAACAAAGGGAAGTTGACATATGAGCGATGAGTGGTGAGCAGTGAGTACATAAATGTCCATTAATGGGCTATTTAAGTAGGTATCCGATTTAGTAATAACTGCAATACAATTGGGTTATAAATGTTGGATATAATATATTTGAGAGACAATAAATATTGACTTGGACCCTATTACCATGGATTATAGGGTGAATGATGGTCCACGGTTATGCACACTTTATTGAAATGACAAACGCACAAATGAAATGTAAAGTGCCTTATTGTGACGAACAACCAAATAGTTGCAACATCGATGTGCACTTCATTTAATAGGAGAAAACATATACATCTCTATATCTAAAAATTGTGTATCCATGCATGCCACTAACACCATGCTAAGCTAGTTCCACCACACTGAGGGAAGCTAGCAAGTGAGCAATGAGCAATAATCAGTAACATGTGAGTAGTGAGCAATAACATGAGATATTAAATTCCATCTCTAGAGTACATTTCATTAATTTTGAATGGTTTGGCTATAAATGGAATGCAAGGGTAGATTTTACATTCAAGAAATGAACCCTATTTCAATGGAATTTATGCTCCATATCTTGTCAAGAGGTCTATTACCATGCAATCAATAGAGTGACCTCTAGATTTGGTGTGCGCAAGTTGCTCCTCTTTAATGCAAGGCAATGGCGTGGGCTTGTTGAAGAGATGTGGCGTTGTTGTTGGGTGTGGGTAGGTAAAACGCTAGGATGCAACTACTTTGATGTTCTCTAACCCCTAAAATCTAAAGCCTTCGCATTTGATTTTTGGGTAGAGGCAACGCCAGTGGTTCAAATTTCATAAATGTAGCAAAATACGTTATTTTCCTAAATTCCAACCGTACAGATGTGAAATAGATTACCATATAATGATTTTATGAAAATTTGAAGTCAATCGGACCGCATTTGCTAGGTCATATTGACATATCAACATGGCCTTCATTAGGTGGGCAATTAGAGAAAAGAATTGGAATTTTTCGTTTCATGACTATTTTGGTCAAGCCACAAATTTTTGGAACTTTGCAATAATATATTTCGTGGTTGAAAAATGAGTTGCTCCCAAAAAAAATTGGTTTTTTAATTAAAAAAATACATAGATGAAGTCCATCACCTTCAAAGTTGAAGGGTCACATAAGGACATTTTGGGATATTCCCAAACAAACAATTCCAATTGTATGGATGTGACTAGACTACCATATATTCTTGTTGCAAAATTTTTAAGTCAATCGGACCACATTTGCTAGGTTGATTTGACATATGAACATGGCCTTAATTGGGGGGGGGGAGCTTATAGGACTACCTCCTAAAACAAGCAATTCCAAACTAACAAAAAATCCTACATGCTTAGAGTGTGAGATTTTTATATGTTATTCTAGCCCACATGGTGGTAGTGGGCACCACCCTACACGAGTAGATACCAGTGTTGGACCGGTATAGCACCATTTGCCTGGTATAGAATACTGGTACGAGTATGGTATTAAGTACCATATTGCCCATAGTATGTGGATGGGGCGATACCTGCTCCGTACTTGTATTGCACGGTATCGGGTCTCAATACCCGCCTTTGATACCCAAGGCAGGAGGTGGAGGTCGATACTCATCCCCGCCTTCGCTCATGTCGAGAAGCCCGAAACCCGAAACCCCAGTATCCACTATCCACTCCGCTTGAATGGTCCTCAGATCGGCGGCGTTGCAAATTATTACTCGAAATTTCAATTTAACAAACTCTAAATTCTTGGCTTCAATGAGGCATGTCGATGAATTGCGTCCTTGCACTCTTGTTGCAATGTTGTTTGTTTTTTATGTGCATTTGAAGCTTGATTTAGGGTTGCAAGATGTGTGGTTCACAACCTACTTCGATGGAAGCTGCTGCAGATCAATGTATGGATGTTGGGTTCTCTAATAACACAGTGAATTTGATTGATTCAGATTGCACAGAGACGGTGAATGCAGTGGGTTGTTTGCCGACAGTGTCAAATGAAGTGGCTTCAGAGTTTGAGGCTGCGTGGCAGGTTCTTGTCGCTGCATTGACAAGTAATCGGCAATTTTGGGCACCTTATCACCGACAATCTTTGGTGTGGGCCTTCTTCAAATTGAAAGAGCCAGGCATAGAAGTTGACGTCAAAGCGATCCAGGTGATGAAGTGCACAATCTGTCACCCTACCAATGCGACGTCTTCTTCCAGTTCGCGGAGTGCGACACGGCAGCGAAAGGGTGTCTTGCAGTATAATCCTCTGCACGGGTTGACGAGCATGAAGAACCACGTGATGAATGAGCACTTAGTAGAGTTTGAGAGGTACAAGGCAGCGCTGACGGTGTTGGAGGAGCCGGAGGCAGCGCGCCAAAAGACGAAGAAGAGGAAAATTGTTCAGCCTTCGGCCATTACAGAATTTTTCGCCGGACAGAAGTCTTACCAGAAAGGTGACATTAAACAAAAACATTTTCTTGAGGACCTTGTGCTTTTCATTGCAAAGGGTTACGAGACATTGGCGGTGGTGGAGAGCCCTTGGCGGTGGTGGAGAGCCCTTGGCTGCGACGATTGGTCATGCGCCGAGATCCAAAGGTGAAATTTCCAACCCGGAAGGCGCTTGTGCATGAGCACATTCCTGCTCTTCTTGCAAAGACGATGGAATGGTATGTGCTTCCTGCAATTGCAAGTTGTACGACAACGTCGATTACCTTTGATTTGTGGATGTCGAGAGCTGGCTTCGACACTTTTGCCTTGGTTGTCAACTTCATCGATGATTGCTGGGAACCGTAGCATGTGACAGTCGGTTTGTTTGAGGCGCATGATACTTCTGGTGTTGCTCTTGCCGAAATAGTGAAACCTTTGCTAGATGAATTTCAGTTGACAAAAAAATACTTGCTTGGGTCAAAGATGAGGGTTCTAATTTGACTACACTTGAGCGCGCATTGCAGCTCACAGTCTCATGTGATGTCTTAGACATTAGGCAACCTTATGTTGGAGCTTGTTTTGGACATGTCATGTCCAAAGCCTGTCAATATGCTACAGATGATGAGAAGGTTTGTAAGGAGATGACATAATTGTCCTTGAGATCCGCTCAAGCTGCATTGCAGGCGTGCATTACGTGGACGAAGAAGTCAGGAAAGGGAGGGGCGGAATGGAAGAAAACGTGCATCAAGGCTGGATTACCTGCGAGGAAGCTGAGAACGCCGGTGAAAACTCGTTTTGCATCAAAGGTTATTCTCTTCCAATAAACCTTAGAGTATGCTGATGCAATTAATATTTGCTATGCAGCTCAGTCTTTGAAATTGCAGGCACGAGTGCCAACTGGGGTGACTTGGGCAGTGGCTCGAACAGTCACCGAAACCTTAAACCCAGTTCTCAAGCAGTGCATTTTGAATCAAACACGGGGCTATTGGTTGTTATCGGATGCATTGGCAGCATCATTGGCTATTTCAGTGGAGCTTTGTGCTCATATTGATCACCTCAGCAACATGAACCTTCCACTGCAACACGGTGACTTTGATGCCGAGCTCGAGATCTTGCGGGGGAAGATGTCTTTGGAAGCGATGCTTGTCATGAAGCCTTTCCTCTCGTTTACCCATACCTTTATATCAGAAAAGGCTCACAACATGGTTGTACTCATGGTAGATCCCCGCTTCAAGGGCCTGGAATGTGTGATTGTGTACATAGGAGTTGAGAAGGCCCGGGCAATTCTACGCGAGTACGATGAGAAGGTGCTCATTCCTTATTTGGTGAAGGTACGATGTCCACATTCTTTTGCAATCTTGAATGTGTAGTTCACTCCATTTCTATGAGAGGTGAAACGAGGTTTAGGGTTTAGGGTTTGTCGACGCAGCCAGGGTTTCCCCCGGTGTGTATGTGTTCGATTCGGCCTTAAGATCTTTGCAAACCCTAACATCTGCAAAAACAAAACTAACTCCCCCCCGTGTGCGCGCGTGTGTGTGTGTGTGTGTGTGGCTCATTCTGTGTGTGTGTGTCTTAGAAATCTGTTTGGCTCATTCTGTGTGTGTGTGTCTTAGAAATCTATTTGGCTCATTCTGTGTGTGTGTGTCTTAGAAATCTGTTTGGCTCGTTCTGTGGGGCACTAGGTTTCAGGTTCAATGCACAAGTTGCCACTAGGTTTCAGGTTCAATGCACAAGTTGCCACTAGGTTTCAGGTTGAGTGCACAAGTTGCCATCTTTACAGGTTGCTTTGATGGCTCATCTTTACAGGTTGCTTTGATGGCTCATCTTTACAGGTTGCTTTGATGGCTCATCTTTACAGGTTGCTTTGATGGCTCACCTTTACAGGTTACTTTGATGGCTCACCTTTACAGGTTGCTTTGATGGCTCATCTTTACAGGTTGTTTTGATGGCTCATCTTTACAGGTTGCTTTGATGTCAGAGAAATATAGCAGGGAATTATGTCCACAAGTGTGCAATGAAAAGTTATGCTTGTAATTGCCTTCTAAAGTTATGTTTCTTCTTATTGCATCCATTTCATTAAGTTTTATTACTTGCTGCATGTTACCAATTAATATGAGAGTTCCAATAAGAAGACAAACCAGACTTAATAGGGTGAAATTGAGAAGCTGGTTTTATCTATTGACAGGGCTGTGTAAGAACTGTTAACTTGGATTGAATCTTAACCTTGCTACAACAGAAGCTGATACAATCATCTAACGTGGACAAGTCGCTCAAGAACAGATCACAATCAATATCCTGCACGTAATAAAATTGTGCTTATTTTTTTTTGTAGGTGCACAAACTATTGCATCCTAGTGGAGTAGCTGCACGTGTTGAAGCACCCCCTCCGTCTTCTATTTTGTTTGGAGATGCAGCTTCTCCGGAGGAAGCTTGTGAAGGTACCCTTGTCGCTGAAGTTTCTTTATTTCGACGGCTACAGATTCCGGTTGAGGAGGTAGCCTCACCATTGGCATGGTGGAAGGCAAACGTTAATCGGTTGCCAACCCTTGCATGTTTGGCACGGCAATTTCTTGGTATCCCTGGTTCTCAGATTGAAACGGAGAGAATCTTCAGTGTTGCCGGAGTTCTGACAAGTTTGCGCCGTTGCCACCTTGGTCTTTCGAATGTGAATGGTCTTATCATGATTTATAAGAATTGGCCTACAGATGCGAGAAGTGCATGTGAGTTGGCTTCTACAAATGTAGTGGAATTTCTCAACAAGGAGCATGAGATCCTGATGACCATGAGGATGAGCTAGAGGAGGCATGATATTTTGAGGATGAGAGTGCATGGTGATTGTTGTGTTATGATTTCCTCCTTGCTCTATCATGATGTGCATTGCAACCTACCACCAAAGGCAATTATTTGTGAACCGTCATATTATTCTCATGACCATGCAGTTCATTCTTAATCAACCACCCTGTTTTCATTTGATTCTTCCTTGCAATCTTCGTGATTTTTTGTATTTTCTACTTGACTGCAAGTATATTCAAGTGATTTTTGTTTGATTCGACACCTTGTTTTTGAAGTGAAAATAGGTCTCTAAAAGGAAAAAAGGTAAAAAAATTAAAATAATACCATACCATTGTGCATACTCCACTGGTATCACTACCATGGTACTCGATATTGATACCTTTAGGCTTTATTTTTACAAGATTGATACTCATACTCATACCATATCTATAAAAATATGATTCTTGTGATACTTGGGATCCAACCCGGCTGTAATTTCATAATTTTTTTGATATTGGTACTAGGTTGGTATCGCAAAATTTTGATATTGGTCCAACACTGGTAGATACCTTCCATCCAAGTAGATTGTCACCTTGTGGGTCACAAACCCCATCAAAATATTGGGTGGAACCCATTTTGGGTTGATGTGGAGGCTCAGTGCGAAGAGCATTATTATGATAAGAAGGAGGTTGACGAGATTCCATAACATTATTCAAATCCATAACAGTGTTTAGTGGGACTGACAATATTCCGTGGAATATTTTCACATTTGGTCTGAATGTGAGGAATATTCCATGGAATACTATCAGTCCCACAAAACAATGTCATGGATCTGAATAATGTTATGTCATGTGTCACAGGGAATCCTTGAAAGGTCATGTGTCACGATCTTGTGTTGAATCTCGTGCTTGTTGTGTTATTTTTGTTGTAGACTTGTTGTGGTGCATGCTTGCGGAGGCTTGGGTCTGGTGTTCGGGGTTGCTGGCTTGTTTTGTTTGAGTTTCGTGTGTTGAAGTTGGTGCAGTATTGTTGACGATGCGGCTTGATGCGGTCCCTCTCGGTCAGCGGTGTTGGATGTTGTGGTGGCTATGTCTAAGGGCCACTTCACACACGAGCCAAGAGCCGTGACCATGAAATTTTGAGAGCCCAAAAGAAAGTGTCCAAAGGCCATCCCAACACACCTTCAAAGTCATGTAGTGTGGTCACGGACCCTCAAGTGTAGTGTGAAGTCATATGTGACCGGGCCCTCAACCAAATGCTATTTCAATAAATTTCTATTCATGCGGGTCCTCACACATGATAAAATAGATTAAATCAATGGTTGTGAGCAGTTGGAGTGCCATAGTCTCCTAGTTTTGTGTTAGGCCTACCTCCAAGAGGTGGTTTTTGAAAAGAGTCCAAGTGACCATGAAACATGATCCATTCGATGCCATGTAGGAATCCATGTAGACTTTACATCCATCTTGCATTCACATACTCCATTGGTCCCTCAAGCGTAGTGTGAAGCGAACTTGGACCTACTCTGCCTTTTCCACCAATGAGAGTGCTTGAAGTGTAATGGTCACGGGCTCTCAGTCCCGTGTGTGAAGTGGCCCTGAGTTATTGTGCATGTTGAGATTGTGAATAGGGGTGGAGAGGCCGTGGATATGTGCTTGTGTCTGTGTGCTTTGGTTCTGCATCCTAACATTTATGTAATGAGATATGGTCATGAACGACTGAAATTTGGCTGAAAATTCACTTAGTAAGTGACGATAATTGCAACATTGGAAATCTATAATGCCCAATTTTTTTCTTGTCAAGGATTGACAAATAATGTTAGGTTTATAGCTAGTGTTGGTGACACTACACATGCAGTTTACAATCAAGATTGAGCAAGACAAAATCGGTGATACCAAATACAATATTTAGTATAGTTTATGTCATTTCTATCATAAGGTATGTCGACAGAAGCACATGGACCTACAATTTCATTGTTGCCAAAATTCATGCATAAGTCTCGATTCAATTAAAGCCTCAACATTGTGGCGGCAATCATGTTGCATCGTCTACACCACAATGGTGGCTAAGTGAGAGACAACATGCCTTTTTCAAATGAATTGATTGTTGGCTAGCTGAATTACAAAGTCGTCCATATTAATTAGGTCCAATGCAGTGCGAAACATCATGGGGTTTCCTAATTAGTGGGAAGCAAAGTTATTATGCTAAATCGTATCATATTTTTGCATTGCAATAAGCTTGATCAACAAAGGTGGTCAAAAACTTGTCATTGTGCTCATGATCAGGTTCACATCTTCACATGTTCATTCGAGGGGCAAGGATAAATCCTCATTCTCCTTGCTTTGACATAGGATCCATGACATGTCTGCCATTGTGTCAAAGTAATGGAGAATCATGATGTTTTAGACCTAACTCTACGCCTTGGACAAACATTTGAATATGATCACATTTTTACTCCAATTTTTCAACAAGTTGGCATGACAATTCACGTTTCCTACAATGCGACTGCCGCATTGAGGTGGATATGAATCTTGCTATGTTCTTCAAACCAGGAATAAGCAATTTGTTTCACTTGCACAATCAATTGGACCTAATTTTTCACAATGAACATGATTTAGTAGCACACGTGCTCCATCAATAATCTGTTGTCAAATTGAAGATGTAGTTATGATCATGCATAGGAACTTTCAACGTACTACCTCCAATTTCACCATATGTAAATGCAACTCCTTCAAGTCAAGGGGACTAACATTCACAATCAATGGCAAAACCTAGAAGCAAAACAACTGCCAACAATTCATAACCTAAATACTTCTAGTGGTGGATGCAACAATTCACATACTCCCACTGCATCGATTTGTATACCCTACATTGGTCTTTAAACTAAAAGTCTACAACACATAAAAGATCTTAAAGACAATGTACAACAACACAATTGTTGACACGGGGCTTGAAATTTAACATTGCACAAAATTTGAAAGCGTTTATAACATTGTGTAAAATATTGCCTAATTTGTTCCTAGGAGACACGACCCTTGGCAACTACATAGCTAACTAACAATTTCAAAGGTCTTCACACTAATCGAACATTGCATCGACTTGCCGAAATGAGTGATGTCCAATAGCAACCTAGCCCATACTCTATACCCATGAGTTGTACCCATACCCACATGTACATCCTCTTGAAGTCTCGCACCACAAGTCATGAAGATCCATTGCACTTTTGTTGATTGACCTTTCGGGGGTAGTCAAGGAACAAATACATATGAGATTGCAAACAAACATACATGTAAAAAGGTTAGATGGAGTGGATGGATTGTGATCATGTAGCCTCCAAAGGCCAAAATACACGAGGAGCTAGCTAGAAAATGACAGAAAGAAGGAAAGTAGATCAAGAGTGTTATGATTGCAACAACATTGACACAACATGGATGGAGAATCCATTTTAGATAGACGGAGAATTAGGATAAAATTATTCTTTAGTTTCAGCAAAGGAAAAGGTAATAGATGAATAAGGTTACTCCAATCTTTAGTGGATGAGGAATGTAACGTGAGTTACATACATCTCAAATTTGCCTCACTACACCAATTTGGTGTTTTTGAAGTGTCAAATCGACTTATTTTCTTGGGAAATACAAATGGACCACATACATTTTCATAGCATTATGTAGTTTCCCTCAAAGTCAGGGGTAATTTATGGACAATTCTCTATGGACCCAACCTCGCTTGCTACACTAAATAGTCCAATTATTGTGGGCCATAGTAGTTTTCCAGAGCCCATGCTAATTCTCACAATCATAATTAATGTGGGCCATATTAATTTCAACCCACGCTAAGTTTCTAGTAGGAAATTAGCGTGGGCCACATTAATAAATTTCTAGAAAATTGATGTGGGTGATTATTTTTGTCCTATGAATAATATTTAGTGTGTTGGTTGGAAGTCTTTACGAAGATTTAGGGTACTTGAGTTGTTAGCCTCATTTTCGGGCAATGCTCGCCTCAATACACTACACCGTTTATGGTATTTAGTATCATGTATACTATTTGCCAAGGGCTCAAACTAGATGCCTAGAGGTCTCAAAGTGTCAGATACACTAATTGCCAATATGATATTGTTTGTCAACATAAGTAACTTTTTAAAACAAAAAATTATTTACGTTATAACATTTGGCATAGCACATTGGGATACTTGAGATGATAGTTTTGCATTATGGTACAAGAGGGAAATCATTATTGAGCATACTAATGGCATGTGTCAAAAATAAATAAATAAATACGCTCGTATCACAGTACCGGCATGAATGTGAGCCCGTTGGCCTTGTGCTGATCACAGCGTACTGTGATGCAACATAAGGTGTTATGCCTCCTTTGGGAGGTGGGCTCTGGTGGTGTAATATTTAGCTTTTAATATAAATAATAAAATTATGGTGGGGGAACTGGTGTTTGTTTGTTTTCTAGTTTTCTTTTGTTTAGGATGAGGTATGTGAGGTATTTGAGGGCATTTTGGTGTAGGTCTTTCATGAGGGTTTTGATATTAATTTTGGGGATTTTAAGTTTGGTAAGTTTATCGATAGACTGTTCGTGTATGGCTCCTCTTACTCATGCCGTGATGGTGATGAGGGGGTTGGTCTTCCAACCATTGTTTTGTATATTGGTAATTAGTGGGTCATATTTGGTATGCTTTTGGGTAGTGGCTTGTTCGGGGAATTTGTCATGGCAGTATGTGAATTCTATGAGTTGGACTGTGCGTGTGGGGGAGGGTGTCATAGGTGTTTGTGTTTGGTTTGGGGCTCCTATTATGCATAAGATGTCCGGTCTGAGATTGGCTTGACATCTACATGGTGGTTGTGGGCATGTACATTTAAGTAGCCAGTCAGGGATTGTTTGGTCGGGGGATTTATTGTTAATTTTTCCGGCGTGGGTTAGTGTGAAGAAACGAGTGTTTTTATTGGCTTGTAGTGTATGGGTAATGAGATGTACCGCTCTGTCTTGTCTTGCAATTCTTAGGCCTTTTAGATACGGGTTTTCACATGTTGAGAGGAGGTGTGGCCATGTGTCCCTATCATTTTTATGACAGAGCGTGCAATTGGGGTTTCGGTGTGTGAGGGGCCAAAAGATGTTTTTCCTATGGTTGCCCATGTATTGAGCGTATCCAAATTTTAGGGTTTGAGAGATCTGTGCATCTGTCACACTTTCATTTTTCCAAAAGTGGTTGGAGAGTTTTTGTTATGGTCGTGTGGAGGTTGCAGATGGCCCCATCGTGTGTGGCGGTTGGGCAGCTAGCTAGCCAGTAAGGGGTGGAGTGAGCTATATGGATGTGCGGTGTGTTGGTTGGCTTCTCTTTAAGCGTCCCTTCATTGGCAAGAGTGTCAGCAATTTCATTCCCGGTGATGCCCGAGTGTGCCCGTACTTTGTGTATGTGAACTATGTATGTAGTCCAGTAAATTTGGTGTACGATGGCAGCAATGAGTAGTTTGTCTGGGTGATGGTGTTGTGATGTTGGGTGTCTTATGTGGTTGTTGATTAAGAATATGTTGTTGAGGCTATCTGTGAAAATGTGAGTGTCTAACTGGGTGGTTCGTATGGTTTTGATAGCGGTGAGTATTGCATTTAGTTATGCTCTTAGGATATTTTGGCACCCTGGTAGCCTTTATGACCAAATTCGTTATTTTGAGACAATATCATAATTTTGAGATTTTTTGCCTACAATTTCAACAATTGTTTAGAGACAATTTTCATATTTTTTGGAATTTCTAATTATAGACTATCCTCGACTCGAGGATAATCTTCCCATATATAGTCAAAAAATCACTTACAAATATAGATTCAATCAAGAAATTAATGAAAAACATAAAATTAAGCATTAAATTGAGACTATGAAAAGTCTCAATTTAACGAATTTGGTCATCTTTATGATATTTGGATGTTGTTTGGGCTATATATTCCAGATCCAACAGTGTTGCCTACTATTTGTCCTTCCGGGTTTGTGGAGGGAGGAATGAATGATCCGTCCGTGTATATGCATTGTTGTGGATGAAATTTAAGTGGATGAATGTGGTTGTATTGTGCGGGTAGCGGTGTTGTATGAGTGTTCTTGGGGGGAGGGTTTGTTTTGGGGGCATTCATCCATGCTTTGGAGAATTTAACTTTGTAGTGTGGTGATGTAGGTAAGATGGGATAGGTGTCTATGTGAGTATTTAGTGTTCTTTTTAGAACATTTTGTAATTCTTGCGGGGTTTGTAAGTTTGTTGTTGGGTGTATTTGGTTGTGTATGCAAATTATTGATGTGAGTGATGGTTCTGTGTATTGGTAGTATTTTGGCCATTCCGGTGTGGGGTCATAGTGTATAGTGTGTGGGGGGATGGTTGTTATTGTGTGTATATCGAAGTTCGCTGTGAGAGGTAGATGTTGTGATATCCAATCTTTGTGATTGGCTATTAGGATGGTGATGGATTGTGTATCTTCCTTGGCTGCCATTCTAGCCCAGTGTATGGTTTCTAGGGTCGTGTTGTGGTCTGTGGGGAATGCTAGACCTATTCCCGTCCAACTGGAGGACTTCGCGTGCCCTAAAGAGCCAAATAATATGTCTCGTCGATGGGGTGAGTTATACTGCGTGAGTTGGATGGGGCAAGTAAGAGGGGATGAGTAGTATGTGTGTGTGATATTAAAGGATTCTATTAGTAGTTTGGTGATGTCTGGGTGTAGTGTGTGGTGTAGGTTGGTTGGTCGAATGTTTTTCGGTTTTTTCTTGGGGAGTATGGTTATGTATCTTTGAATAAGCCATAATATTTCGGTCTCAAAGTCTTGTGGTGGGGGTTGTAGGAAGTTAGTTAGGTGTGGAAGATTGTTGTGGGAAATTGGTTCCATAGCCATTGTAATCTTTCGGTATTAAGGGTGGCGATGTAATTTCCGTTGTGGTCATATATATTGGACACCGAGTCTTGTATTTGTATGGTTGGTTTGTTGGTAAGTATGTCCTTATCAGGGTTTCGTTCTTGTGTGGATATCTCGAGGTTGGTGATTCTAAGGGGGGGGGTGTATGAATTTGTTATCTTTTGATTGGGAGTGATTGGTGTAGTCGGCATAGCATTGGGTGGTTTTGTGTTCCATTATTGTTTGGTGATATTGTGTTATGCGTAGTAGGTTATGGTCTAGAAAGATGTTGTCTGGGTGTAGAAGGTGTTCTTCCGTGCGCCATTGTTGCGTTATTCCGTGTGGGGTTTGCCATTGGCATAGGTATGTTCTCTTGATGGCTTGTGCTCCCCATTTATCCTTTCGGGTGGTAGTTTTTTCTTTAATTATGGTGTGGATGGCGCGTCCGAGGGTGGGTAGTGTGGAGGGGATTGGGTTGTGTGTGATGTTGGTGAGTGTTTGTTGGGAGTGGTCTGTTGGGGGTGTGAGTTGTGGTGGGGTAGGCATGTGTCATGTGTTTGTAATTTAGTAGGCAAGTAGAAAATATTCTTGAGCATACTAATACCAAGTGTCATTTGTGTACACTTTAGTCAACTTGTAGCCCATTGTGTAACATAGGCATACACCTCATAACAATGTTGAACATACTCATACCAATATTAGTAAGTGCACTTGAACACCAAGTGTCATGAAGTGACATTAATAATGAAGTTTGTTGATCATTAGTGTAACCTAGCATATGCCTCAAAATAGGGTAAGTAATACTATTGCACATGTGACACTAAATACCATAAACGGTGTACTTATTAGCCTTAAGTAGTTTTAATAGCTTTAAGGGCTTGTTAGTTAATTCACCTACCGATGTCAATTTGCTAACTAATTTTATAATTATCTTCCCGCGTATACAACACAAAGCTCCTTCTATGTTGAGCATGTTCGGTAGGCATGTAGATATCTATGAAAGTAGTTAGTAAATTGACCTAGGGGAGTAAGTCAACTAACATGCCCTCAAGCTCTTATCCCTTAAGCATCTAAGAAACGCCTTAAGGCTAACAACTCGGTTACCTAACCATTACTACGGTAGGTTGATAGTGGTTGGGCAAATTATGCCCAATAATTGATTAATTTTCAAAAAGGCTTAGGTAGTTCGGAAAGACATTTATGAAAAATTAGGCAAATATGTATACACATATTTATTTATTTAGGCACATAACATATCTTACATACAAATCCATGTACTGTAACTTGTTTTTCATTTGTTCATGGTGGCTAAGTACGCAATGTTAACCTTTAGAGTTTAGGTTAAGCCTTCTTAGTGTGCTAATTAGGGTTTTGAACATTCTATGATGCCATTTTGTGCTCATGTTTAGTAGAGGTTATTTGAGATTTTGCAAGCATGTATGAGAGGTAGAGGCAAATCAATCATATGTTCCATCCCATTGACAAGGATGAAAAATTATTGAATGTTGAGAAAGTTCCTAATATTTAGATTTTTTAATGTTTTTTTTACCTTCCATTTAGTACATTTGACTTATTAATTTCCAAAAAATTAGGCTTGAATTTTCCAGGTTATTTTCCACCCGACTTGCTATTAGCCTACGGTAGCGTGGACCCAATTTTGCTTCACAAACATGTTAGCTAACCTAAAGCACCAAATGAAATCAAAAGACTCTCATTAAAAATGTACATCAAATATCCATTAAGTATCTTACCAACCTAGTAAATGAATGGAAATTAGATAACAAACAACCCCCAGTCAACCCACCTTGGAAGACACCCCCTTTCCCTTCTCTCTTTTGCTACTTTGGATGACCATTTTAGTGACGAAGTCCTCCTTCCAAAAGGAAGGAAGTAATTGGTCCGAGATGACCCTAAACTACCGGATGATGGTGGAGAGATACCCAAATCTCAAGGAAGAGGTTGGCGGTTTGATTCCCGGCTGTGAAATCTCCTCTCTACTTGACGGAAAACTTGCCAAGTGGTCAATTACCTCCTGTGCTTTGGCGTTGGCTTGTCGGCCTTCTGTCTCAAAAAGAAAAAGAAAAAGGAAGGAAGTAACCTACCTTGAAGCTTGGTAAAAACATGATCAAGGTAAGGAAGAACGGGCTCCCATTCACGTCCGTAAAAGAATAGAATTTATGCTATTTTAAAAATATTTACAACTAAGCTAAAATTGGTTGCTAACTACATTGATTATCCTAACTAGTGCTTGTTACCATTCATAGTTATTTAGTGCAATAACGTCTTACTCGGGAGTTCAAATTTTACTAACAAAAGTTTAATAAGTTGTTTGGACATTATAAAACATAAATGACTTTGCTTGGTAAAATATTTCTTCCTCACTAAATAGTTATAGCACTGCATAACTATGAATAGTGGGATAATTAGTGTAGCAAGTGTAGTCATGCCTTGAGGTATATTTCTCAACTTATATAGTTTATCTTTTTTCATGTTTTACTTTAGGTGTTTTTGGATTCCCGCAACTAGCAAATAATCCTTTTCACACAATTATACTAATTTAGGTTCATGGCCACTTTACATTAGAGCTTGAGGGCCTTGACCCGTGACATGCAAATTATATTATTGATCGAGAAGCCGGAGATGGTCCAAGTTCACTTTACATAGACCTTGAAGACCCTCAACATTCACTTTCACTTTCCTTAAAGCTTGAGCGCCCATCAATTGCAAAAACTGAAATTCTATTCCCACGATACGGCCTTTGCATGATTTTCAAGGGCCCTTAGATTTTCATGGTCACGGGACTTGGTCCGTATGTAAAGCGGCCCTCAGGACGCTTAGGGTTTAGGGTTTAGGGTTCTCCTGCCTTGCTTGCTCTGCTTCTCCCCTCCGTCATCTTCTTGTTGCCCTTGCGCCACCCTGTTTCTCCAACTTGGAACTCCTCCCGTCGGTGAAAGTAGGCTGCCAAGATGGTGAAGCGAAGCAAGAGTATGTCACCACTTCCCTACTAAGAAAGGAATATATGTAAAATGCAAATTCTTTATGGCCCAAGGTTGTGGGATTTGTGCGTTTTTGTATTCATTCTGACTGGAACTTGTTGGATTGGTCGGTGCAGAGAGTAAGTCCAAGCGGATGCCCTTGAGGAAAAAGTACAAAATTCTGAAGAAGGTGAAGGAGCACCACAAGAAGAAGGCGAAGGAAGCGAAGAAATTGGTGGGCAACAAGAAGCCTAAAATCGAGAAGGATCCTGGAATTCCCAATGCCTGGCCTTTCAAGGAACAGGAGCTGGCAGCCCTCGAAGCCCGTCGTGCCCGGGCCCTCGAAGATATCGAATTGAAGAAAGCTGCAAAGAAGGAAAGGGTAAGGTCCATATTTACTGGGTTTACGGTTTTTTATTTGTGGTGAATGTGTTCCTTGAACAGATTAGTATGCATATTGCCCACCAGATTGAATTTAAATTGGGTTCCTTCATTCAGGCTGAGAAGAGGAAGCTTGGACTCCTGGATGACGAAGGTGATGAAGAACTTGGCCGGCTTGCTAAGGAGGCCTCGAATAGGAGCTCTGATTTTGATAAACGAAAGAAACCAAAAACCGAAGTTGCTACTCCTCAAGGTAGGCTTTTGCCAAGTGTACCAGCGCATAAATTGTTCTTCAAATCCTTACTGGAACATGTCGAGGAACACTGGCAAGTTGAATGTTGACTGCTGTATTACATGCTGATGTGTAGTGTAGTAAGGGGCATGGACTGGACTTTGTGTATCTGCAGATAATTCTCGAAGAGCATTTTACAAAGAGTTCATGAAGGTAATAGAAGCTTCAGATGTCATTATCCAAGTTTTGGACGCAAGGGATCCTCTTGGCAGCCGCTGTGTGGATGTTGAACGCATGGTCCACAAGGCAGGTCCACTTAAGCGCATCGTTCTTCTTCTGAATAAAATTGGTGAGCACTCTCTACTCATTTACTTCCCCTTATGACCAGCAACCTGTCTTCAGATAATAAACCATTAAACGAATAAATTAAGCATGGCTATACTGCATAAAGCAAGGTGACAGAAACAAGTATTTCTACTTGTGTAATCTGTAATAACTGCTTCTCTTGCTTTGTAACCACAAGGAGTGCATCTTTGTCCATCAACAGGGGTTGAAGGTTTAGTAGAAAATTCATTTGTTTCTGACACTTATTTGATCTGCAGATCTTGTACCCAGAGAGGTGGTCGAGCAGTGGTTGAAGTATTTAAGGGAAGAGCTACCAACTGTTGCCTTTAAGTGTAATACACAGCAACAAAGAACGAACCTTGGCAGGAAGACATTTGCAAAAGCAACTGAGAATGTCGAGGCTTTGCAATCCAGTGACTGTCTTGGTGCTGAAACTCTTCTACAGCTTCTTAAAAATTACTCTAGAAATCAAAAGGTATGTTACTTCCAATGCCAAGATGAATGTCACTTCGCAACAATCTAAAGTGAAAAGAAATCATTATGATTAGAAAAGAAGGAGGGATGCAAGAGGCCAGGGTGCTTGATCCCTGTCTTTGGAGCTGAAGGGTTCTTCTTTCTGTACTCCTCAATTCTGGAATGTGCTGCAGATGTAGAGCTTACATGATTGCAAGGATGTCTGAAATGTGATGACTTTGACGTTCTTTAAACTTTTTATTTTGTACATGCAGCTCAAAACAGCAGTTACAGTTGGCGTAGTTGGATTTCCAAATGTTGGGAAGAGTAGCTTAATCAACAGTTTGAAGAGAACAAGAGTAGCCAGTGTTGGAGCAACCCCTGGTGTCACGAAAGCAATGCAGGAGATCCACCTGGATAAGCATGTAAAGCTACTTGATTGCCCTGGTATTGTATTTGCTGCTGCAGGTGACAATGAAGCATCTGCTACCCTTCGGAATTGCACCAAGATTGAGAAGCTTGCAGATCCTGTCACCCCAGGTAAAATTGATGTCTGCTACTGTGTTTGGTGTTCAGGGTACTTGTTTTATTTCCTTATTTCCTTTTATTTTATGAGCATAGAAGATTCCTTGCTTCCATTTTTTGTTTATGGCGTCATACTTTTGTGGTGGTCATTGAGTCTGGTTTGATTGTCATACACTAACTTTCTGATAAAAGGTTCTGGCTGAAATAGTTTCGTTGGCTGATATCTGGCAGTGAAAGAAATCCTGCGATTATGCCCAGCTGAAAAGTTGATGTCCATCTACAAGATTCCCAAGTTTGGCAACGTGGATGAATTTCTGATGAATGTGGCTAATGTGAGGGGAAAACTGAAAAAAGGAGGTGTGCTGGACAGTCCGGCAGCAGCCCGGATTGTCCTTCATGACTGGAATGAAGGTATCCTTCCTGGAGAACTTTATCCAACCATCTACTTTTTATTGGTTCCTTTATTAGATTGTTATTTACTAGAGGCAGTAATAAATATAGGAAATGCATCTGGACATCTATTCTGCAAGAGTACCACTGCTGCTGTTGTCTCACCAAACCTCATGTAGCCTGACCTCAGCCTGATGTATAGCTAGATGAATACAGGATTAATACAGGGGGAATAGGACAAGCAAAGCTGAGAGAGAATATGCAGGGGTTATTGTAGTTCCACTTCCTGTAGTTGAACATAATTAGTGAGATTGTCTTGATCTAGTATTAGATATAATCTAGCCATCAAGATACATTTGTGTGACTAAGCCTCTGAAAGTAGTGGCTGGTGTGGTTGGTTTGGAATCTACAATAGTCTATTCTGAGTAGCGCTAGGCGCTTGATTTCTTACACCTTTTACTTGTTTTTTATTGGAATATACAGGAAAAGTGCCATATTTCACGACACCTCCTGCTCGAGAGATTAGTGAGCATGCAGAATCCACCATTGTGTCAGACTGGGGCAAAGAATTTGATGTTGAGGCTGTGTTTCAGAATGAAGCTTCAGCTGTCATTGCAGGGCTTCCATCTTTGGTGGATACCTTGCATGTGGAAATGCCAACAAGTGCACCTCTTACCATGGATGTCGATGACTCTTTGGTACAGTTTCTAGACTCTTTTATGTACAGAAGTTTTCTGCTTCTGTAGGAATTACCTTCAGTGATTGTTCATTTTTATGGACGTTTTGGTTTTTTGGTTTAGGTTGAGCACCTACATTTACGTCCGCGATCTCATAATACATTTCTGGTTGTTTGGGGCAGTTTATGTACATGCATTTCTGAGTCGTTACTCATGATTATGAGCAGATTTTTACTACTAATGAGCTTCCATCTTCCTTGGACTTGGCAATAGATCCTAATGATGTATAGGTGTTTTCCTTGGGTTTTTTGGTGCAATCGTACATTTTTATTAGCAGAGCACAATATGTAATTGCCGTGAACCAGAGATGTGTTGTGAGGTAAAAAGCAGCTAGAATAGCTTTCAAGGCATCTCTGGTTGAGTTGGTATTTGCACCCACTAAGGATATCTTTGCTCTTTATGCAGGCTAATGAGGCCATGGAAGAGAAAGACAGTAGTAGTGATGAAGGTGAAGGTGATGAATTGGAAGAGGAAAGTGCAGGTCCGATTGAGATGGATACAACCGAAGTTGCTGTGAAACGGGGCAAGGCATATTTGAGCCAGAATGAGAAGCTTTATGATGCGGAAGGCATTCAGAACCCGCATGCCAAACGGGCAAAGAAGAAGCAAAAGAAGAAGGCTGCAAAGGGTGCTCCTGTGGCCACCAAAGATGGAAAGGGGGGTGATGATTATGACTTCAATGTTGATTATGCAGATGACCAAACGGAAGGCCAAAATGATGATGATGATGATGCAGAAAGCAATGAAGGGGATGCAATGGATGGTGTCAACTAGGTCAAAAGGTGTCAAGGATGAAACAGTCCTCAAAATTTCATGCAGTTATGGCAATTTCATTTCTTTTGAAACCAGGATGGTGAATTTTTTCATCCCGACCTTTGGAGGGATGACGTTACCCAGCAACATGATTTTCAGTTACAACTTGCTTATTTCACAAACCAGCGGAGATTGAAGCTAGTTGAATACTGTTGCTTTTGGAGTTCAAGGCTCCAAAATCCTAGTCCAAAACTGGTGTGGAGGGAAGAGCCTAGTACCGGCATCTCTAAATTTGATGGCCTTGCCTTCAATCCCCAGCCGTGCAATGACACACTAAAAGCCTGCCTAGTAAGAATAGTGCAGTAATTCCGGTCATGTGGACCAGAAAAAAACGAAGGAACATCAATGCAAATGTCCGTAGCTATGAAGATTATAGTTATACTATCCAGTAGATGCTTGATTTAAAGCTGAGATCATTCTAAATTTTGCGAGTACAACATGAATCATCAATGCATACCATATGTGTGGTTCTATTCTAACAGAAAGATGTGGAACTCTAGTAAAGTGTCAGCTTAAATCTGTAACAGATGTTGCTTCAAGTATAAGGAATTGTAGTTGGGAATGATGAGAACCCCTCTAACCTCAGAAAGGCTGAGCTATGAACCCTTAAAGCCATTTGGCATTCACATCTGCCTCAGATTGCCATCATCTTGCACCCTGGACGATTTGTAACCTGCTCAACTCCTGAATAGGTATGGAAAGTCTCCTGAAACTGAAAAATAACTTTGAATGATTTCATCCTCTGAGCTCACTTTGCATGGAAATCCAGTATTGTCTTGAGAAGGTACTTAGAGTCTATTTGTCTTATGGACCTGATAGAGAAACAGGAATTAGGAACTGCCGCTTGAATAGGTAGCATATGCAAAGAAAGTCCACACGTTGACAGGTTTGAAATGAAATATTGTGAGATCGCGACTTTGAAGAAACAAATAATGGGATTGCCAATCTGAATGGTCCCTGCTGCTTTTGGGGTCTTGCCCAATGTACTGGAACTTGTTCAGATTGTCCTAGGTTTATGGCTGAAAGCACGAACCATACCATCAAACACTTCCTTATCAATTTCTATAGATTTGACAGCCCAACTTCTGCATCCATGACGGTGCTCACATCAACGAAGGTGCTCCACGTGTACAGTGGAATTTCTTTCACGGTTTCTTCTTTCTGCGCCGGCCAAGTTCGCTGGAAAGCGGTGGCAATTTGTGCGTCATGGTCCAGGCTAACTTATCTGGAATTTGGAGAACCTCTCACCGCAAAAGCTCAATATCTCTCGTAATCAGTGGCAATCTATCTTCATCTATGCTCAATTCTGGGCACGTTCAATCGTTTATTCTTAGTTTCTCCAAAATTGCTTCTTATTGCAACAGCTCCAGGATCTGCTGAAAATCACTTGCTCAATTCTGCACTTGAAAGAAAAGTACCAATCTGCCTCTATCTACCTAACCTGCCTCAATTCATCTTGAGCCCTTGCGATGAAATATCGGGAGAATGTGAAGACGGTGTGAGAAATCCTATCGGTGGGAGCTAGCTGCACTCTGGATTCTTAAGCACAGAAAGTTTTCATGAGCTAAATCTTCTGTGAAAAATCATACAGGGGGTTAAGGATTTTGGAGAAATCTTAGGTTAGGGATTTGGGGTTAAGGATTCTGGACGTGTCAAGCACAAATCTCAAAAGCTTAATTTTCTGTGAGGAATTCAAGGGGGTTGAGGGGGTTCTGAAGAAATCTTGGGTTAGGGGTTTAGGGTTTAAGCACAATTGAACTTTTGGTCATGTAACTAAAATCCTCCACAGTTATGGCGTTGCTAAACCCACCACGATATTTGGGAATTTTGTCACCGCTACCTCTTCACAACACCATCGCAATTCCACGGACTTATTACTCCAGGGACCTCCAAATCCGGTGCCTGAACACATTCCTGCCCTACCCAGACTTCGAGGGCAGCGTCAAGTGTTTGGACAACCGCAGGCTAGGGAAGCAACGTGTGGAGGCATGGCAGATCCTGCGAATAGTGCAGGACAGTCCCGTGCCGGTTCCCGGAACTGCGTGGGCGAACTCTCCTGCGGTCAGGATGTGGCGGGGATTCCCGGACTCTTTGGCCGTCTACTACAACCATTGTCTGCAGGAATGGGACCAGCGTGGATTCAAAAACATCGTCTTGCAGCCAGTGGAGACACCTGAGGGTCAGGTTCTCATGCCGCCATGGCTCGGTAAGATTATCTCTTAACCCCACTCATCCGCTTCCTCTCCACTATATAGGACGTGCACTTTGGGGAATAGTTGTGCAATTGTCCATTGGTACCCATCAGTACAACACTGAAATTTAAGAGCGTCCATGCGTTGAGGTAACCCTCTGAGCAAGACTTGAGCAATGAATTTTTCATTGCAATCCCAACTTATCCTCGTCCTCTCCAGGTTATAAAATGTGCACTTCCCAGATGTGTTGCGGAATTCTCCGTCAGTACCCATCAGTGCTAAAGTGAAATTTAAGGATGTCAATGCATTGTGGTAACCTCTTAGGAAGACTTGAGCAATGAAGAAAGATAATGCAGAGAGGTAACACACTTAGCAAGACTTTAGCAATGTAAAAGAGTGTTGCATACCCCACTTATCCTCTTGCTCTCCAGTTCATAGGATGTGCACTTCTCGCAATTATTTACCATAGGTGCCCATCAGTGCCGAACTGAAATTTAAGGGTGTTAAATGCTTCGAGGTAACTCTGTTCGCGAGATATGAGCAATGAAGAAGATTATTGGTAAGCCCACTTATCCTCTTCCTTTCCAGTTTATAGGATGTGCACTTCCCAGAATTGTTGCGCAAATTTCCATGAGTAGCCATCAGTGCCAAACTGAAATGTAAGGGTGTCAATGCGTCGAGGTAAGCCACTTAGCAAGACTTGAGCACTGAAGAAGATTATTGCATTCCCCACTCATCCTCGTCCTCGTCAGTATGCAATTCTTTATAGGAAGCCATTAGTGCCAAGCTGAAATCTAAGTTTGTCAGTGCGTCGAGGTAACCCTGTGGGAAAGACATGAGCAATGAAAGAGAGTGTCGCATTCCCTACTCATCCTCTTCCTCCAAGTTTATGGCATGTGCAGTTCCCGTCATTGTTCCGCAGTTCTCCATAGGTATCCATCAGTGCCAAAGTAACATTTAAGGGTGTCAATGCATCGAGGTAAGCCTCTTAACAAGACTTAAGCAATGTAGAAGATTATTGCATTCCCAACTCGTCCTCTCCTCTCCAGTCTATAAGATATGCACTTCCCGGAATTATCCCGCAATTCTCCATAGGTACCCATTAATGCCAAACTGAAATTTAAGGGTGTTAATGCGTCGAGGTAAGCCTCTTAGCAAGACATGAGCAATAAAGAAGAGTGTTGCATTCCCCGGTACACTACACAGTGGCATCATATTAAACCTTCAACTTCTTTTGGGGCTTTTTCACCGATCCACAAAGAGCTATTGCACTGTGACCTCCTTCGGTGACATGGCGTACCCCAGCATACTCCAGAGTGACGTGCATGTCAAAGAACTATTTTGTTTTCTTCTCCTTTTTTTGGTGGTTTCCTATCTTCACACCGATGTTGTAATGCAGATTGTGACCTGCATACCCCTGCACATTCTGAGATTCTATTCTCTCACGATTCTTAGGAGACGACATTTCATTGAATGCAAGCTCACCGGTATCTCTATATTTCCTCTTGGTATTGCAATTTTGAGGTGGATATCTTTACCCTAAACCCTAAACCACATCTGACTGTGTGTGTGATGCTCCTGGTGAATAATTGCAGGAGATGAGCTAGTGCACGCTTCCCACCGATCAAATCTACTCCGGAAAGAGCCTGCGCACTACACCCAGTTTGGTTGGAGCGAGCCACCCACTTTACCTTACTTCTGGCCCGTGCCTCTCATCAAGGTCATTCTCACTGAAATTGCAGCGCCAAGTGAATAGGTCATGAAATCCTCACAACTTTCCAAGTGAACATGACTTCAAAAATTTGGTGCGTATTTATTGCCCACTCCCTTGTAAAGTTTAATTTTGAAAAAAACATGGAGGCTCAGCTATGAACCACAATTTGTAAAGTATCCAAAACAAAGGTGAAATTGAATTCTAATGTCACCACCTGCACAATAGGGTTACTGATTTGCATCTATGCTTTCTTGCTTCGTGGTTATAGTACACATTCCTCCTGTAGAAGCTATACAACATGCAATCTTGAGCTAAACATCAACTCTAGTCAATTTTTGTTGCATGGTCATGATACGAATTTTCTCTAAGGAATCTGAGTTTCCAGCAGAACCAGGATTTTCTATGCAATATGGAGTGAAGCATCAACTCTGGTTACTTTCTGCTTCATGGTTGTGATACAAATGCTCTTTACAGAAGCTCAATATCCAGCAAAACCAGGATCACATGCAATCTTGACCGAAATATCAACTCTTGTTGCTTTCTGCTTCATGGTTATGATACAATTCTCTCTACAGAAGTTGAATTTCCAGCAGAACTTGGAGTGAAACATTAACTCTGCTGCTTCATGGTTATGATAGAAACTCTTTTTAAAAGAAGCTTAGTATACAGCAAAACCAGGGTATATGCAATCTTGAGCGAAGCATCAACTCTAGTTTCTTTCTGCTCCATGGTGTTGATACAAATAGTCTACACAGAAGCTGATTATCAAGTAAAACCAGGATTATATGCAATTTTGTGTAAAAATATCAACTAAGATCCTGGCAGTGTAAGATCCTGGGATATCCTGCAATAGTCAAATTTTTGTTGTTTTATGAAGATTTTATGATGGAATGTGCCATTCATGCTATGCATGAAACGGTTTTTTTCTGCATGATGGTGTCCAACTGGTGTTTTGTTTTGCAGAATAAAGTCATTAAAGAGTGTCGCAGGCCATATTTGTGCGGTCTCCTCTTTTTTGATTTCATTCCTGATTTTCCTTGGTCTGTTTCTAATGCGCAAGATTTAGGTACGAAGAATTGTGTGTCCTCTTTTTCAGTTCCACTCCTGATTTTGCGCAAGTCATTCTTATTGACAAAATTTGAGACCTGAAGAATTGACTTCTTGTTTCCGATTTCGCTCCTGATTTACACTTGCTATTCATATGATAGAAAAAAGAGACATAGGATATTGTGCAGGGCACAAATCTAGAAGGTTGATGTTTTATGCATGTTTTGGTTTGTGCCCATTATCTTTTTCCAAATCTTCATTTTTGCAACCAATCATGCCAAAGTTATTAATTGTTGCATTGATCCCCTTGGGTTTGGTGTAATATGGTTTTTCTCAGGAGAAGCAAAACCCACACCACTTCCTTAGCATTTCTAAAAAAATTCTCCGTGTCAATTGGAGGCTATGGTAGGGGGAAGTTAAAATATTCATCTTGACCTCTTTACATACTCTGACGAAATCGTCCAATTAGAGGGGAACATCATAGTGCTACAAGGCATGTTATGACTTAGCCTTGATCTTCACGAAGATGTGGAATGTCAATCTTTAAGGAATGTCAAATTATTTATAGAAAACCCTCAAATAGGCATGTGAACTAGGCACGCTCAATTGTAAAGCCAACAATCAAAGAGCAGCATGCTCAAGCCTCAGGGCAGAATACAAGGGCTGCATGCTCGAGCCTAAAGCCAATGATCAAAGAACTGCATGCCCCTCCTTGCTCATGTTGGTCCCAACACCTGCTCCTCATTCCTGTTGATCGGAACATCCCTCCTTGGTCTTGCAACAATGTGATCAAATGTCCACTAAACCAATTCTTACAAAACCCATACCCTCTAGCATAAGAAGCTTTAGCTCAATTTCTCACTTCAAAGTGAAAGCGTGGCATGTAACTTGTGATTTCACTTTTTGACAATCATGAGGTGCTAGGCAACTTCATAATCAAATACACAAGAAACATTTTTATCCCATGCAAAAAGGTGCAGCTTGCCCAAGATGGGTAGCACAAATGGATGCCCTAAAGCAACCATAATGGGTCAAGAGAACTTTTCCCTTAGAAATTCTGTAAGAAATTGAGATACGATTCAAATATTTAGAGTTGCATGGCTTCTAGATCCACTTTGATTTGCTAATCCAACGAGATAATTGGCATGCAAATTAGATCACTCTAAGTACCCAAAGTTGCCAAAGTGTCCAAAATATATGTGATTAACTTACCCATGGAACCTCTTGTCAAAGTCTCATCAAAGTGCAATTCCATGTTCATAAAGTGGTCATGTAGTGGGGCTCATTTCAAGGTTTAGTTGGTGCTTAGAATGACATTTTATGTGTCTAGTTGGGTGTCCAACTAATGGCCAATTAAAACCCTACGTAAGATAAGTGAATGCACAAGGCACATAAGCCTTAGGTGAAACCATGGCATGCCTTGTTCCCTATGAGTAGCGCGCCATCAACTAACTCACAACACACAATTTAATTGACATTTTTTCAATTTGGGTTGTACCAAAATGGTTTCCCTCTTTCTTGAACCACAACACCAAGTGCCATGAATGCAAAAGGACGTGTGCTTTAAGGCTTGCAACTAGAAGAGTGCGGTATTTGGACAAGACACGTCTCAAGGGACTTAGCATATTAATCCACTTAGTTTTTACATTTTGAAGTATTTTGCTTCCCTTAAAGTCAAGCAATTTAGCAAGTTTTTGGAGCTCCAATTGATGTTTTGAAGATTGTATGAAATACATGTGCAAGGCATCTAGTAGTGTCTCTATCCTAGACATCATTTCTAGATTTGATAAATATTGCACTACAAGGTTGTTTCGATGTGCCACACAATGCATCCCTTGCATGTGTGGCACATGAGAGAACTTGCAACTTGTTAGTGATGTTGTTCCTCTTCCCTTGTAGCACCGAGGCATCATCTGCCCCAAATGCCATGAATCGGTCCCTAATTTGGTGGGGGTTCAACCCACCTTGGTGAGTATGAGCATCAACAATCATCTTTGTTATGTTAGCAATACCATTGTCCTCAGTGATATGCTCCAAGGTGAGGAGCAACGACATTCTTTCCCAATCACAAATCGTGTACACATGAATGGATATCCATGATTGGTTGTCTAACGTTGTTGCCTTATCACAAGAGACCAAAAAAATATGGGGCAACACTTACTATTTCCATTTTTTTTGCTTGCACAACATTTAACAAATTCTCTACCATTTCCCAACTGGACCCTTCGGTACAATGCTTCAATGGAGCTTGCCAAAAGATTTAACATACATTAGCTAGTAGGCTGATGTTGCAAACAAAATGGGAAGAATTCAAAAACTAATATGGAAAGAAAATGTCAAATTCTCACCTTAGGAACGCCAAAAAATTGCAGTAGTTCTTTCATGGGAGGATACTCGATCATTGGCCGCCCTTATTGCATCAAGTGGAAGACCACTACCGTATGCACCTCTTTGCGTTTTGGGGGAGCCCAACTGCAACTAATGTGGCAATGTTACTCATTGGTATTGCTGCAAAAACCCTCTCAACTTTCTTGTGGGTGAAGTTCATATGCCAAAATTACTCCCCCTTCTTTACTTTCAAGGTTGGCAAGTCCATGAGGGTTTGCTTTAATATTGGTATATTTTTAGGTTACCATCCTTTGCATCCAAAATCTTATCTCTCTTGCTAATGTTGGAGTAGATAATGCACCTCATTTTGTCAAATTTCCCATCACCCTCTTGATCTTGCTCGGACTAGGGGTACTGGTTTGTCCATATCTCTTGGAACTTGCACGCACATGGTGAAAGCAAGCTAGAATGACAGTTTTTGGGATAAGTTTGGAGTCCCTTTACGTACTTCCATAGTACACCATTGGAAAAATATTAACCCACAACAATTACAAACTATTGGTCATTATTAATAATTATTGGTTACTAATATAGTATCTACTCCCTGCAAAGGGTGAAGTTGGTCTACACCCAAAGCCATGGTCCTTTAGAACGTGGCCATGGATGTTTTACAAACAAACACTTTATTCAATTTGACATGCACAAAGGAGATCAAAGTTCTTATTATTACTACTTTAAGGGTTTGAGCATGTTGTAGGTGGATGAACCACGGGGAGGTCGCTCCCTCTTTAATTAATGCATACACGTGCGCTCATGACCTATTTATCGGGGGGCTATTTACCTTGCAGAAAAGATTATAAGGTATGGTATTTTCAAAATAAAGGTAAAAACTTGTATTTTAATACACCCTATCAATAATTATAAAATTTTGGGGGAATCTTTTTAAAATACCCTATTTTACTTATACTGCATTTTTTTTCCTTCCCGGCATGTGGGTAGAGACCATTAACTCCACATTGGAACCGTTGGTTCAGTAACGTTCAAGCAAGCCAGCCTGCAAAGTCATCCATCCAAGCATTTTCAACATAAAATTACCTCTTTTCATTCACTAGCACAGACTCTACTCTAGACCCGCTACCCCTAGTAATTGTTTCCACGCTATTTTACATGTACTGACTAGATAAAAGAGGCCATTATATGTGATGGTATTTTACATGTAAACATGTTTCATTATTTTAAAAACCCCTATATTATATGTACGTGTTTTGCAAAATTTACCTACAATGAATATATTAGACCCTATTTTTTATCGCACGGTGTTTCTACGATTTTCACCAGTGACCTCCCCGTGGGATGAACCCTACTCATGTCCAAAACCTTATCCACTACATATTCAAGACCAAAACCCTATTCATAATGCATATGCCCAAACCAAACACCCTATCTACCACATACGCCATAGTGTTGACATCATCATGATATAGAAAAATACTTAAATAGATGTGAGTACTTGGACCCATGCTTTGTATCATGTAATATAACTTCAATGAAAAGAACATATGCAAAGACATATTTATGAAGCTATTTAAGACTTCATCGTTGTATGTTGTTAGTAGATGTTTGAAAAATCTCAAACCTTCAAACATTTCATCAAAGTTGTTTAAAAACATCAAATATATAATGCATATTATATTCATGAATTTTAAAGATATTATTTTACATTTTAATTGCACAAATTGAAAATAATAAGTACATATACATGTGTCATAGGGACTGTGACCATGAATATGTAATTGACACAAAAGTCCCCTATATGATGTAAACATTTGGTAAGACGATATATCTCTAAATATCTTGTTATTAACATTATATTATATACATGACTTTTATTTATATGATGTGAAGACCATTGAGCGTAGGATATATTATAACTTAGTAATGGGTTGAAAAAATTGCAATGTGACATCAAAATAAAGACATTGTAGTTTGCTTACAACCCACATCCCATAAGGTTAGAAAACAAGAGCATCAAAATGACCAACAACAAGACCATCAAATAAATTAGCAAGAATATGAAGACGACCATCGGGTTGACCATCGAGAAGAGCATGAAGACAACCATCAAAAAGGGTAATCAAGACAACCATTATAAAGAGCATCAAGATGACCATCAAAAGAGCATTAAGACAACCATCGAATAAACCAACGAGATTATGAAGACAACCATTAGGAAGAACATCAAAATGACCATAAAAAACATCAAGATGACGATCAAGAAGAGTATCAAGATGACCATCAGGAAGAGCATAAAAAAGAACATAAAAATGAACAACATAAAGAATATAACGAAGAGGAGCAAGACGAACATCAACCATCATGAAGAGCTTGACAGAGAATATAAGGGAAAACATGAAGATGACCATCAAGAAGAACATTAGGAAGAATATCAAAACAACTATTAGGAAGAGCGTCAAAACAACCATCAGAAGAGCATCAAAATGACCATTAGGAATAGCTTCAGAAAGAAAATGAAGAAGAGCATTAAAATTGCCATCAAATAAACCATTAAGAGCACCAAGAATACAAACATAAAGAGGAAAATTTGATAAAAAAAATTTATATATATATATATAGCTTTTTCGCTTCTTGGGCAACGGTTCATGCATGGAGGGGAGGACCGTAGTGTTTGAATGCCTTAGAATGCTATTAGAGCTCCCGCCAATTGAAGGAACTTTGATTGTGGTATGCGAACCATTGAAATTTGTTGATACAGATGAGGGGTGCAAAAGTGGGTAGCGGCATTGGGATGGAAAAATCCCCAATTGAGGAATGCTCGTGCATGTGATCAACCCTATACTACCCCTAGGTGTAGTCATCAACACCCTTTGCTTAAAGGTTGGGTGTTTCGCCCCCGAGGTGGATCTAAGAGCCATGGCAGTATCCTTAGTTGCAAATCCCACCACCCAATGCCAAAGCCCACAACAAAAATCCAAAACCCCACAACAGAAAGCCGCAAATTCTAGCAACAAACAAATTCAAGGTGAGTGCCCAATGCCCAATTATTTACCTGGATTTGAAGCTCCATCTTTGAATCCTAGCAACAACCTTTCATAACTCCCACACCGTTGCACGCCTCCGTTGCACGCCTCTAGTCCTTGCACCCAACTATACCCATATTAGTGCAAAAAATATATGTAAATATACAATCCGAAGTACCAACAAATCCTACCTAAAAGTTACAACCATTGCGCGTTCAAGTAGGGTTAGATGGTGGATCACAACAACAATGCAAAGTAATGTTTATCAAATTTGGAGCGAGGACAATGGTGATTGCTAGTCCCTGGATCATGAATTCAACGGTGAGCAATGTTGGCGACATCCCACCATATACAAGGATGAAAGCATCAATGTCACAACTCTATGGAGTTGGCTTTGAAGCGATGCGTGGAGGAGACAAAAAGGAGGAGAAGTGAATGGGTGTGAATGTGAAAACTAAGCGATGATGGATGTGAATCGAAGTAGGCGCAACGGGCGAAAGGAGGCGGGGGAAAGAGGTGGGAGCCACGATGGTGGGCCTACCATGCAGCAGTTGGGGCCGATTTCAAAACCAACAATTCTTTTTAATAAAGGGGATTTCGTACCCCGTTTTAAAATATAGCACCAATGACAAGATATTGCCCAAATCGGATTCATTGCTTGTGACAAACACATCATTGACCAACTCACATCAAACATTGTTGACCTCTTTTATTACAAGCGGTCCCAAAATGATTCCACTCTTTCTTGAAATGCTGGCACCACATTCCATGAATGAAAGTGGACATTGGGTTTGAGGTTGTGCCTTCACATCTTGAATGACATGATCACTTATGATATGTATCACATGATCAAAATTTGACCTATTTATGTTTGCTTTAGGTCACACCTAGTTAGCCACATGTGACCACTCCTTATTGTCACCTTTCTCTCCCTTATATCATGAATTTTGTCATTAACGCAAACCATCAAAGAAGTCAACCCACACCCTTGCATTGCACCATGTGTGAATATGTGGAGTGTCACCTTATTCTTATTCTTCTTCTTCTTCTTATGCCACTTCTTGAATGTTGGTGCATGCACTACCACATCACCCGGGAAGGTGAAACAGAGTGGACCACACCACACCATTTAATATGTTGCACTTTGTGTTATTCCATAGTGTCACATGCTACACTAATTCACTAGTATCACACATCCATGTTAACACTACAAACTCCGTAATATCACGTGCACTTTGGTGGCTACATGTGTGATACGACGGAGTTTAGAGTGTAACCGGTTGAAAATGAAGAGTTTAGGAAATTTACCGGGAGATTTCTGAACATTATCGGTCAAATCCTAGTGACTACATAGCTTACATATTACATACCATACCTTTTAGACCTAGGTCAAACCTTAGCATGACTTGTGCCTTGTGAGCAGTGCAGCATTGACCATCTCATAGCCCATAAGGTTGACTTACGGAAGACTCATCGGACTAAAGCCATTCAAGACTCCGGAGCTGAAAAGCCATAGCCAGACATCCCTTCCGAAGGACACTCCGAAGGTACCCAACTCCTGATACTTGCCCGTTGCTCTGCAAAATCATGTCGGTTTCTGCTGCTATGTTGCATTCCAGGTTTGTAGATGACTCAAGTGGTAGATGGGTGGGTTCAAATCTTTCAGTGTGGACATACCTGGTCTCTACTTGTGTTTGTACTACTTCTGGATCCATGAGGAAGGGTTAGGGGCAGGTACTACAATTTAATAGAGTTTATTGCCTCTTTTCTTTTTTTTGTTAATTTCTGCTGCGTGGTTCTTGTGACTGAAGCGTTTCTGTATAATTTGTGTGCATCTTTGGTGTGAATCTAGTAGTTGAGATTTCCGCACTGGAAGTGAGACCTAAGTGTCTCCTTTTATGATCTATGAGTTGTGTGGTTCTGTTCACTCGGAGCTTCTTGACGCGTTATTGGTGCATTTGTGGAATCCGGTAGTAGAGTTTGGATCGAGTGTCCATTGAAACTCCCTAGCGAATTGCAGGAAGGTAACCATTGTGCACACACTCTGTTCTGGCAGGAATCAGCCATTGTAAAAATCTGGGTTATGTAGAGGGGTGTACTAGAATGCAAAAGTTGGTCGTTTTCTGCTGCGTGGTATAAGTTGTCTGTATCTTTGCAGTGAATCTGGTTGAATGATTCGATTTCTGCACTGGAAGTCAGACATAAGTCTTCTCTTTCTGATCACTGTGTTGTGTGGTTCTCTTCACTTGGAGCTTCTTAAAGCATTTATCTTGCACTTGTCGAATCCGGTGCTAGGGTATGGATTGAAGGTCCAGTGAATTCCCCAGCGAATTGCAGAAAGGTTAACCCATGTGTGCATGCACTGGGTAATTCTGGAAGGAAATCCAGAGCATGACTCCTCATCTTCTGTGAAAGTCTGGGTTATCTAGTCTGTGGAAGTCTGCTGTGAATTTAGCGTTGTGTTTCGAAATTGTTTTCTTTAAGATCGATTTGTTGTGTGATTCTGTTCACTCAGAGCTTCTTAAAGCATTAGATATTGCACTTGTCGTATCCGGTACTAGGGTTTGGATCAAATGTCCAGCAAATTCTCCACCGAATTGCAGGAAGGATGACTGTTGATCATGCATTGCGTAGTTCTGGCAGGAAAGCCAGAATTACCCCACTTTTTAAAACATATGATTTGATGGGCTGGGATTCTTGTATAGCATCGTCCTTCTCGGAAACTGCTTGAGTGCTTGACAGGGGGAGGTACTAGAATTCAATAGTTTGTTTGAACACTATCTGCTGAAGTGGTTCTCATCAAGACGTATAAGTTGTATGCATCTTTGCTGCGAATCTAGTTAGGTGTTTCGAAGTGAGACAAAAGTCTCCTTATGATCTTTGGGTTGTGTGGTTCTTTTCACTAGCAGCTTCTTGAAGCCCTATTACATTTGTTGAAATTTGTAGGGTTTGGATCGAATGTCCAGTAAATTCCCAGGGAATTACAGGAAGGTTAACCTTGGTGTATGCACTTGTGTAGATAATTGTGCAGGAAGCAGCCAATGCGCGTGACTCCTCATCCGCTAGTGTAAAGGAAGTCTGGGTGATGTGAGTTGCTTTGGTTCTGGAGCAGCACGAGATTTGCAACCATGACGCCTTTCTCTGTGATCGGGATTGTGTTGGTGGGAGCGATTGCGTTCTTCTTGGGCACGGATCCGCTGAAGATGTCCATGGGATCAGGGCAGAAGGAATTCCAGCCGCAGCACGTGGCGCCTCCCTCCGTCGACCCATACAAGGGCTTCCCCCGCGACGACGCCAACAAGCTCCAGGACGCGGAGATCAAGTGGCGGGGGGACTTCTTCGGCCCCGAGAGCCTGACGTTCGATCCGCAGGGGCGGGGGCCTTACACGGGTGTCTCCGACGGGCGGGTGCTGCGTTACGACGGACCCGAGCTCGGGTGGACCACTTTCGCCTACACTTCCACCAACAGGTCTGACATTCCTCCCTCTCTTTTCTTTCCTTTTCTTCTCTCTTAGTAAGGTAGACGTGCCTACATCAAACACTAACAACAATTTGGACACCTATATTTGAATGGTATGTGGTTAGGTGTGAACAAAACGCTCAAAACACATGATGTGTTCAAAAGAGGTTGGACCATGTGCTCAAACTACACCCACAATTCTAGGTCCAATAGTGAACATGATTGGGGGACATATATGATCAATCAAGGAGCAGCCAAATCTTCACTTTGACAATGAATAAGATATTTATTTGCACTCCAAAAATTATGAGGTAAATGGCTAGGGGCACGATTTGGATTCGCTAATCGTTCTCACCCCAATTGTGTGTTTCATATATCCTACGAGAAGTGGGTGCAGAGAGATTGAGCTTATCATGTGTCTTTTAGACATCTTATCGTAGATTGAGCTCCAAAAAACTATGAGAAGTGGGTGTCTAGAGTATTGCCATGTTGGATTTAGGCATGCATACCTTTGATTTGGAAACAAATGGATTTTCATTGCATTGATGGTCACAAATGAGGTAAGCCAACCTTGAATGGACACTTTTAGCTCTATGCCCACTTCTTGTAGGGTATGAAAACATGCAATTAGTGTGAGATGATTAACAAATCCAAATTGTGCATGTAGCCATTTTCTTCATAGTTTTTTGGAGCTCATATGAATATCTTGTTCATTGTCAAAGTAAAGATTCTCTTTCTTATTAAATGATCCTATTCATCCCCCCAATTATGTTGATGCCTATTGGAGCCTAGAATGGTTAACTAGTTTTGAGCACGTAGTCCAATCTCTTTTAAACATATGATGCCTTTTTGGTGTCCATTCTTAGATCCACACCTACCCACACACATCTCAACTATAGGTGTTTGTTAAAGACGAGTAACCGAATTAGGCTTGCTTACCTTATACCATATCATAACTTTG
This sequence comes from Polytrichum formosum, assembly GCA_964035585.1. NCBI lineage: Eukaryota > Viridiplantae > Streptophyta > Polytrichopsida > Polytrichales > Polytrichaceae > Polytrichum > Polytrichum formosum. The sequence continues at coordinate 55,920,340 of OZ037937.1, forward strand.
ATTCATTGGTGTTGTTTCCCCTATCTCATGTCAAAAACATTCAAGCAAAAGGATAAAAAAAGTGAAGAAGGAACCACTTCTTGATAAAAGTAATGTATTCCCCAACCACACGGTTCAAGTGCAAACGTGTGATTGCACTAGTGTAGAGGAGCAATTCTCATGGAAAAGGTTACTTACTTACATGTGTGTGCATTATAATTGCCTTCCATTTCTCAAGGAATTGAGTATTTTGGTTATAACCTACTTGGGGGTCATTTTTTCTACTGGCTACAAACAACTATCCAAGTGTTCGTTCAACGTCACCAACAAGTGGTGCATTCTCCCCATAGTTTCCGTAGTTAAATGAACAAATGACCGGTAGGAGAGCGTCTCTCTTTTCTACTCCTAGTGCCCCCATTGGGTCCCCTTATGGATACCAACCATCATTTGTCACCACTTAGTGGTTAATGAATTTGGCTGTATTCATAGTTGGGTCAAACAACTGATTTCATCAAATATGTCAAATATCTCACTCAATGTTGATTTGAAAGGTCAAATTCTTGAACCTTTCATCCAATTTCTCAACCACCTTGACTGTGGGTTGCAGGTCTGAAGTGTGTGCTCCCAAGAGCCCCGTAGCTCCAAACTTGGTGCTTGAGCATGTGTGCGGGCGCCCCTTGGGGTTACGGTTCAACAAGAAAACAGGCGATTTGTGGATAGCCGATGCCTACTTTGGCATCATGAAAGTGGGGCCGGAAGGTGGCCAGGCCGAGGTAGTGCTTAGCGAAATTGATGGCAAGCCGTTGATATTTGCAAATGACCTCGATATCGACGAAGAGGGTGTTTTGTATTTCACAGACAGCAGCACAAAGTGGCAACGCAAGTGAGTACTATTGTCCTCTTGACATACTGACATGATGGCATCAAACTTCAATAACCACATATGGAAACCATTTAAAGAAAAAAAATTGGCATCTTTGTAGCTTTACATCACAGAATTGAACATTTGAATGCATTCCAGAGCATAATGCACACGCCATCCTGGCAGAGTACATTTCGGCACATAATTCACCTCCCACGCACCCTGGGTGCCAGTTCTTGTTGAAGTGATTTGTGCCGGGTAATCTACCATCTTAGGGCTTATTTCCATGAAGCCCTTTGGGCAGGTGGCGTACCCAATACAACAAAAAGAAACACACTCATAAGTAGGACTTGTGTAAGCACATAACACTGGATATGTTGGTTCTTAGAATTTAAATCCTTGTGTTCCCAATTGTGTCAGGGTGTTCCTACTAAGTATCCTGGAAGGCGATGTCACTGGAAGGTTCATCAAATTCAACCCAGATACCAAGGAAATCAAAGTACTCATTGACAACCTAGGATTCCCCAATGGTGTGGCAATCAACAAGGATGGCAGCTTCGTCCTTGTCGCCGAGACTCTACAGGGCAGGTTTGTCACCAAGTCCCATGGAGCACTTTTTGATGGTATCAATTTCATATTGTTGCATCTCATTCTGATGCATTTGGAGTGAGGTGGGCACTCCTATTATAGACACCAAGACTTTGGGGTATATAATGGACACAAAGTGTATGTTACATGGTTTTAAAAACAAAAAACCAAATTGAAGCACAACATGATTTAGGCGCGAGCAAGTCCACTGCATCACACAAAGTGATAGAGGCAAGTGAGTGGAGGCCTCAACATGGGCATGTTGTCGTGGGTTTTCCAATTTTTTACTTTTTTTCATGAAGTATATACAAGGCATTATAAACAATGTGTTACTTGTGGTCCCTCATTCTCACAAATCGTGAGGTTTCATGCAACAATCCACCCAATCATTGTAGTGAAGTTGTGGGTACTGAGGATCTCAACGAGTCTAATAGGGGACAAAAGTATGGGCGATCAAGCTTCCTTGTTCCATACATTGGAAATAGTCCACCTCTTAATTGAGGTAGTAACATGCAAGTGAAAAGGCTTCAAAATTCAGGCTAGGTTTGACAAACATAGGTAGTACCCTTATCATTTGCTTTGAAAAGCTAGTTCAACGAGAGCATTATCGTTGCGTGAAGACTCAGGTCGGATGTCCCTTTGTAATATGAGGTATCCTTACTTTTGTGTGATTGTACCCCACGTATTTCGTCCTTGGGTCTTCATGCTTGGTAATGCATTGGGGGAAGTAAGTGAATGAGATCACTATTAAGTACTGCAACTCGCTAAAAGTGGGTCGGGAAACAGTGTCACGACAACCAACCGGTGTGTTTTTTTGTTTGTGCCCCTGTAGAGTGCATCGGTATTGGCTGAAGGGCGAGAAGGCGGGCACGAATGACGTGTTTGTGGACCTCCCCGGGTGGCCCGACAACGTGAGGTGCAATGAGGCAGGTGACTTCTGGGTGGCTATCCACGCGCGCCGGATGAAGACACAGGAGTTCCTCAACACGCAACCCTGGCTTCGTGCTCTCCTTGTGCGCCTACCCATCCCAACCAAAATTGTTTACGGAATCCTGATTGGAAAGCCGCACGGGATGGTCATCCGATTCAGCCCCAATGGGAAAGTGCAGGAGGTTTTGGAGGACCAGGAAGGCAAAGTGGTGAAGCTGGTGAGTGAAGTGGAAGAGCATGACGGGAAGCTTTACCTTGGCTCGGTCCTCATGCCCCATGTTGCTGTTTACACACTACCATCCCGATCATCTTCTTCGACCACTTAAGTTAGTCATCAAGGAGTATGAATCATGTCTGGATAGGGTTTAGGGTGAAAATGCACAGATTCTTCTGTTGCAGTCTGTAAATTATGTCGTACGAGACTGTTCAGCCAACAATGAGTGGTTAAGTTCCTAGGTTGCGGAGTCGACCCAAGGTGAGAGGGTTTTTATTTAGATGGGAGCACTAGAACGAGGGAAAAATTACAAACTCCTACTGATTGTCGGTTCATTTAACCATGTAGATCTTGGGAGGAGAGTGTCACTTGCACGTGAACTTGAACCGACATGTGCATAGTTATCCATTAAAAAAATGACTTCCAAATAGGGTAACCACAACACACTTAAAAGCTTGAGAAATGGAAGGCGGTTGTGTGCACACATAGAAGATCTTCAAGGGAACTTTGTCCTTCAAAAGGACTTCTCCTTCACAAATGCATGTGGCCAGTGGAGTACTTCACTTTTGTCATAACATAGATCCCTTGTCTATTTTTCCGACTGCCAAAAGTTTTTAGCATTAGAGAGGGTAATAGTGCTAATAAATGAAGTTTCTATTGGGACCCAACAAAAAAATTCTTGTGTCAAAGCCAGGCAGGGTTCTCAAAAGTTGACAAAAATCAAACAGGAAGCTGACTCTGTGTGGCTCTTCCACCACTTCTGGTTGATGCTTTTTGGTGAAGCTCTTGTACAAGATTAACTTTTTTGTGCAATTGATGAGGATTGTAAGTTGCAGATTTTGGTGTAGTTTACATCTATGAGTGCCAACTTCATGCATCATATATTTCAGCACCAATTTACTTGACTGAAACTGCCATGGTCATTGCAGATTGCAAATCTTGCATTGCTCACATTACATGTTTCTAAGGAGATCACTCTTGAACTTTAGCTTGGATGCGTACGAATTGGGTTGATTGCAGATAAGTTACCTTGAAACTGTTCAATTGGAGACCAAAGTAGAGAAAATGATCAAATTCATGTGCTTGTCGGTGTCCCCATTACCAAATGTTGGGTCACTATTACGGGCCGGGCTGGGTTGCCTGGCACCTGCAATTTGGGTTGGTAATAATTTTTTGGGTTTCATGTATTCATATCCAATAAAAACATCATCAATTGCCTGCTTCATTTGTAAGTTTCACCAATACATTGACATCTTAGATAAAAAAAATTCAAATATAATGAGAGTTGGCTGGTATATGGGTTAAACACAAGTATTAATTTTCCATTGGAAACAAAGAATTGTCATTCTACTCACTCGTTTTTAGTATTATATTTTATAAAAATTGAATGCATGTTATCTATGGCAAGATACGAGTTGGGACAACAGACCTGTATCTTGCAAACTACGCTTTTTTTTCTATCTAGTGTGGGCTCACATTAGGATGTGGACTATAATGTGCCACCATATTAGGGTGGCCCACTTTAATTGGAGTTTTTTATGAAATGAAGTGCTTCAATAAATTGATTGTTGTTTGCAAGAGTCATTTCATGGGCTTTTGCCATCATTGTTTGGCCAACACTCCTTCCATGCCGTCAGCACTCCTTGAATGCAGTCATCACTCCTTGCAAAGCGGTCATCACTCCTTGAATGCAGTCATCACTCCTTGCAAAGCGGTCATCACTCCTTGAATCCAATCATCACTCCTTGCAAAGTAGTCAGCACTCCTTGAATGCAATCATCACTCCTTGCAAATGGCTAGCACTACTCTCAAAGTGTACAATGTTAAGACGATTTGTCAACCTTGAGGCCACCATTGCTTGATGTGATTACTATGTTTTATCTTTTTTTTTTGGCAATTAAATGTGTGCATGTGGGCTCCAACCACTAGTAGAAAACTATGAGAAAAAGAACCACAGTCGCTTTCCCATTGCGGTTTTTTTGACCACCTTGATCTGCAGCTGCTAAACAAATATAGATTTTTCCTTTTTGTTTTGCGGATGCAATTGTAAACTTTTTGGGACGTGTAATATACTGTTGGAAAGGTATTTTCAAGACCTTTCCAACGGTATATTACAAGCCCACAAATTCCTATAATTCATTTGGTAAACCAAAAAAACAAATTTGCAGTCGTTTAGGGACTATAGAGTAGGTTGGTCAAAATAACCACAATGGGAAAACAACTGCAGTTCTTTTTCGCAATGTTTTCTACTAGTGAACCCACATTCAATTGTGAAATGTAATGTCTTGCACATTACATTAATTTCTCTACTTTGCATAATAATGTGACACCCTACTATAGTGTGTACGACATAAAATCAAGATAGCTAAATTTATGTAAAAGCTTTGAAACAGTGAAGCCTGCACTAGATAGAAGGAAGAAAGTAGCTACTTCTAGAAAGTATCAAGTTTGGGTGTGAGCTAATACTATTTGTGATCATTAGGGAGGTTCACCTAGTTCTTATCGGAACATATGAAATTGTTAGTCCTAATAGCATAACCTTATTCAACCATGTGGGTCAGTTCCATGACCCTAGAATATGTCAATTATATTTTGTGGGTCCCCTGAACAAAGTAAGAATATTTGTTGGCTCTGTCTGTAGGACAGAGACTATGCATCAACTTCTATGTTTCAAGAGAAAATTTCCTAACCACTTTGCGTTCACACTTGGACGTTATTTTTTCCTGTTATTTTTTATCAAGTTTATTTGGTGAAAGCTTGCATGCCTTGGACAACTTACCAACTAATTTAACTATTAGTTAACTAGTTCCCTTTCATAATTATAGTTGTTCGTGATTTGACCTGCCAAAAAATGTAGTTAACTATAGTTGTTCTAAAATGTAGTTAACTATAGTTATATATATATCTAGTTAACTATAGTTGTTCCCTAAAATGTATTGAAAAATATCTAATTGACTATAGTTGGTTATAGTTATAGTAAATAGCCATGGATTGGCATGAGCAAATTGTACAGCTACAATTATAGTCTTTCATAAAAAAGGACAGAGCCTCACGGTTCTATCGTTTTCTTGTTTACTAATCACGTTGACACTTGGAAATTTTGGGTGAAGTTATACTCCCAACACTATTCACATCAAACAATGTTCGTCCAATATTATTCAATCAGAATACTATTCCTAGTAGCACTATCACTAAAAACACCGGCACTATTCACTTTTCGTACTGGCGTCAGTGTCTTCCTATTTTTAAGTTTCTTCCCATGAAGGCAAGATAGTGGAGGCCCAAGTTTGGTGCTAAATATAGAATGAAACACAACCATGCAGATGAATAATGTTATGAAGCTAATGTTATTGAATCAATAAAACCTTGGATCATGATTCTTTTCCTTCCATACAAACTGGCCCCACATTTTGAAACAAGTGTAAGATTAAAATATGAGATTGCTATAATATTGTAGGGACGTCCTTGACTGACCAACATAACATTATTCAAATCCATAACAATGTTCTCTGGGATTGACAGTACTATGTGGAATATTCCGCATAATATTGTCAGTCCTAGAGAACAATGTTATGGATCTGAATAATGTTATGCAAGGCTCAAAATCCAACGATCATCTAGATGTTTTGAGTGTGCAACCAACAGAAGATCTCAATGGGCCATTTGAGCCTTGTTGGGAGGTAGACCGGACAATGTTTTAAGTTAAAACATAAAGGTATAACATAAAAGTATCGCCTTACTAGTCTGTATGATCCGGCTCAATGTTTTCATTGGAGACCAAAGTCGCAATGGGTTAAAATGATGTATCTACCGCAGGTGCAGTTATTATGGATTGAGATTTATTATGAACACCTATTTTTGTGAGTTACTACACTCACTTGGTTGCCATTGAATGTATCCACATTGGCATGGTGACCACAACCTCAATGAGAGTGAAGTATTCAACATTGTTTTCAACGTTGAAGTACTGTATATGGACCACATGCGATTTGATCATACAGACTACTAAGGCAATACTTTTTAGGAAAGATCTCTCGAATCATGCACTATCGTGTCTAACTATGTCTGAATGTAAAACAACATTTGTCACTGAGTCAGGGTACTACTGTATCTCCCGTGCAAGAGTCCCACAAGATTCATGCTTGGTGCTACATGTCAAGAGAGCCTGAGAGCATCTAACTTAGTGTCCCACATGGCCTAGTTGTACTTTTGAGCATGTGCAAAATTCCACATTGCCCATGCTTGGTGAGGGCTACAAAAATGGTTTTCTTCTTGAGTGATTGATTGATTGATTGATTTACTGAAAGCGTAGAATACGGATTCTCGATCTTGGGATGCTCACTACACTGTTTTTTGCATTTAGTGTTGTGTTACATTTAATGTTGTTACTATTCATTTACCTGCAACACTATCTACCAACCACTTGACAAATAGTGTTCCCTGCGCCGCCACCTTCTCTACCTTGGCTGCGTTAAATGTGTGTACTTCTTGTATTCAATGGATAATTTCCTATGCAAACATAGTGGCCGATCAAGGATTTGGTAATGTAGTGGTGGTAGAGATGGTGGTGGTGCAACCATGCGGCAACAAAACACAAAACATAAAAAATATTATAACACTAATTGTGGAGATGTAAAAATCTGAACATGGCCAGATTTTACATTAGTTCACAATTAGTGTATAAGTTGGCATTTAGTGTATGCAACATTAAGGGCGTCACTGGCATTTAGTGTTGTGGTTCGTAATTACTGTTGCTAACACTAAATGCAAAAAACAATGTAGTAGAGATCATGGCTCTTTTGTACACTTGGAATGAACACAATGGTTATTTGTGTTGTCCGGAACATGTTCATTTTGGACCGCCATTGAGCCATTTTGTCATACATGCCACCACTAAATTTGTCCTATTAATCTTGTAGATTATAATCACATTCTTGTGGGCCTGGTGCCTTCTTGCTATTTTGTTGGCCATGAGTAAGGTCCGTGAAGTTTCTATTATATTTTTGGCTACTCATTAAAGCTTATACACTAGATTCCATGTTTATTATTGAATGTCCATGAAGGAATGTTCTATCTTTGTTTTAATTTGAAAGATTTTGTAGATCTAGTCTAGATCTAGATGTGAGCCACCTTCCTAGGTAATTACCAATGTGAGAGGGAGAAAGGAAATTACCACATACAGGTGTCCTTCGTTCATCCAACAAAGAAGCCCTGAAATAGTAAACAATCCGCATCTTACTATTTTTAGTAATTTAGACACCGGATTTAGGTTCAAAGATCCCAAATTATTCTACTCACATTCCTAAATATTACCAATGTGAAAGAGAGGACATTACTGCATACAAGTATTTTTCATTCATCCAACAAAGAAGCCTTGAAATAATACACAAGCCACACTTTACTATTTTAAGACATTTAGACGCCGAATTTAGGTTCAAAGATCCCAAAGTAGTCTAGTCCAAGTCATTTGAGATGAATCCGCCAAAAATCTATAAGGGACAAGCTTTTATGTTGGATGGATGAGAGGTATTTTACTATCTACATTCTTACAATACAAGGTAAAAACGGCCTTCACATATAGAGAGCTTCAAAGCCCTCTCTTTGCACACGGGAGGTGTAATGGGTTGATGGCCAAGGTGTTGGAATAAGACTAGGAGGTCCAAGGTTTGATTCTTTGGCCCGGCACTCCTTGGCCTATGTTGTAGGTGGGGAGGGCCCTACCTTTGTGTCAGATTTAGTTTTAAATGAATGTATTCATATTCTGAAATTTAATGCAAAAATTTAACACAAAAAAATTACCACAAACCAAAAATTACTATGTCAGAAAATGAATTTGGGGTGGACCCCAACAATTTGACAAGGCCTACAATAGGAGGGGGTTTGTGTCAAAGGAGGCATGACCCTTAGAATACGACCCGAACAACATTTTTTGGACCAGCTGAACCAAGTTTTAAACACTAGTTAAAATGGCTCCTTTTGTGTTAAAATTACTATTTTTCATGTTCAAAAGAGCCATGATCTGTACTAGTGACTATTTCACATTTTTCTCAACATAATATGAATTAGATATGAGTTTCCAATATAGTGATAACCTATTTTATCTGAGGGACATATATATATATATATATATATATATATATATATATATATTACTCTACCACTGTAGTTTTCAGTATGGATGGATGACAGGTAAGTATGTATGCACTCAAGAAATCACCTGAGAATGTCATTGAAAAATACTCTAAACTTACTTAAAGATTCTGGTGTCCGAGATGACCCTAAACTACCGGATGATGGTGGAGGGATACCCAAATCTCAAGGAAGAGGTTGGCGGTTCGAATCCCGGCTGTGAAATCTCCTCTCTACCTGACGGAAAACTTGCCAGGTGGTCAACTGCCTCCTATGCTTTGGCGTTGGCTTGTCGGCCTTCTGTCTCAAAAAAAATACTTATAGATTCTGGAATCCAGCTTCATATCCTGCAATCCAGCACAAATTCATGAACCATAAAGTAATAACTTATATAAAGTTTCAAGAACCAGCGAATTTCAATTGCGAGAGTTTAGAAAGACTGTACTTCTAGGACAACTTTCATGAATTCACTGCGATCTTTATTGTCACGTTCAATGATTTCCTCCAGGTTTAATGGTGCTTGTCAGACATATGTTGGGAGACGTTGCTTGTGTGCATTATGAAGGAGGCTCATGAGGAGCATTGCACACAGGCTATCATGACTCATGAGCTCTCCACATGTTGAGTTATATTTTTTTGGTAACAATTTCAAGAGTATACGTAGCGAAGAAGATTATCAATATCAGAAAATTTAGTTCATAATATTTAACATAAAATATGAATTTATGAAAATTATTAACATCCGATCGTCTTTTTTGTTCAAGCATGGGTTATCATAGAGTATGTGTTTAGGATATGGCCATGGGGACCGGTACAAGGCATGTACAAGGTTACTTTGGCTAAACATATGTACTAATTACATGCGGGGGTTCTTATAACATTACTCAGCTTAGCCATGGCCCACATAACGTCATGGCTAAGCTGAGTAATGTTATGTGGTAAGCGATGGGTACGTTGTGACATTTATAAGTCAATGTTTTATTTCGGGGGTGTAACATGGTCATGGGACCATTTAATTAGTATGGTTGCATCGTTTGGTAAGTTGACTCAATCATCATCTCCCTCTCCTCTTTTCCCATGTATAGGTAAGAGCTCTTGGAGTGGTGTCTTGGTTCTTGACAAGGAAACTCATCATTTTCACAAAGTATATAACATGTGTCTTGAAACTTAAAAGAAAAAGAAGAACAAAGAAAACATATGATCCAATGGAATTAACCCTTTAAAATTTCTAGTGAGTAGTCATCTCTAGTTTGGAGAGTATTCTAGATCGTCAACTTGCATCCTCATATGAGACTCCCACTTGGCATGTTGATTCTTATATGTTTCAAGAATAGATAGGAGCAAATTATGTTGAATCAATTTTGAAAAAATTCAAATCCTCACATGCGTGTATTTCCATTCGTGTACACGTGTGTCCATTGTAATCCATGTTCTACATCCATCTTCTCATCCAAAAGTAGCAAACAAGATCTTCACTAGTTGCCTCGACTTGGAAATTCAACTTTGTGATTATTGGAGCTTCTTAATGTTTTGTTGGAAAGAAGACATTTTTGATCCCCACATCTTCATTATGAAGTTCGCTTATGGATAAAAATGGCCAATCACAATAATGTTGGTAATAATGGGTTGACTTGCCATGGTATGGAAATCCCAAGTTCATCGGAATGAACTTCATATCAATAAAGGGTCAAGGAAGATGTTATACATACTTCAAGAAGGGACAAAGTTGGTCAAGAATTCATGCTACTCAAGTAATTGGAAGGCGAAAACATTGAGATCTCCTTATAGCTCGAAGAATTCTCTTATATATTACAGTTTGATAACAAAGACTCTGAAGTAGTTTGTTGGGATGAATCAACTGGTGTTGGTTTAATATCATATTTTTTTATACCATTTGGGCATCTATAACGAGGATTTCTAAATCTTGATACCAAAAGGGCATGAATATTTGAGGGCATTTATATACCATCGAGGTCTATATACCATGCAAGAACCTTCATACCTACATAACATTATTCAGATCCATATCAGCGTTCTATGGGATTGGCAGTATTCTGTGGAATATTCTTGATATTTTCCACATTCAGACTGAATGTGGGAAATATTAGGAATATTCTGCAGAATACTGCCAGTCCCACAGAACGCTGATATGGATCTGAATAATGTTATGTAGGCAAAATCGTCCTAGTATGCATATGTTTTAGAATAATATCAACCCAGATAATAACTTGGGTACATAAAAATTCTACCACCTTGACATACCCATTGAATATAAATATTTAACTAGAATTGCAATGTTGATACCCTTGGGGAGGTTCTTTATTACCATTAGTGATGTTGCTTTTTGATACCATGCATTCACCTCATTACCAAACTAACACTGGAATCAACCATAAACCTATCAGGGAGTAGGTACATTTAGGGCCACTTCACACACAAGGCTGAAGGCCCCTGACCATGGCAATGTAAGAGCTCTCATTGGTCGAAAAGGCGGAGACCGTCCAAGTTCACTTCACACTAGGAGGTGAAGGCCTAAAGGCCCAAAGAAAAGTTCGTGGATGAAAAGTCTACATGGAGTCCTACATGGTAGGTTGTGGATAAGGGAGCATGGTCTACCGGAATTTGCGTCAGGCCCACCTCCAAGAGGTGGGCCTGACGTAAAATTCCGGAGACCATGACTTTTTCAATATTTTTTCCAGCAAGACAGATTTCAGGGCAGATTTCAGGGTAGATTCCAGAACAGACAAACACCACCAAGTAATTCTCTTAAATTGATTTTTTTTGTAGACATATTATATTAAACCAAATCCTCCCCTCTTTTTCCGCCAACAAAATATGCAATGGTCCCGCAACATGGTCCATTCTCACTTCACACTATGCTTGAGGGCCCGTGACTGCCTAAAATGGCTTTCCCAACACCCATGGTACGGCCTTTGGATGAGAGTCAAGGGTCCTCACCATGCAAGGTCACGGCTCTTGGCTCATGTGTGAAGTGGCCCTTACTGGACCCCTTACGTGAGCGAGCCAAATCGTAAGCCCACAAAATTTCAATACCACGTTACGCTGGCCACTGCCACTAATAAGTGAGGTCAAAAGACAACTAGAAATAGGGGCATCTAGTATCTATTGTTCCGGATCAAAGGAATTGGGGCCCAGGGGAGTACATCATGAGAGTACCAATGATCAACTGCACTTCGCGCACATGTGCATTAACAATCAAAGATTCAATATTCAACTTGCACAAGATGTATCTGGACGTCAACTCAACACCTACTAGGGAGGTGCATCCTTGCATTCCAAAGCAGATACGTACTTAGGGCCGCTTCACACCAGTGATTTTTTTTGAAAGAAAATGGGTGTGTAAATTGGCGCTTAGTTTATTCATTCACTACACTGTTTTTTGCAATTAGTGTTGTGTGGCATTTAATGTTCTTACTATTCATTTACCTGCAACACTAGCTACCAAACACTTGACAAATAGTGTTCAAGTAGTGGTGGTAGAGATGGTGGTGGTGCAACCATGCGGCAACAAAACACAAAACATAAAAAATATTATAACACTAATTGTGGAGATGTAAACATTAAGGGCGTCACTGGCATTTAGTGTTGTGGTTCGTAATTATTGTTGACAACACTAAATGCAAAAAACAGTGTAGCTCTATTGGCACTTTGAGTGGGAACAAAGGAGTCCAGCCTAGCGATGTGGAATGATTCAACATATGACAAATGCGATGACATGTTCAAGAAGGTTTAAGTGTGTGGCGATATATATTTTGTTTGCGGCACATTATGTGGCTATGCTTTGGCATTTTAGAGTTAAAATTTGGCCCCAACCTCCTAAGCTGCTAATGCAAATTGGGCTACATAAACAATTCCATATAGAAATCATTATTCCACGGGGGAATTGAACCCCGATCTTTCAACCCTACCCATTGCAGCGTGGAATGGCCTGCAAAACTACACATTATTGCATCCCATCTATCACCCAACAAAAGTTAGTATAGAAGAGAACACATGAAGATTCGGCCCATGTACACCATGAAAATCCTCCAACGGTTCCTTCAAAATATAGGTGGTAACTTTATGTAACACTTTAAAAAAAACTTGCAAGTTGCACCCCAACCATGCCATAGTCCACACAATGCACATGGTTCAAAAATGGCATCATATTCTATATTACGCTTACTCTACCTCATCATGTTCCAAAAATTGAGTGTAGATTCAATACATTGGAAACCTCTCATGTATCAAGCCAATACCCAATAATATGCTGCTACTAGTATAATTCATCTATTCTTCCCCTCCATACCGATTTCTCTGTGCTTTCCAATCTGATATGGCTGTTTGGTAAGGGAAAATATCTAGGGTATAAAAGTCTTGTGCAAACATGCGGATGACCAAATCTAGGTGTGTTGTAAGCCGGTTCCTCAACTTGCTCTTCAAAAACGACAAAGAACTAAATGTGCATGGAGCACCTTCAATAAATGCAACGAGCCTCATTATTGGTTTTTTTTTACAATATCCGCTATTTTACTGGGGCCAACACCAATGCTAATATTGCATTTATGGTTGGTTGCCTCAGTGTTGGCATCGTATGCTGACGACTACATTGTCCAATTATGATGTTGTCACCTATGAAGTGCAGGTGGTGTGATGAGCCCAAGATGGCTATTTTTATCAACAAAGGTTAGGGTTTTGGCCACCCATCCCTTAGCCGTTAGATTGCTCGCCACATGGACGCTTGGGATGAAGCATTGGGCTGGCTCTTCGAACCCAACCAATGGGGCCGAGTTTGCTATCTTTCAATATTTTCATCTGTTTTGGGGCTATTTTGAAAGAAAAAAACCCAAAATTGTATGTGTACATATAGCTGGGCCCAAATGAATGTAGCAAAAAGCATCTGCATAGCCGAATTAAAAATCATTGCTTCACACTATGGCCATCCAAGTCGAGCAGTGAACGGGGAGTTTATGGGTTGACTCAGATTTTTACACCTCTTTCCACATGTCATTCGGTGGTTGTCTATGCTTATCCGGTTGATGCCTAAGCTTAGTAACTCAATTCGGTGGAAAATCTAACATCTTTTTGGCTTCCCGGTCACTTTCCCTAAGTTTCTATAAGCAATCGGTTACAAAATTGACAAATAAAATAAGAACTCAGTTCACATACTAAATTTAAGGCAATTTGCACACTAATTCAACTTTGATTACTACGTATGATAAAAGATCATTTCAAATTATATTTTGAAAGAAATCAAAAGTATTCAAGTATGGAAACATGAAACACCCTCAATAATACATGAAAACAACAACCAAAAACATCAAATAGGCACTCAAAATATGAAATCAACACCCTCAAACACTGCAAAACATTAAAACAACACTTAACAAAGGCATGGGGATGATAGCTTTGGTGCAGTCCCGCCGTGGCACCTCGTATGTAAACCCTAAACGACATAAAGAGGCAGATGGAGGATTCAAGGTAAGGTGTGGGAGAACCGGTTATAACCGGAGATACCCTCGGGCGACCCAGCTAAGAACCGGTGGGAGATGGTGTGGGGCAGCTAATATCCGCCCACTCTTGAATGGGAACGGATGAAAAACCGTCATCAACTTTATAGAACCGGTTGATTTCCTACACACTTAATTTTTCCTTCGGTTATACGGCCTAAAATACTGAAATTAAACCGGTAATTTATCAATTTCACTCGGCTGATTTTACATTAAACTTCGGATCTCCCCGTTCACTGAAGTCGAGAGGCCGTGGGATTGAGTGGCCAAACTTTGTTGAGAGTCCAAAGAAATGGGCTGAAAATAGCCAATAAAATATAGTATGTGGAGCCTTCGGCTTGGCATAGTGTGAAGCCTCCAAAGGCCAAGCCCAAAGTCCAAACCCAAAGGAGCATTCCACTTTATTCCTTGCTCAAAATAACCCCTCCAATCTAATGGCCAAGATCTTGTCAATGATTGATTTTTTAATGAAAAAAAACTGACGGCCTCTCGACCATAGTTTGGGTTTCTATTCCCATCCAACCCAAACTTCCTTCGAGAGTCCGTCGCCTTCTTAAAAAGTAATCATTTTAAATTGCGACGGCCTTTGGACTTTGGCCATAGTGTGAAGGGTCGAGAGGCCGAACTCTTCGTTTCTTGCAATTTGATTGGTGGAAATCGACGGCCTCTTGACCTTCAGCCATAGTGTGAAGCGCCCCTTAGGGCCACTTCACACACGAGACTGAGAGCCTGTGACCATTACACTTCAAGCACTCTCATTGGTGGACAAGGCGGAGCCGGTCCAAGTTCACTGCTTCACACTACGTTCTAGGGACCGACGGAGTATGTGAATGCAAGATGGATGTAAAGTCTACATGGATTCCTACATGGCATCGAATGGATCATGTTTCATGGTCACTTGGACTATTTTCAAAAACCACCTCTTGGAGGTAGGCCTAACACTAGACTAGGAGACCATGGCACCCCGAACGCTCACAACCCTTGGTTTATTCATGTGTGAGGACTCACATGAATAGAAATTCATTGAAGTAGGATTTGGTTGAGGGCATGGTCACATATGACTTCACACTACACTTGAGGGTTTGTGACCACACTACATGATTTTGGAGGTGTCTTGGGACGGCCTTTGGACACTTTCTTTTGGGCTGTCACAATTTCATGGTCACGACTCTTGGCTTGTGTGTGAAGTGGCCCTTAGGGCCGCTTCACACTATGGTCGTCCAAGTCGAGAGGCCGTGGGATTGAATGGCCAAACTTTGTTGAGAATCCAAAGAAATGGGCTAAAAACAATCACTAAAATACAGGAATTGGAGCCTTCGGGTGGGCATAGTGTGAAGCCTCCAAAGGTCAAGGCCAAAGTCCAAACCTTTGGCCATGAACTCCCACGGCCTCTCGACTTGGACAACCATAGTGTGAAGCCTCCAAAGGCCAAGCCCAAATTCCAAAGGAAGAAGGAGCATCCCACTTTATTCCTTGCCCAAAACAACCCCTCCAATCTAACACCCAAGATCTTGTCAGTTTTTGATTTTTTATGAAAAAAAATTGATGGCCTCTTGACCATAGTTTGGGTGTCCATTCCTATCCGACCCAAACTTCCTTCGAGAGCCCATAGCCTTGATAAAAAAGTGCTACCAAATAGGCATTTTGGAAAGCGATGGCCTTTGGACTTTGGCCTCTAGTGTGAAGGGTCGAGAGGCCGAATTCTTGGTTTCTTACAATCTGATTGGCGGAAATCGACAACCTCTCGACCATCGGCCATAGAGTGAAGTGGCCCTTAGGTTGATATGCATACAATTGGTTTGGGGTGAAAGTAAGTTATTCATGGTCCCAAATATTAGAGAAGGGTGTGTATATTTTATGCACATGGTTCGATCTTCTTGTTACACATGTATTTGTGTTAATCATACACCCTTAATTAGTACATAATTTGTCATTGTTCATATATCACTCAAACATAGCTTTTTAATTCAAAAGAATGACCACATAAAGTCCCTATACCCGAGTTTAAACATAACCTCCGTGTGTGCCATATGTGGTCACTCTTCATTTCAATCAGACACATACATTTGTGTGGTATATTGCAAGGTTTGTGGATAAGTGGTCCAATGTGCCATAGCCTAAAAGACACGTGCCATAATGAAGTTGCACTATGTGTTGAAAAATGGACACCATTTTAGATTCAGATAGTGAATGCAATTGGCATAAGGACCTTTGTGATCACTTAACCCATAAAGGCATGAGAGATTCATTATGGACCTCAAGGTGTCGTATAGACTCAAGAGGTTTGGGATTACTTCTTGACATTTTCGGTGGATGTGTCAAGAGTGACCTCATCTATAAACACCCCATGAATCATATGCATACACATATGTACAATGAATTATAGGAAGATTTTGAGCTCATATAAATGAGCTAGACTCAAATGCATATCATGTATACCTAATCATTGTTGTAAAATGTAACTTTACCTTCACCTTTTTTTTCTTATACATTTTAATATCATATACCAAATTAAATGATGTAAATAATCTCTTGGGATCACGTGAATCAACATGTATATTGTATAAGCACATCTCTGGTCCTTTGCGGATTAGGGGAAATACAAAAATAAGGAAATTTTGACAACTTTGACATCGATTCTCAACTTGGATAAATGTCAGTTCTTTGTGATTTGCAATCGCAGACCAAACAAATCCACAGTTCTTGATATGGTCCAATTGGAAAAATCATTTGTGGGGTTGGAAGCAACGCTTTTTTTAGGCAAATTTTAGCCAGAAAGTGATAAAAAAATGAGGTGGGTGACACCTGTTTGTTAATAAATGGGATGAAATGAGGCCTAAATAGCCAAATTCCATCCATTGAGCGTGGCCATGATGCCATATCCCACCAGTCCTAGCACTGAGTGGTGCCAGCTACTACCTACCAAATCTGATTTGATTTGGTCTTCACTCGCCGCCTCCTGCCACGGAGACGTCTCCCTCTCGCCGCCTTGCGTCGCTTCGCCTGCACCACCTCGCCATTTACCGTTGTGTAGGGTTTAGGGTTCGCCAACATCTCCCTCCTTCATCGCTCTCCGTCGGTCGCCTTCTTCCTCCTTCATCGCTCTCTGTCGTCGCCATTTACTCCGTCATCCTTCAATGCGAGTCGCCAACTGCAATTGCCCATGCAACTATTGAGCTTTGCTTGAATTATCCTTCAATGCCTCACCCTTGCACATCACATCATCTTCAAGCCCAACAACAATTTCCATTACAATCTGTGTTGTTCAATTAAATTGTTGTAATCGCATGGGTTGATGTGTTGTTTTGCAATGGAAATTGCTTGTTGTTTTGGTTCAGAATATTATGTGCACTTCCAATTTTGTGATGCACAACCAATTTGCTGCTCTTGGTGTTTGCTCACATGGTTTCTTGGTGATTTGTGGGTTTTCTCGCATCATCTGGGACTAACAATCTGGGGTGTTGAGGTGGTTGTGCACACTTCTGAGGATGGCTGGCACTGGTGGCTCCCCTCATGCAGGCACAAACTCTTCTTCGCAAAAGAGGAAGAAAGGGTGCACTGAAGCAATGCGGGCAAGCGCGGCTAGCGCGAAGGTGGAGAGAGGTCGGGTGAAGTAGATGCATCGCCAAAACACCCTGCTGTATTACGCATCGTCCTGCAACCCAAGCAATGCCAGGCCTCTGGAGTTTGTCTACAACAACATGCCACTCCCCAGTTTGGCCCTGGGTTCTCATGCTTCCAATGAGACGACATTGGCGTTCACGCCGCCTATGGTTGCGAAACCCCTAGTGACTCTGCCGTTGTTGCGGGAACTCCGGCATCATCCTCGGATGCTCGCCATGTAGGTCATACAAGCCTCATTGTCATCTCTAGCACTTCAGAGGATGGAGGTGCAGAGACGACCAACGATCTCCAAGAGGTAAGTGTCCCTGACTCATATGAGGAGTCTGATGAAGGTGTTGCATTGCTGCACGTGCAGCAATGCAACACCTTCATCAGACTCCTCATATGAGTCAGGGACACTTACCTCTTGGAGATCGTTGGTCGTCTCTGCACCTCCATCCTCTGAAGTGCTAGAGATGACAATGAGGCTTGTATGACCTACATGGCGAGCATCCGAGGATGATGCCGGAGTTCCCGCAACAACGGCAGAGTCACTAGGGGTTTCGCAACCATAGGCGGCGTGAACGCCAATGTCGTC
Organism: Polytrichum formosum; assembly: GCA_964035585.1. Classification (NCBI taxonomy): domain Eukaryota; kingdom Viridiplantae; phylum Streptophyta; class Polytrichopsida; order Polytrichales; family Polytrichaceae; genus Polytrichum; species Polytrichum formosum. The sequence continues at coordinate 55,938,753 of OZ037937.1, forward strand.
TCATTGGAAGCATGAGAACCCAGGGCCAAACTGGGGAGTGGCATGTTGTTGTAGACAAACTCCAGAGGCCTGGCATTGCTTGGGTTGCAGGACGATGCGTAATACAGCAGGGTGTTTTGGCGATGCATCTACTTCACCCGACCTCTCTCCACCTTCGCGCTAGCCGCGCTTGCCCGCATTGCTTCAGTGCACCCTTTCTTCCTCTTTTGCGAAGAAGAGTTTGTGCCTGCATGAGGGGAGCCACCAGTGCCAGCCATCCTCAGAAGTGTGCACAACCACCTCAACACCCCAGATTGTTAGTCCCAGATGATGCGAGAAAACCCACAAATCACCAAGAAACCATGTGAGCAAACACCAAGAGCAGCAAATTGGTTGTGCATCACAAAATTGGAAGTGCACATAATATTCTGAACCAAAACAACAAGCAATTTCCATTGCAAAACAACACATCAACCCATGCGATTACTGTGGAGGCCACCTTCAACCTTCCAGCCTTAGACGGTGTAACCCGCTGCTGAACCGGTTTACATGGAAGTTACTCCCACCAAAATTAGATCTTCTCTTCTGCTAAGTCTCTTGAAGGTGGTTGCATTCCTCTATGTCTCAATTCGGTAACATGTAGCTCCAATGTCCTTATAGACTTCTAAGAGTAGTTGGCATAAGATTCCAAGTTTATGTTACCCTGAATGTAATGTCAAGGTTTGGTGTTCCTAAACCTTTAGATAGATTTAGTACACAATACTTCTCTTAATCAAGAATGTGGTGATTAAGACCCCTTTATAACTCCTTGGGGATAAAGTGTCCAAGTTGTCAAGTTTATGTTCCCCTAAAGTACTTTTAACGAGAACCACTTTTACAATATTTCTCAGTATGTAGTTCCTTGATAACTTCTTAAATGGATAGGTACCTTAGAACTTAAGATAGGATTCCCTATAAATCTAATGTCAAGGTTAAGTGTTTGTGAGGGGAATTCCTTACTTAAGTCGAATCTCATGTAGATTCATTCCATCTCTTTCATGGTTTGAACGACTAGTGAGTCATTCATAAACCAAGAATGTCGTAAGAATGCCCGCAAGCATATTCTCTCGCTAAATTGTATATCCCGGAAATGAAAACATTCTTCGTATGCTTTCACCTTTGGTAACCTTAATCTCTCAAAGGGGGAATAAGTTCTATCACACATCCCCTAAGATATCCTCCAAGATTAGGACTTTATTAAGCCTAGTATTTCTTCCCTCAATTCTCTACTCAATTCCCCTTTAACACCTTGGGTGGATTTGAAAGGTATGATGGGAAGGGATGTTTTGATATGCCACTTGGCGGATGCTCAATTTGTAGTAATTATGCTCTCATGTGGTGGCGGTGATGTAACCCCAGTAAATCAAATCCGAGGGGTTGCCAACATGGAGGCACATAATCCAATTCCCCTTTGTACTCAAGTATGTGGTACATCCACTTCTAGCCACTAAGTTTGTTCTCATGAGAATCGCAAATTATTTGTAGTCCACTCTAGGTAAATCTTCTTAGGTAAATTTCACATGTAATTCCTAAGTCCGTAACTCAATCCGTACTTTCAAGTTTCTTAAATCATACGGGTTCACATAAGTTTTTAATTTATTTTCTAAATCTTTAATCTCACAAGTTGCTCGGAATTCATTAAATCTCTTCCGTTGAGTGATAGCATGTTGTGGGAATGTTCCGATTGTGTGCGAGAGCATGTGTGCAAATCTAATGCCTTGCGGGGCTTTATTCAAATGCCATGGATAACACACCTTAGTCCAACAAATGCTTAAGTAGTTTGAATAGCAATTTAAGTCTTTTTGAGCTCAAGTGTGACTCGTACAAAGTCTTGTGATCGTTCTTCAATAGATAGCCCCTCCCGGGCTTCTCCTAATTGTTGTCTCGCGATGGTTCCCCTCCTTAGGTGCGTTTCTTAAAGCTTCTAAGTCCTTAGTCGTCTTCCTCAAGTTCTAAGGGATTTCATCCCCTTCCTACTCCTTGAATGTATCGCCGATTTATCAAACCTTTCGGTAAGAGTGGCGACACAATATAGATAGGAATCGAATGGTAGCACATTAGCGAACGGTAGCCTTTTTATCGAACGGTAGCATCTTTATCGAACGGTAGCACGCATATAGAAAGGTAGCATTTATATATCGAAAGGTATCACGTATATATTGAAAGGTAGCCCGCATATAGAAAGGTAGCACGCTTGAGGTCTCTTTGACACTCATGTAAAATTTGCTTGAGCGAATGAAGTGTATTAGGGGCCTCTAGTTGGCCTCTTTATATAGTCTTACAAATCTATATTTTTCTAAGATTTTTGTAAATGTTAGTTCGGCTAATTTTAACTCTGTATCTATTAATAGCCGAATTGAAATGTCTTTAATTCGTAGAGTTCAAATTTAAATAGTCTAACATGTAAATCCTAATTACATATCTCTTCATATCTTTTAGCTACCTAATTGACATGTGTTTATAAACGGGAATAGGACCGCGTCCTTACATTTCTCAAAATGGTCCTATTTACATTCTCCTAAGTATTCCGTCCTATCTTACTGGCCCTAAGCCCGGCCCTTAATCCGACCGTCCGTTGGATTTACTAGTAATCCGCCACTCAGCCTGAACCCCGCTTGTTCCCGGTACTGCTGTCACGTTCCCGGCCCGTTCCCGTGCACCCTCGCGCGTTCCCAAGCTGACGCGGCATGTTCCCGAGCCGCAGTTGCGTTCCCCACTTGTTCCCGAGCCGCAGTCGCGTTCCCGGTCCGCTCCCGGCTCGTACTTAAGTCACTGCCTTCTCCCTCGGCCACGTGGCCTCTCCCCGTGACGGCCCTTAGTCCCATCGCTCATGGTTCTTCTTCCGTCCTCCTGCCTTTTCACCAACGGTCTCCTTTTTGGGCTCTCAGCCCTCCGCTCCGACTCCTCCTCCGATTGCGGTCTCGGTGTCGAACTTGGCCTCGGGTTCTCTTCACACCCTCGAGCTTTCTTGTTTTCCGATCTTCCCCTGCTGTCGAGGGAGGCGAGCTCACCATTTACCCCCTCCCCTCAGAGAAAGCATGTCCCCATGCTTTTTGGGCTCATTTGTTCGTTGCTGACGTGATAGCGTGGTTGAAACATCAATGTGCCGCTGTTGAGAGCTCCGAAGTACCTGTGGGAGATCGCTGTTTGTTGAGCTTCGAGGGTAGCATTCACGAAGTCCTTTACCTGGCTCAGATTTGGCTGTATGGTAGGGTGTTGTGTGATGACTGCTTGATACTGCTGCACTGCTTCAAAGCAGATGGCGGTATCCTCCGCAGCTAAAGTTGAGAGGGCCTGATCGAAATCTTTGGTGTAGTCCCGTTGCATCCTCCTGATGAGGTGAAATTGGCCATGTGAGTAAGATTTGAGAGTGGGGAGTGATTCCCTTGGTACCCTGGTCATATTTCGGTGTTGTCCCAGTAACTTCACACATCGCAGGATGTATCTTTTGATGTAAAAAGGGGGAGAAGCTGTAAGCATTTCTATTACCCCTAAAGGCGTCTTGATTTCCCCTAGGCACCACATGAACACCAATGTATCACGGGCTGCAGCATTTGCTTTGCTCCAGATTTCCTTCATCTGGGCAAATTCCAGCTTGCACCCTGCTTTCAATAAAGGAATATTGCTTAATAATAAGTTCAATCCGCCATACACCCGGTGGTATTGCATTAATGAGTCCAGAGGCTCCGTGTGCTTGAGGAATTGTTGCACGATCTTTGCTCTAGGGTGTATGGCCGTATGAGGAACGGTGCTTTCCCCGGATTCCTCCTGTTGCTTGAGGAGTCTTTGGGCGAGGTCGGCGTTTTCCTCCTGAGTTCGGGCCAGATCTCTTCGGAGTTCATTCAGGAGCTTGCTCGCAACCCCAGAGGTTAAGGTATGTTTTTCTTTGTTCATGATTGGGTGAGGCGAACTGCGCTGCTGTTCAGGGTTACTCCTGGTTGAGGGCCGGTTTGTCTTCCCTTCCCCTGCTGAGATTTGTGTTTTCAGGCTGTGATTGTCTTTGTTGAGTTGTTGGACCTCCTGTTGGTACTCAGCCACCTTAGATTCGAGCCTGGTGATGTCGCTCCTCCTGCGATCGTCCAACCCATCGCTCCTCTTCAACATGGCCTTCATCTCAGCAATGTGGTTGTTCAAGTGGCTGATTTCGATGTCTTTACCCTGTACTTGTTGTTCTTGGTCATTGATCACCTGCTGGAGTTTGGTAAGTTTCCCTAGGGTCTCGGCGTTCTGGCCTTTTAAACCCCGTATTTCTTCCTCGGCCAGTTCCAATTGGTCCCGTAATGTGCTCAAGTCTTCTTGATTTCTATGCGTAGCAGCTTGAAGATCTGTGTTTAAGCTTGCCACTTCCTTTTCCTGGTCCGCTAACAGGGTTTGGGTTTCAAATGATTGTTCGACATACAGGTCGATTAATTCCTCGGCATTGGTTAGTCTTGCCTCCAATTTTGCCTGCTTATCCGTCGTCGTTTGGAGCTTGCTGAGCTGCTCGAGGGCCTCGTCCTTCTGTCCTTTTAAGGACACGAGTTCCTCCTTAGCCTGCTCCCATTTGGTTCTGAATGTGGCTAATTCTTCTTCCAGGCGGAAGATTGTCTCTATGTTAATATCATTCAGGCTGTCTGAATTGCCCAGCCGTTGTGCTAAGTGCTGAAGTTGCACCTCCTGGGATTTGAGTAACACTTCTGACCCAGTATCCGTAGTCTTTCCCAGGCTTTCTTTGAGGATGCTCTCCCTTTGTATTTTAAAAAATTCGTCATTCATTCGATTTATCAGTCCTTGTGGGGCCTTGCTGGTAAAAGAAGAAAGTAAATTTTCTAACCTGCGATGTGCTTGGCCTATTTGCTCTACCATGGCAGGTAGAGGGCTTGGGAGTTGGCGCCTCTCTGTTGTCTCCAGTATGACCTTCTTCTCTGGAGCTTTTGATGAGGTGTCTGCAGGTTGTACTCCTACCGAGTACACTTGGGCATACTTCTTTGGTTCTCTTTTTGGGGCAGCTTCTTTCTGCCGAGCCGGTCGTTGTCGAATCACGGTTTGTGTTTCAGGTGCCTCCTTGGCATCCCCAGTCTTGGGCTTCTTTGGGGCAGGTTTTTGCTCTTCCAAGGTGAGAGCTCTTTCACTCCTGTACCCAGCCTCCAATTCCTCTCTAATGTTGAGCACACCTCCTGCCTTGAGGATCAGAGCTAAATGAGGCCCTACAAAAGTTTTCTCCACCTTTACCCTAGTAGCCAGGTGCTTGTCGTGTAATGTTGTGAGTTCTTCTGTGATCTCGTGATAAAACTCTTGCGGCCAATCTGCTCCTTGGCCGTTCAGTGCCGCGACAACCATTTCCACAAAGGCCAGGGTTATGGAATTTTGGTGTGTTGGATTGAGACAGAAAATTGAGCTTAACAGTCTCAATGGTCTCCTTGCTCCCGGTTGCTGGCAATCTGATATGTGCACCGTTTCTTTTTCTGGATTTCCTTTCAATGTGGGAAACAATTCTGTGAGTTCCCATTTCCTTGTCACTGGGTGTGCTTTTTTCTTAGTCAATTGGAAGGTATGTTTGAACTGCTCCCTCCACTCCTCGGCAATGAGCCGCACCCTTTCCCCCTTCACCGTAGTCCAGAAGGTGTCCGGCTCCAATGCTGCGATTGCCTCAGTGATTAATGGAGAGTGCAATACTCCCCAAGAGTTTGAGGTAAGGAAATCCTCAAGGTTGAGTTTCTTCAGGAAATCTCTCTCTCCTGGGGTTAACTGGTATTTGAGAGCTGGATCAATGCTGAATGCATACAAGGCATCCTGTTTGTCTTCTGGTCCTCTCTTCATGGTTTCTGTGAGCTCAAGAATTCCTTCTTCTCTGGATAACGCCTCCCTAAGAACTGCCTGAAATGTATGGAGCTTGCAAGTCGGGGAGAACCATTGTGACTTACCCGGGTGCCAATGGACTTGAGAGAATGCTTGAAGGCAGGTGAGCTGCATCCCCTTCCAGAATCTGCCATTCGCATCCAGTTTGGGTTGATAAACATTCGGGCACTCCATGGTTTACTCTGCTGCAGCTCCTTAACCTTCAACTGAATCCCGTGCAACTTCCTCCCAATTTGTTGGTGTTACAACTGCTGATTGTCAGGTTCAAACGTTGCGAGATAAGCTGGGTTGTTTCTCTTGGCTGCTGAAGAGTTCAGCTGACACAAGGTGGTTAGGCTTTCTTGTTTGTGGCGGTTGGAGAAGAAGGGTCAGCTGGACACCCTGTTCCGACTGGTCACTGCGCACAGCTGGTGGGGCCCAGGCAATTTTGAATTCCCAAGGTAAACTCTTTACGCTTCCTTTTTCTTTTCTTCTGAAGTCATTTTCGTAAGCACTTACTAACCATGTGCAAGTGGGTTGGCACAGGGTTTACTGGTTACTTCTGTGGGATTCCCCACTTTGGTGGGTTGAATCCCCAAATTTTCTTGGGGTCCACTTGTTGGACCCCTCCAATAAAAACAAATTGGAGTCACTTTTCTGAAATGGTCATACTGCCCAAGTTGTTTGTTGCTTGTGAAGTTTGTGTACGCAATATGATTCTTACTTGGGGGTATGGATGAGCTTTCACTGCTTAAGAGATTTCTTTATCTATTTTAGGATCTGCCCACAGTCACTGTTCTCTGGCACAGCTGGTTTCCTTTTAAATAATTTTTTTTTTTTTTTTTTTTGGTCCTTCCCTTAGCCACGTATGCAGTTCCTTGTGTGTGCATTGTATATCAGCACTACAATTGATTTTCCAAGTTAAAATTCTCATCCGGTGCACAATAGTTCCCTCAGTACGCGTTCATCCAAGCTCTCTTTTCTTCAAGTTTTCAGTATGTGGCTGGTATCCGGGCCAAAATTCCGAAATCCATTTTTTTTTTTTTTTTAAAAAGAACTTCGTCTCGTGGAAACCTCATTCGGGTTGGTATTTCATCCGTTGCCGCATTCAACGGTGCTCCCTCCACTGGTTCCTGATAGTTGTTCATCCAAAGTGCTGTTTTTTTTTTTTTTTTTTTTTTTTCATTCGTGAACTCGTCATAATATTTCAAAATAAAACTTACTCCTTTTGAAGCTTCGTCCCCTGCTTCATCCACTGCCGTAGCTGACAACACTCTTAGCCACTTTGGCGTCCAATAATTCAATCGTATTCCGTACCTGGCTGCTCACAGCCACTAGTCCTTCATCGTCGGTTTTCTCCCGAAGTTGACATTTTCAACCTGACATTATTTTTACTCGAATCTCCAAAATCTTCCTTAATTCCTCACCCCTGTTGCATTAAGTAAAAATTCTCTAATCCTTCGTGCTCGGTTGCTCTCCTGCTATAAATGGAATAATATCTTCTCATGAGTGACTAATTGAAATCCCAATAATCAAGGCATTGATAACTCCAATAACCTTCCTTGCCTTCTTGTTAAGGGAAATGAAAAGTTCTATTCTTTCATCGTTTTTACTCGTATTTCCTTCATTGGCGGGCTTTGATGGTTCCGTATGTTGGCCTGTAAGTTCGCTTTCCATCTTTCCGATGTCTAAATTCCTAATGGCATCTTATCTTGATCATGGGTTAATTTCATGTAATCTAGTGACATCTTCCTATGATGACCTAAAATCAAATGGAGTAGAATCTCCCTATCTTTTGACAATCTTCTAATGTTTGGATCATTCCCTTGTTCTAAATCTATTCCTGTTTCTATTCATGTCCCCTTTTAAAATGTAAGTTTTTCTATCACTACTTCCCGTACCCATTTAGGTAAAAATGCTCTTACTGGTTTACTCGACCAGTGGACGGTCCTAGGTGAGCCTTTACCTAGTCCGTAATTCCATATTAGCTACTTGGGAAAATGTTCCGTCCTAACCGCCCTAAAACTTAGTGGGGTAGGGTAAGTGGGGTTAGCATTCTTCTTAGGGGTTTCCTCCGTAATAGGTTTGGTTTTCCTAAGGAGGCCCCCTAGGGGTTTTATGGGGGTATAATGTCCTTTTAAGGAGTTGGTTTGTCCATGACCCATGTGTTGGGGGTTGTTGTCCTCCAGTGGGGTAGGTTGTGTTCCATAAACTTCTAACATGACTTGATGAACCTCTAAGTCCTCTGCATCTAAGGTTGCTTGATCCGGGTAACTGGTAGTGTGGGAGCACACGGACACCAAAAGTTCCGGATAGGCGCTTTTCAGTGCCTAATCCGGTCTGTCCGGATGATCCGAGTATCGTCCAGGGATTCTGTGAAGTGCAGGATGTCAAGGACCCTCTTTTCCTGCTCGAAAGTCGACCACCGGCCGGATCTGCTTTCCGGATCCGGATGGCCCTTTGGAAGTCCTTATCCCGGGACTTGCCTTCCGGATTGAACCTCTACCAATAAGTCTTACTCCTACATAACTCTCTCCTCAATATCTACCTACCTATATCCTACCTCCAATGATGATTGGGTTCATCCGGCGAAGACGTCCCTGTATGGTCATAATCCGGATTCTCTCACAACCAGTCCGGATCGGCCTAATCTTTCCTGGCAGGTCACACAGAAAACCCGGATGGTGAACCGGAACTACAACGACAGAAAGGTCAAGCTTCGGCCGGAGATCTGTCAATCCGGGATAACTGGGCGATCCGTGCCACTTTCCGGATTGCCCCGCCCAAGGACAGTGAGACCTCTTCAGAAGATCGGATGGCGTAAGTCCGGCACCTCCGGATCCTACCCAGTCCTAACGACGGCTATCTCACATGGACGTTACCCAGGCATCCGGAATAATGAGGTTTCCTTCCCACTACACGCCGGAGAGATCCTCCGGACCGGAATCCTAACCGTTCTGGTTTCTCTCCTCCTTCCGACAGACCGATCCGGCTACAGCGAACTTAGGCTCTACTGAGTCTGAGATAACTGGGCGATCCGTACCACTTTCCGGATTGTCCCGCCCAAGGACAGTGAGACCTCTTCAGAAGATCGGATGGCGTAAGTCCGGCACCTCCCTGATCTTACCCAGTCCTAACAACGGCTATCTCACATGGGCGTTACCCAGACATCCGGAATAATGAGGTTTCCTTCCCACTACACTCAGAAAGGAGCCATAGTACTGCAATCGGATCCGATCCGGGTTTCCTCTCCTTTGTTCTATCCGTACTTCCTACTCATTCATTCCCTCTAGATCTGCAACATTCTCCTAACAGTCCGTGCACAAAACAAGTCAAAATAGATTGAGAACTAGAGCTTTATTGAGTGGGAAGCAACACAATACAACAATGGAGAAGGGAACCCTTCTCCTGTCCCTTATTCAGCCTTAAGTAGAGGCTGTAATCCCTAACTGAAGGTGGCGGCGAAGTTGGCCGCCCTCAGAAAACCCCTAACTGCGAGAAATCCGGAACTTCGCCCTTTGCGGAAATTCCGGATCTCGATCCGCTTTTTGCGCTGACAGAATTTTGAATTACAAGTTCGCCAAAAGTCAAAATCTGCCTATTCCTGCTTTTTCCTAATTCTGATCTAACTACAGCTGTCTGCCTAAGCCTACCCTAGCTGGTGCGATGCTTCTTCGAAGCCGTCTCGTCCTTGGTGTGACTCGCGGGTCCGCTGATGGCGGAGGAACCTCCCCCGGGGGTCAAAAGTCGACGCTCTTGCAGCCTCGTAAATACCCTTCGCATGTTTGGGGAAGGGGCGATCTCCTCCTCAGAGTCTCCTGCAGTGGACGGATCCTCCTCCGATCCGTCACCCGATCCGGATCGCGCTGGTCTGGAAGCCTTCTTCGTCTTCCGAGGGCGCTGGACGGCTGAGGGATCGCCTCCGGTGGTTCCCTCCCTGTTTCGGCCGGTGGAAGCTGAAGTCGCTCGTGGACCTCTGGCGGACACTGCTCGTGAGGGTGCAGGCGCCCACTGCTCCACGATCATGCACTCCGGAGCAGGTGATGGAGCGGCCGGCGACATGGGTGCCTTACCCCGATCCGGAGACTTCGTCCGATCCGGCGTCCTCATCCGTGCTGGAGTCCTGGCCCTCTCCGGTGTTCTGGACCGAGCTGATGTCCTGCCCCGATCCGGATTTGGTGATTGCCCTCGTCCTGACCTAGCCGACCGTTCTGTGCTCTTCCGTCGAACCTGGGAGGAATGTGTCCGTTGCGGAACAGGGGTCTTCTCCCGATCCGGAAATCTTCCGGATTCCGGTGGCTGGGGAGTTCCGGCTGGCTGACTGGGTCCCACACCTGTTGGAGAGGCCTGAACTAACTCCACCTCCCCTACCACTTCGTACAAGGTGCCCGTTGGCGATCCGGGTGGGCCCGGATAAAGTACCCGCCTGGGGGTCCCACCTGAGGGCAGGAGCTTCTGGATTTCCTTGAGCAGGTCCTTCATCGAGCGGGAGTACTTTACTAGGATCTGCAGTGTTTGACGGGCAGAAGACGGATCCGCTGACTCCATCAATTGGTCATAGAGGTGCGCCTTGTTGACGACCTCTCCCGGATGACCCACCAACTCCCGGACCCGGCTCAGGACTACTGCTTGCTCCGCCTGGTGCTTCCGGATCTCCTCGCTCTTCTGGGTGAGCTCCCGGGTCATAGCAGCCACCTGTGCTGTGAGCTGTGCCTTTTCCGTCTCCAGGGTCTCCACCTGTTTCCGGTCCGTCCGCTTGGCCAATTCCCGGAGGATATTTCCGGGTCCACAGTGGTCCAAGGCCCGGTTCACTCCTCGAATGATGTGCTCCATCCGGAAATATTGTTCCTGGAGTGCCGTCAACTCTCCCCGGACGCGCTTGAAGGGGGATTCCGGAAACTCAAACGTGGAGAGGTCGATGTCTCTCCAGGGCACTTCCCGGCTGGTACCGGCTTCCTGTCGTGGTGGTGGTGAGACTGGCTTCCGGACTTTTGGAGGGGACGGAGCGGAAGGCGGTTCCGGAACCGCTGTGTCACTGGAATCTTCCGTTCCGGCTTCTGCAACCCCTGCTTCCGGATCGATCCTGTACGCCACCTCGTCCTCTGCAATCGTCAGCATATCCTCTTCCGCTTCATTGATGCAGCCCTGGTGCTGGTAGAGATGGAGGATGTAGGGAGAGAGATAGGAGGGTTTCCGGCCAATGTGGGGGATGGACTTCTCTACGTATTCCTGGATTAAGCGACCCCAATTTACAGCTCGGACCCCTGACATTGCTCCAAACAGGGTATTGGCCATGGTGATGCTAAGACGTTTAGGCTTTTCCGGACTAAGGATGGGCAGGATGAATTCTATGACTCTCCGCTCTCGGTGATTCCGGCAATTCCCAGGATGGAATCCGTCTTTTGGGTCCGGCTCCGTTCGGAATTTCCCTAAATAAAAATTATCCCTGCGGCTAGCCCAACCCTCACCCTTTCCTCGCGGAAATCCGTAAACTGCAGCCCATACCTCTGATGTCCACTTTTCCGGATCCTGCCGAACTGTCCTAAACCATTGGTTGCCCCTCTCGAACAAGAATTCCCGCAAAGTGGCCTCCGCCCGGAGATTCCAGGGCTTGGAGAGCAATCCCTCACAACCCATCCGGCTAAGATCCTCTACCAGCTCGTTTAATTCTGATTCTCTCGTTGGGACGGCTGGTGATACGGGTTTCACTGGAATGGGGACCTGCTCCCTCTCATCTCCCTCTCTTGCTTCCGGCATTTTACGTCGCGGCACAAAGCTCTCAACAATACCCGGATTCTTCCCTCCGGAACTCTGCCCGCTAACCACTACAGAATCCCAGCAATCCAACTGCTGGTGACTCGAAAAAGCAACTCACCACTCGTTCTCTCAACAATGCCGCTCGCGCAAATGGCCCGGAGAAGGAGAAAAACTCGTTTAAGTACTTTCCCTCTCTCCCAACGGGTCTGGTTCCTCAACCGTCTCCTTGTAACCGTTCGGATTCCGTTTGTAACCGTTTAACGGTCCGGACACTCCGGACCGGACCGTTCCCAAACGGTCTTCTCAGGCTAATTTCCGGTCCGGCCAAAGTATCCGTTTTAACCATTTTAACGCGTAAGGCGGATGCCTAGAACCTTATTTTCTAAAACAACTAACCTACCCTAGGAAACCCTACTTTAATAACAATCTCAGGGTATTATCCGGATATTAACCCGGTTCGGAGGCCAATCCGTACTTCCGTGGATTTTCGGACTCCCACAGGTAGATCCGGTGGTTGGGGTGGTGTTTTTCTTAGATGAGGTATTAGGGGATGGTGTTGTGCTATCCGTTTTGGGTGCATGGTCTCGTTTATTTTTAATCTCAGCTTCCAAAATATGACATGCTAATATTTGCAAGGCATAGGCTTGGGTAGTCTCCGGCTCTTGATATGGTTTGAGTTTGTTCATGTTCACGCGACCCAAACTCTCTCCTTGCAGGGTGGTGACGTCCACTGATCCGTTATCATAGACTTGTTCCACTAGATAGGGTCCTGCCCAGCGTATTTTGAACTTGCCCGGTCCGGGTATTTTATGCCGCAGATGCCATAAGATTCTTTGTCCGGGGTAGAATCGTAATTTGGGCGTAGTTGGTAGCTCCCGTTCGTTCTCCTTAGGGGAACTTCCGCTTTCCTCTGTCATTGGTGAAGTTATCTCCTTAAGAGCGTCGTACTTCTTAGGTTTCTTCCGGGGTGGTTTGGTCACTTCATGTTTGCATTGTTGGCATGTTGCCTTCATCCGTGGCTTGTCATGCCTGTCCTTTCGTAACAACTGCATATGCTCCATGTTTCTTTCCGCTTCATGTCGGGTCAAATCCATGCTTCTGAGTTGTTCCATCCTCTTTGCGAGAATGGGATGGATATCATTGCTCCGTTGTTGGTAAACATCCGGGTGTAGATAAGCCATTGGCAACAAAGCTTCCGTTCCAAAGACTAAGGAAAAGGGAGTGTGCTTTGTTGTCACCTTATAGGCTGTCCTATATGCCCAAAGCGCTGCATGTAATTTGGTGTCCCAATCTGTCCGATTGGCATTAACCATTTTGGTCAAGGCAATCTTGATTACTTTGTTGGTGCTCTCAGCTTGCCCGTTAGCTTGCGGGTAGTACGTTGTTGACTTCCGATGTAAAATCATAAATTCTTGGGTAAGCACTTTGATGGTGTCATTAATAAAATGACTACCTTGATCGCTCACAAACTCCAAAGGGCATCCGAACTTTGTGATAATTTCTTCGAAGAGAAATTTGGCTGTCGATTTAGCTGTGTTGTCCTTTAGAGCTCTCGCTTCCACCCACTTGGTGGTGTAGTCAGTTGCCGTAATAATGTACCGATTCTTGGTACCTTTCGCTGGCGGGTTGACTGGTCCGATGAAATCCAAACCCCATTTCTGAAAAACCTCAGTGGGCATTGTGGGATGTAAAGGTTGGAGGTTGGTTGAGATCTTGGGACCAACCCTTTGGCAAATATCGCATTGAGCGCAATATAGATAAACATCTCTTTTCATGGTGGGCCACCAATATAAGGCGGTCAATACCTTGTGCAAGGTAATGTTGGCTGAGAAATGCCCTCCGGCAATTCCCTCATGAGCCTCAGCAATAATGGCAGTAGTTATTGGCCCGTTCACACATATTCTCCGTAAGCCATCAGGGCCTTCTTTGATCAAGGTCCCCTTGTGGGTCAACCAATACGGCCTACTGCGTATTGCAATTTGTTGTCGTTGGGTGGTCGTTGCCTCCGTGGTCAATCGGCCGTGCCTCAAGTAATCAATGAAAGGAGCTCTCCAATCAGGTTCCTCCTTGTTCTTACTTGTGACATTCTGGCAGTCAATTACATCATCCGGGGATTTCTGAGGCTGACAACGCACACAAGTCTTACAAAGATGATCGATGTCCGGTGGTATGGTAGGCCACCAATAAGGGCCTGAAGTGACCCGTGCGATCATTTCATCCATTGAGAGATGCGGGGTTCTCTGTTTGTGAATGGTCATCAACCATCCGAGTCCCTCCCCGCGGGAGATACATAGTTTGATGTCTCCATTTGTTAACTTTCTGCTCAAAATCTCTTCCTCTAAGAAATAACTGGGTATGTCCTCTTTTAATACTCCCAACTCCTCTTGGAAATCTAGTTTGCTTAATTCCATTGGGTGTTTGAGGTATTGTATAATGGGTATTCTCCAATCTTGTGTCGCGTCACTTCTGAAAGGTAGGGTTCCATACTTAGTAACTTGTAAGCATAATGTCGTCGCGGGTTGACATATCTTGCATTCGTCAAATAAACATTCCACATCCAAGGGAACGGTTGGCCACCAATATGGGCCGCGGTGTACTTGTGTGAACACCTCTTCTTTTGTTAAGTGGGGTACTTGATACTCGTGTATCGTCTTTATCCAGTTAATGGCGTCTTCTCTGGTTATGCACATCTTGACTTCTCCATTGGGAAATCGATATTTCAAACCATCTTCTGTTATGAAGTAGGGGTTGGTATTAAGGCTGAGTAATCCCATATCTTCAGGAGTGCCTATATAGTCAAAATTTTCAAGGTCCTGTAGTCGTTGTGTGATTGAGTGTCTCCAATCCGGCTCAAGTGCTTTTCCGAGTGGTGCCGCCTTTTGACTTTCCTCGGTTTGGCTCCCTCGGTGCTCCGTTCCTTGGCAAACTTTGCAACACCTTAGGTGATTGCACACGTCATTTCCCCATGTTGGCCACCAAAACATCCCTGTGGCTATGGCCTTCCAGGTTTCTATGGCCGCCAAGTGAGGCTCGCTTCCTCCATGGGTCTCGGCTAGGTATTCGGGTACCTGAGTCTCTGGTATACATATCTGGTTCCCCTTGCCTCCTTTGCGTATCCGTTGCAAGGTACCGTTGGCGTACACAAAATACTTGTGACTTTGCTCCACCGCCCTTTTTACCTCTGGTGATAAGGTTTGGTCGAAAATTTTTCTGCAGGTCAGGTATTCCAAATAGGGACGTCTCCAATCTGGTTTTTGTTTCCCTATAAGTATTGGTGTTTTCTTTTCTTCATCAAGCTGTTTCTGGTTGCTACATACTTGACATTTCCATGTGCATAAGTTTTTGATGTCGGCCCCGCACGTGGGCCACCAGTATGGTCCAAACATAGTCAGGTGCCATGTCGTTTCCATGCTAAGATGTTCTCCCGTTTCCGTGACATGTAAGCCTTCCAGGTATTCATTTACTTCATGTCCGGCAATACATACCTTGATGTCCCCATCAGATAGTATGCGTTTCAACTTTCCTTCTTCAATGAAATATTCCCGACTTTGTCGAGCTATCTTCTTGTGTTGTCTCTTCGAGATGTGGGGCCCCTTAAGGTACCCATAAGTGAGGTATTCTATCAATAACCTCCTCCAATCCTTGTTGTCTTGCGGTTGGGCGGCAACAGAACCGCAGATTATGTTATGGTATGGGCCTATAAATCGCTCTCGGCAGGCTCGACAATCATACTCAATGTAGTATTGTATATCACTTAGCCCCATCGTGGGCCACCACCGGTTCCCGTTCAAACATCGGAGCCAAGTGTATTGATCGTTGATGTGCACATTTCGATAGACATGCATTCGTGCTATATAATGCTTTATTTGATAGTCCGCAATGCATATCTTTGCCCGTCCATTCTTTTCTAACTTCCGGAGTTTCCCTTTCTCCACTGTGAAGAACTCACTCTCTCGTATAAGCTCTTGTTGCCTTCTTTGAGTCTCCATGTCCATTTTGAATATTCCCCGTGTCTTGTATTCAACCAGGGGTGTTCTCCAATCATTGAAGGTTTCTTTGTAGGGTATTATTTCCGTCTCCGGACTAGGTTGGGGAGAGCTTGCTTCTGTTGGCAATTCTTCTCCCTGCCCTTTGCATCCAGTGCATAGCGTGATGAGTAGTGAAACATCCTCCGCTATGGTTGGCCACCAATAAGGGCCTTGCAGTACCAGTTGCCTGGTGGCATTTATCGAGAAATGCCGGTTTTCATTTACATGGAGGGTCTTGATGTAACTCCTCACATATCTTCCCGGTATACATTTCTTTATGATGCTGTTGTGAAACATGCGATGTAGTTCCCCTTCTTTGAGTATGAAGAATCGACTGCGGTAAACAAGTAGTTTCCTTTCTTCCAAGGGTAGGGAACTCACCCACGGGGTCCCGTAGGTTTGACAGGTTAGATATTGGACGTAAGGTGTTGTCCAATCCGGTTCCGCTTTCCCATCCATGTCTTCTTGTGCCTCCAAAGGTTTGATGGGAAGTGGGTCGTCGTCGTCTTCGGAGTCATGTGGGGTGGGTTCCCCAATTAAGTCAGCTTGGTCTGACATTTTGCATACTGGGCATTCATTACAGTATCCCACTACGTCTCTTCGCCGTGTAGGCCACCAATAAGGTGCGCGTAATACATATTGCCATGTCGTAGACAGAGTGTAGTGCACTCCGTCTTGTTCATGAGCTTCACTTATAATTTCTTCGATGATGTCCCCGGCTATGCATTCATGTATTTTGCCGGAGATGCTAATTCGCACGAGCTTTCCTTCCTCCAACATGAATGGTTCACTAAGCTGTCGAATTCTCTTCTGTGCTTCCGGGGTAGTGAGTACGGACAATAGTTTTCCGTGTGTAAGATATTCAATAAAAGGTGCTCGCCAGTCTTGAAAAGGTTGCACCCGTACCATGAACAAACTGGCATCCGGGAACTGATCTTGCACCCCTGAGGGTTCCTCTCCGCTTTCAATTCTGGATAAGTGGTCAGCCATGACATGACTTCTTCCGGGCTTGTATACCACTTCAAAGTCATATTCCTGAAGCAAAAGCATCCATCTTGCAATACGTCCGGATACTACCGATCTATTGACCAAGTATATCAACGCTTGATGGTCCACGTAGAAGACAAAATGGTTGGCTAATAGGTAGTGCCTAAATTTGCCCACCGAATAAATCATTGCTAGAGCTTCGCGCTCCGTTGTGCTGTAGTTCTTTTCAGCACTGTTCAAAAGTCGGCTTGCATAATGAATTGGAGAATCTCTATCTCCATGTATGTTTTGGGCCAAAACGGCTCCAATAGCTATGTTGGACGCATCACAGTGCACGTGGAAGTCCATTGTCCAATTGGGAGTTATGAGAATGGGTGTAGTCGTAAGCCTTTTCTTCACCTCTTCAAAGGCCTCCTGACAAGACTTGGTCCAAATGTATTTTTCTCCTTTCTTAAGCAATAAGTACAAGGGCCGAGTGATATCCGCATACATCCATATAAACTTACGGTGATAAGTGGCTTGGCCTAGGAAGCTCCGGATTCCCCGTACTGTAGTTGGTGGGGGTAGCTCTTTGATGACTCCCACCTTTTTAGGGTCCACCAGCAATCCTTCCTGGCATACCACATGTCCAAGGAGTCTCCCGGAGTTTACGCAGAAATAACATTTCTCCGGGTTCAGGCTGACCCCATTTTCGCGGCATTTGACGAGACACTTCTCCAAGTGTTCAATATGGTCTCTCTTGGTCCCATATACGGTAAAGTCATCCAGAAAAACCTTCATGAATTTGTCGAGATAATCGGCAAAGATTTTCATCATACCCCTTTGGAATGTGGCTGGTGCACACATCAATCCGAAGGGCATCACTCGGTATGCGAATGCTCCATACTCGGTGATGAAAGAGGTCTTCAGCTGGTCTTCCAGCGCGATCATGATTTGGTTGTACCCGCTGTACCCGTCCATCAACGTGTACATTTCGTGTCTTGCAACCGCTTCCAAGATTGATTCCGTAAAAGGTAGAGGAAAAGGGTCTACCTTGGTGACTGCGTTGAGTTTGCGGTAGTCGACGCATACTCGTAATTTCCCATTTTTCTTGGGCACAATCACAATTGGTGATAACCATTCC
Source organism: Polytrichum formosum (assembly GCA_964035585.1). NCBI lineage: Eukaryota > Viridiplantae > Streptophyta > Polytrichopsida > Polytrichales > Polytrichaceae > Polytrichum > Polytrichum formosum. Next base: position 55,956,483 of record OZ037937.1, read on the forward strand.
GTTTTGTCAACGGGGTATATGAATCCTGCCTCCAAGTATTTGTCGATTTCTTCTTTGACCTTGGCGGCGTAATTGGGATTCATTCTATAGCGCATTTGCCTTACAGGCTTGGCCTCAGGCTGCAACTCGATCTTGTGCTCGCATATGTGCGGAGGTATTCCCTTCATATCCTTGTACGTAAAGGCGAACACGTCCTTAAATCTCAATAATAGCTCATTTACTTGTGCTTCGTAGTCACCTAAATCCTTAGCTATCTTGACCAACTTAGGATCCTCCTGAGTACCTAAGTTCAAGTTTTTGACCAAATCTTCATCCTCAACTGTCCATCCGGCTATCTTCTTTCCTTTGACAGCCTCGGAGGCAGGGGTGCGGTCCACCGCTATGTCCCCTTCTTTAGCCTTATAAAATTGGGAGGGATATACAGGTTTCTCCTCCATAGCCTCTTGCTCCTTCTTGGTCGCTTTCCTCGACCGAGGTTTCTCAGATTTACCTCCCGGTGGTGTAGGTGTTCCGGTAGTAACAATCTCCATTGTATTGCAACTTGGTCCTTTGAGCTTCCTCAAGCTCTTTAGGTCGAAATCTCCCATAGGGAGTAGTTCAGGGAAGGCCTCATAAACGATGGCTTCTTCCTCGTCCGATAGTCCCATCTCCCAGTCGTAATCTTCCGAATTCAAAGGTCTCTTTGCAGGTGATAGTGCTGGAGTTCTTCGGGTACTTATCTCTACCTTGTTTCCTTCTTGGGTCAAGGTTAGTTTGTTGAGGGGCCAGTCATGTTGAGCTTGAGCCTCCTTCAACCAAGGTCTTCCCAGTAGCAGGGAATAACTGTCTTCAGTGCTCACCATGTCTATAACTGTGAGTGTCGTCCGGATCACAATTCCGCCAACATCAAGGCGTACATCCCGGATAATTCCTTTGGGCATGACCTTTCTCTGGTCAGCCATTTTTATGGTAAAAGGTGCGGGCTCTATTCTTTTGAGTCCCAATTTCTTTCTCAGCGTATCCGTGATGATGTTCACTCCTGAACCACCATCGATCAAGGCGTTTGGTACTTGCCTATTCTTCACAATTACGGATATCATGGGCATTTCTTCATCAAATGCCTTTGCCGTAACTTGATATGTTTGAGTCGGTTCTTTCGACTTCTCCTCATGTGTTAACGCCGCCATTATCCGTTTCTTGCAGTAAGGGGCTATTTCAAGTAACTGTCCAATTGATATGTTTGCTTTCGTGTGATTCATCACACTCTCCAAGATCTTATCTACCCTTGCCTGGGTAGCTGTTGGGACGCCTCCTTTCTCGGGGCTCCGTTCCGTGGGCTTCTCTGCCTCTTCCTTTTCTGGGTACCAAGGTGCGAACTCCTCTGGCGTGGGTAGAGCTTCGCCCTCTTCCTCCTGTATCTCATGGATAGTCTTACTCACCTCCCGGTGGACTTCCCTATCTGCTTTCCATTCTTCACTATTGGCTCCTATCGGCCTTTCCTCAATATCATTATCTTCATCAAGGTGTGCGTCCTGCTCGCGCACCACCCCTCTTTCTTCATCAGAGTTATCATCTCTTGGTTGGTGGTCTTCCTGCTCCTCAGAGCTGCCACTGCTCGAATCATCATCATCATCACTGTCATCACTTTCACTATTCTCCTTGCCTTTCTCGGCTGCAGCCCGCTGGGCTCTCGTCATTACACAAACCGCAGGGGACACCACATTGGCTCCTACTGCCGGCTTCGTGTTTCTAAATCCACTCAACTCCTGTTGGTGCTTTATAAAGTGCGGACAATCCGGCTTCCGGTGTCCCTTCTGATGACAGTAAAAACACTCGTCGGGGTTGCCCTCTCGCTGTGGTCCGCCAGTGAACCCAGTTCTCGGCGCTGCCTTGGTGTTGTTACTATCCATCAGGCTTCTGGTATACTCATACCTGTCATGGTTGATAGGTCCTCTAGGGCCTCCTCGGTAGGGGTATCCATCTTCCCTCCGGAAATCTTGGGTCTTGTAAGGGGGATAACCATCCCTTCTATAATCATCCTTGTAGCTGTCATTGGGCCTGTAATAAGGCCGATCCTCTCTGCGATATTCATTTTCCCGGTAGGGGCCTCCCGCCTCCCGCCGGTAATCGCCTTCCCTATAAGGGGATCTCTCTTCTCTTCTAAATTCAGTCCTTGGTTCAAACCGAACCTTTCGATCATTCATGTCTCGCCTAGGAGTTATCGCTCCTGGCCTTCGATTAGTTTGGGGTTGCACTTGATTTACCCCATATCTTCTCTCCCGAGGTCTCCGAGATTCATGCCGTTCATAGACACATTCACTGGTGTTATGCGTTAAGCTGTTGCAGTTGGTGCACTGCTTCATTTGACACTCCTGCACGTAGTGTCCTTCATTTCGGCATCTCCGACAGATGATGCCTGTTCGAAATTTCCTGCTCCCTAGAGCTAGTCCTTCAATCTCCTCCCTGAGGGTCTTTATGTCATCTTTGGTAGAGTCGTTTCTCTTACTCTTTGACTTTCTCTTCTTCTTCTTGCGCTCTTCTTCCGAGTCATCGCTTGAGTCGTCGCTGTCACTTTCATCGAGGAATCTTCCTTTCCTCATTTGACCTAGCTCCAATTTCCGAGCTGAGGCCTTTGCTTCGTCTAAGTCATCGGTCGGCATGAGATCAATGTGTTTGGCATACTCCTTCTTAAGGCCGTTAAGAAACCATGCCTTCTTGAATTGATTGCTGGGCTGGGGATTTATCTTCGATGATTCCACCATAACCCTTTCGTAAAATTCTTCAACCGTTTCATCTTTCTTTTGTTTGAGGGATCCTAGACTCTCAATCACTTCTCCCTCCGATTTCTTGGATCTAAATCTCATCAGAAAGGCAGCTCCCAAGGAGGGCCAATCTGGAAAATGGTGTGGGCCAAATTGAGAATACCATTCTAGTGCCCGTTTCTTTAAGGTAACCGGAAATAACTGTAGCTTGATCGCGTCGGTGTCTTCCTGGTTGGCAAAACAAACATTGTTAAATTCCTGCATATAAGTGTCAGGATCAGTCTTACCCTTATAGGTCGGTAAGGGAACCTTTGTTCTCCGTGGTTGCGCAGCCATATTGGCCGGGTTAGATGGGTTGTTTCCAAAAGTTGGTACTATGTTGTTGTTGTTGGCTGGTGGTGGGCTGACTCCGGGGTTATTTCCAAAGTTTTGGTATTGCCTGAGTCTCTCCTCAAATTTTCTTCTTAACTCGTCAAATTCCTCTTGACTAATAGGTTTCTTCACTTCTTGGTCCTTGTTGTTTTGCGTGCTTCCTCCGGAGAAACCGGAGTCTTCGTAGCTGAACTGTTCTTCAAAATTCCTTTTCAACTTCTCCCAACTCCTTTGGGTGAAAAGGTCTTCCTTGGTCGTGTTACCTTGAGGGGTTTTACCCTTATCCTGTACTTCTCCTCCCGGGGTATTCGTCCCTGTGCTTCCGCTCGTACCTTTACTTCTCAAAACATAGGTCCCAAGAGGGGTACCTATTATCAAGTCATCCTCATCCTCGCTCTCTTCTTGAGTTGGGTTGTTTTCCGTTGTGTCCTTTCCTTTGTATGTTTTCTTGTTACCTCCTCCTTCACTTTGACTTCTTTGGTGTTTGGGTTTGGTGGTGTGGGAACCTACTGCCGGCGGCTCAGAAGCATTTCTATTTTCTTCTACTCCTGTAGTTCTTTGACGCGTACGCCTCGCGTACCTTTCTTCTCTCTCTCTCTTTTGCTGTTCGTTCCTTCTCACGGAACTATCTCCGAAGTGCATGCGCTCCACATGCCTCCGTTCTGCTTCCTGTTCTCTTGGGGTTGGTGATGTGCTTCTCGTGCTAGATGTGTCCTCATGGTCAACCATGTACGCTACTAAGAGTGTTTCGGGATCATGTCTTGGCCGGCCTCCAGCACTGACGCCTCAATGCATCCGTACTTCACCTGTTTGCCTATGGATGATTCACTTGGAGTTAAGTTCTCCTTGCCTTGTATATTTTTGTATTGCTTCTAGTCGGACTCCTGTTTTCCCACCCTACCGTTCAAACCACCATACAGAGGTAAAAATATCTTCTTAACATACAAGTCGTACAACAATCCTTCTTGCTTGTAATGGTAACCTCTATGTCTGGTTGTTCCTAAAACATAGGCGCTGATACCTTCCTTTCCGTCGTTCCAAATCTTGGAGAAAATCACTGCTTGTAGTTCCTCAGGTAACTCGTCAATATTTCTTTCAAATTGTGATCGATACGTAAAGCCTATCTCCTTTTCTCTAAACAATTGCCAAATCTTATCTTCGTAGATCTTTTGCATGTCCCACATAAGATCGTGAAATCTCTTGGTTCCGTCCCATTTCCTCAAATCGCTTTTACTTGTGCCATACTTTGGGTAATCCCATGGCCATTTCTCTATGTCCAAAATCCCTTGTTGTTCCGAGTTCTCTTCTTCTATTTCTTCTTCACGTCCTTGCAAAATAAATCCTCGTAGGTTGAATTGTTCAAGTCTCCGCTGCACAGCTCTTTCTACCCGGTCTTGTTTTCGAGGTCCAAATGTTTCCGCCCATTTACGTTGCTCATTCGCCTCTCGTTGGCGTCTCACGTTATGTAAGTAATACAAATTCTCCATTGTTGCCTGCCATCCAGCTCATTCTCCAAAACACAATATGTTTGTAAATTCTATCTCTAATCTAGGTAAGTGTAACATCCATGTGGCGTATCCCCAGCATGGTCGCCAAAATGTGGAGGCCACCTTCAACCTTCCAGCCTTAGACGGTGTAACCCGCTGCTGAACCGGTTTACATGGAAGTTACTCCCACCAAAATTAGATCTTCTCTTCTGCTAAGTCTCTTGAAGGTGGTTGCATTCCTCTATGTCTCAATTCGGTAACATGTAGCTCCAATGTCCTTATAGACTTCTAAGAGTAGTTGGCATAAGATTCCAAGTTTATGTTACCCTGAATGTAATGTCAAGGTTTGGTGTTCCTAAACCTTTAGATAGATTTAGTACACAATACTTCTCTTAATCAAGAATGTGGTGATTAAGACCCCTTTATAACTCCTTGGGGATAAAGTGTCCAAGTTGTCAAGTTTATGTTCCCCTAAAGTACTTTTAACGAGAACCACTTTTACAATATTTCTCAGTATGTAGTTCCTTGATAACTTCTTAAATGGATAGGTACCTTAGAACTTAAGATAGGATTCCCTATAAATCTAATGTCAAGGTTAAGTGTTTGTGAGGGGAATTCCTTACTTAAGTCGAATCTCATGTAGATTCATTCCATCTCTTTCATGGTTTGAACGACTAGTGAGTCATTCATAAACCAAGAATGTCGTAAGAATGCCCGCAAGCATATTCTCTCGCTAAATTGTATATCCCGGAAATGAAAACATTCTTCGTATGCTTTCACCTTTGGTAACCTTAATCTCTCAAAGGGGGAATAAGTTCTATCACACATCCCCTAAGATATCCTCCAAGATTAGGACTTTATTAAGCCTAGTATTTCTTCCCTCAATTCTCTACTCAATTCCCCTTTAACACCTTGGGTGGATTTGAAAGGTATGATGGGAAGGGATGTTTTGATATGCCACTTGGCGGATGCTCAATTTGTAGTAATTATGCTCTCATGTGGTGGCGGTGATGTAACCCCAGTAAATCAAATCCGAGGGGTTGCCAACATGGAGGCACATAATCCAATTCCCCTTTGTACTCAAGTATGTGGTACATCCACTTCTAGCCACTAAGTTTGTTCTCATGAGAATCGCAAATTATTTGTAGTCCACTCTAGGTAAATCTTCTTAGGTAAATTTCACATGTAATTCCTAAGTCCGTAACTCAATCCGTACTTTCAAGTTTCTTAAATCATACGGGTTCACATAAGTTTTTAATTTATTTTCTAAATCTTTAATCTCACAAGTTGCTCGGAATTCATTAAATCTCTTCCGTTGAGTGATAGCATGTTGTGGGAATGTTCCGATTGTGTGCGAGAGCATGTGTGCAAATCTAATGCCTTGCGGGGCTTTATTCAAATGCCATGGATAACACACCTTAGTCCAACAAATGCTTAAGTAGTTTGAATAGCAATTTAAGTCTTTTTGAGCTCAAGTGTGACTCGTACAAAGTCTTGTGATCGTTCTTCAATAGATAGCCCCTCCCGGGCTTCTCCTAATTGTTGTCTCGCGATGGTTCCCCTCCTTAGGTGCGTTTCTTAAAGCTTCTAAGTCCTTAGTCGTCTTCCTCAAGTTCTAAGGGATTTCATCCCCTTCCTACTCCTTGAATGTATCGCCGATTTATCAAACCTTTCGGTAAGAGTGGCGACACAATATAGATAGGAATCGAATGGTAGCACATTAGCGAACGGTAGCCTTTTTATCGAACGGTAGCATCTTTATCGAACGGTAGCACGCATATAGAAAGGTAGCATTTATATATCGAAAGGTATCACGTATATATTGAAAGGTAGCCCGCATATAGAAAGGTAGCACGCTTGAGGTCTCTTTGACACTCATGTAAAATTTGCTTGAGCGAATGAAGTGTATTAGGGGCCTCTAGTTGGCCTCTTTATATAGTCTTACAAATCTATATTTTTCTAAGATTTTTGTAAATGTTAGTTCGGCTAATTTTAACTCTGTATCTATTAATAGCCGAATTGAAATGTCTTTAATTCGTAGAGTTCAAATTTAAATAGTCTAACATGTAAATCCTAATTACATATCTCTTCATATCTTTTAGCTACCTAATTGACATGTGTTTATAAACGGGAATAGGACCGCGTCCTTACATTTCTCAAAATGGTCCTATTTACATTCTCCTAAGTATTCCGTCCTATCTTACTGGCCCTAAGCCCGGCCCTTAATCCGACCGTCCGTTGGATTTACTAGTAATCCGCCACTCAGCCTGAACCCCGCTTGTTCCCGGTACTGCTGTCACGTTCCCGGCCCGTTCCCGTGCACCCTCGCGCGTTCCCAAGCTGACGCGGCATGTTCCCGAGCCGCAGTTGCGTTCCCCACTTGTTCCCGAGCCGCAGTCGCGTTCCCGGTCCGCTCCCGGCTCGTACTTAAGTCACTGCCTTCTCCCTCGGCCACGTGGCCTCTCCCCGTGACGGCCCTTAGTCCCATCGCTCATGGTTCTTCTTCCGTCCTCCTGCCTTTTCACCAACGGTCTCCTTTTTGGGCTCTCAGCCCTCCGCTCCGACTCCTCCTCCGATTGCGGTCTCGGTGTCGAACTTGGCCTCGGGTTCTCTTCACACCCTCGAGCTTTCTTGTTTTCCGATCTTCCCCTGCTGTCGAGGGAGGCGAGCTCACCAATTACAACAATTTAATTGAACAACACAGATTGTAATGGAAATTGTTGTTGGGCTTGAAGATGATGTGATGTGCAAGGGTGAGGCATTGAAGGATAATTCAAGCAAAGCTCAATAGTTGCATGGGCAATTGCAGTTGGCGACTCGCATTGAAGGATGATGGAGTAAATGGCGACGACAGAGAGCGATGAAGGAGGAAGAAGGCGACCGACGGAGAGCGATGAAGGAGGGAGATGTTGGCGAACCCTAAACCCTACACAACGGTAAATGGCGAGGTGGTGCAGGCGAAGCGACGCAAGGCGGCGAGAGGGAGACGTCTCCGTGGCAGGAGGCGGCGAGTGAAGACCAAATCAAATCAGATTTGGTAGGTAGTAGCTGGCACCACTCAGTGCTAGGACTGGTGGGATATGGCATCATGGCCACGCTCAATGGATGGAATTTGGCTATTTAGGCCTCATTTCATCCCATTTATTAACAAACAGGTGTCACCCACCTCATTTTTTTATCACTTTCTGGCTAAAATTTGCCTAAAAAAAGCGTTGCTTCCAACCCCACAAATGATTTTTCCAATTGGACCATATCAAGAACTGTGGATTTGTTTGGTCTGCGATTGCAAATCACAAAGAACTGACATTTATCCAAGTTGAGAATCGATGTCAAAGTTGTCAAAATTTCCTTATTTTTGTATTTCCCCTAATCCGCAAAGGACCAGAGATGTGCTTATACAATATACATGTTGATTCACGTGATCCCAAGAGATTATTTACATCATTTAATTTGGTATATGATATTAAAATGTATAAGAAAAAAAAGGTGAAGGTAAAGTTACATTTTACAACAATGATTAGGTATACATGATATGCATTTGAGTCTAGCTCATTTATATGAGCTCAAAATCTTCCTATAATTCATTGTACATATGTGTATGCATATGATTCATGGGGTGTTTATAGATGAGGTCACTCTTGACACATCCACCGAAAATGTCAAGAAGTAATCCCAAACCTCTTGAGTCTATACGACACCTTGAGGTCCATAATGAATCTCTCATGCCTTTATGGGTTAAGTGATCACAAAGGTCCTTATGCCAATTGCATTCACTATCTGAATCTAAAATGGTGTCCATTTTTCAACACATAGTGCAACTTCATTATGGCACGTGTCTTTTAGGCTATGGCACATTGGACCACTTATCCACAAACCTTGCAATATACCACACAAATGTATGTGTCTGATTGAAATGAAGAGTGACCACATATGGCACACACGGAGGTTATGTTTAAACTCGGGTATAGGGACTTTATGTGGTCATTCTTTTGAATTAAAAAGCTATGTTTGAGTGATATATGAACAATGACAAATTATGTACTAATTAAGGGTGTATGATTAACACAAATACATGTGTAACAAGAAGATCGAACCATGTGCATAAAATATACACACCCTTCTCTAATATTTGGGACCATGAATAACTTACTTTCACCCCAAACCAATTGTATGCATATCAACCTAAGGGCCACTTCACTCTATGGCCGATGGTCGAGAGGTTGTCGATTTCCGCCAATCAGATTGTAAGAAACCAAGAATTCGGCCTCTCGACCCTTCACACTAGAGGCCAAAGTCCAAAGGCCATCGCTTTCCAAAATGCCTATTTGGTAGCACTTTTTTATCAAGGCTATGGGCTCTCGAAGGAAGTTTGGGTCGGATAGGAATGGACACCCAAACTATGGTCAAGAGGCCATCAATTTTTTTTCATAAAAAATCAAAAACTGACAAGATCTTGGGTGTTAGATTGGAGGGGTTGTTTTGGGCAAGGAATAAAGTGGGATGCTCCTTCTTCCTTTGGAATTTGGGCTTGGCCTTTGGAGGCTTCACACTATGGTTGTCCAAGTCGAGAGGCCGTGGGAGTTCATGGCCAAAGGTTTGGACTTTGGCCTTGACCTTTGGAGGCTTCACACTATGCCCACCCGAAGGCTCCAATTCCTGTATTTTAGTGATTGTTTTTAGCCCATTTCTTTGGATTCTCAACAAAGTTTGGCCATTCAATCCCACGGCCTCTCGACTTGGACGACCATAGTGTGAAGCGGCCCTAAGGGCCACTTCACACACAAGCCAAGAGTCGTGACCATGAAATTGTGACAGCCCAAAAGAAAGTGTCCAAAGGCCGTCCCAAGACACCTCCAAAATCATGTAGTGTGGTCACAAACCCTCAAGTGTAGTGTGAAGTCATATGTGACCATGCCCTCAACCAAATCCTACTTCAATGAATTTCTATTCATGTGAGTCCTCACACATGAATAAACCAAGGGTTGTGAGCGTTCGGGGTGCCATGGTCTCCTAGTCTAGTGTTAGGCCTACCTCCAAGAGGTGGTTTTTGAAAATAGTCCAAGTGACCATGAAACATGATCCATTCGATGCCATGTAGGAATCCATGTAGACTTTACATCCATCTTGCATTCACATACTCCGTCGGTCCCTAGAACGTAGTGTGAAGCAGTGAACTTGGACCGGCTCCGCCTTGTCCACCAATGAGAGTGCTTGAAGTGTAATGGTCACAGGCTCTCAGTCTCGTGTGTGAAGTGGCCCTAAGGGGCGCTTCACACTATGGCTGAAGGTCAAGAGGCCGTCGATTTCCACCAATCAAATTGCAAGAAACGAAGAGTTCGGCCTCTCGACCCTTCACACTATGGCCAAAGTCCAAAGGCCGTCGCAATTTAAAATGATTACTTTTTAAGAAGGCGACGGACTCTCGAAGGAAGTTTGGGTTGGATGGGAATAGAAACCCAAACTATGGTCGAGAGGCCGTCAGTTTTTTTTCATTAAAAAATCAATCATTGACAAGATCTTGGCCATTAGATTGGAGGGGTTATTTTGAGCAAGGAATAAAGTGGAATGCTCCTTTGGGTTTGGACTTTGGGCTTGGCCTTTGGAGGCTTCACACTATGCCAAGCCGAAGGCTCCACATACTATATTTTATTGGCTATTTTCAGCCCATTTCTTTGGACTCTCAACAAAGTTTGGCCACTCAATCCCACGGCCTCTCGACTTCAGTGAACGGGGAGATCCGAAGTTTAATGTAAAATCAGCCGAGTGAAATTGATAAATTACCGGTTTAATTTCAGTATTTTAGGCCGTATAACCGAAGGAAAAATTAAGTGTGTAGGAAATCAACCGGTTCTATAAAGTTGATGACGGTTTTTCATCCGTTCCCATTCAAGAGTGGGCGGATATTAGCTGCCCCACACCATCTCCCACCGGTTCTTAGCTGGGTCGCCCGAGGGTATCTCCGGTTATAACCGGTTCTCCCACACCTTACCTTGAATCCTCCATCTGCCTCTTTATGTCGTTTAGGGTTTACATACGAGGTGCCACGGCGGGACTGCACCAAAGCTATCATCCCCATGCCTTTGTTAAGTGTTGTTTTAATGTTTTGCAGTGTTTGAGGGTGTTGATTTCATATTTTGAGTGCCTATTTGATGTTTTTGGTTGTTGTTTTCATGTATTATTGAGGGTGTTTCATGTTTCCATACTTGAATACTTTTGATTTCTTTCAAAATATAATTTGAAATGATCTTTTATCATACGTAGTAATCAAAGTTGAATTAGTGTGCAAATTGCCTTAAATTTAGTATGTGAACTGAGTTCTTATTTTATTTGTCAATTTTGTAACCGATTGCTTATAGAAACTTAGGGAAAGTGACCGGGAAGCCAAAAAGATGTTAGATTTTCCACCGAATTGAGTTACTAAGCTTAGGCATCAACCGGATAAGCATAGACAACCACCGAATGACATGTGGAAAGAGGTGTAAAAATCTGAGTCAACCCATAAACTCCCCGTTCACTGCTCGACTTGGATGGCCATAGTGTGAAGCAATGATTTTTAATTCGGCTATGCAGATGCTTTTTGCTACATTCATTTGGGCCCAGCTATATGTACACATACAATTTTGGGTTTTTTTCTTTCAAAATAGCCCCAAAACAGATGAAAATATTGAAAGATAGCAAACTCGGCCCCATTGGTTGGGTTCGAAGAGCCAGCCCAATGCTTCATCCCAAGCGTCCATGTGGCGAGCAATCTAACGGCTAAGGGATGGGTGGCCAAAACCCTAACCTTTGTTGATAAAAATAGCCATCTTGGGCTCATCACACCACCTGCACTTCATAGGTGACAACATCATAATTGGACAATGTAGTCGTCAGCATACGATGCCAACACTGAGGCAACCAACCATAAATGCAATATTAGCATTGGTGTTGGCCCCAGTAAAATAGCGGATATTGTAAAAAAAAACCAATAATGAGGCTCGTTGCATTTATTGAAGGTGCTCCATGCACATTTAGTTCTTTGTCGTTTTTGAAGAGCAAGTTGAGGAACCGGCTTACAACACACCTAGATTTGGTCATCCGCATGTTTGCACAAGACTTTTATACCCTAGATATTTTCCCTTACCAAACAGCCATATCAGATTGGAAAGCACAGAGAAATCGGTATGGAGGGGAAGAATAGATGAATTATACTAGTAGCAGCATATTATTGGGTATTGGCTTGATACATGAGAGGTTTCCAATGTATTGAATCTACACTCAATTTTTGGAACATGATGAGGTAGAGTAAGCGTAATATAGAATATGATGCCATTTTTGAACCATGTGCATTGTGTGGACTATGGCATGGTTGGGGTGCAACTTGCAAGTTTTTTTTAAAGTGTTACATAAAGTTACCACCTATATTTTGAAGGAACCGTTGGAGGATTTTCATGGTGTACATGGGCCGAATCTTCATGTGTTCTCTTCTATACTAACTTTTGTTGGGTGATAGATGGGATGCAATAATGTGTAGTTTTGCAGGCCATTCCACGCTGCAATGGGCAGGGTTGAAAGATCGGGGTTCAATTCCCCCGTGGAATAATGATTTCTATATGGAATTGTTTATGTAGCCCAATTTGCATTAGCAGCTTAGGAGGTTGGGGCCAAATTTTAACTCTAAAATGCCAAAGCATAGCCACATAATGTGCCGCAAACAAAATATATATCGCCACACACTTAAACCTTCTTGAACATGTCATCGCATTTGTCATATGTTGAATCATTCCAGGGCTTGCAGAACGTGCACTTATTTTTTGCATTGCAGCTCTTGTTTGGTGTTTGATGTGCAGGTTGTGTTGCAGATGGCAATATGAAGAACTCCATGGTCATCATACTTGGACCCTTATTATCTTTGTTGTTGTATAAATTTTGTATTCATTTCAGCATCGGAGTGTGTGTTTGTGTGTTGTTTTGCCGGTACGATGTGGCAGGTAAGAGCTGGCACCACTCAGTGCTAGGACTGGTGGGATATGGCATCATGGCCACACTCGATGGATGGAATTTTGCGATTTAGGCCTCATTCCATCCCATTTATTAACACAAGTGCCACCTTCTTCAAATTTTTATCATTATCTGGCTAAAATTCACCTAAAAAAAGGATGACTTAGACCCCTTATTATCTTTGTTGTTTTATAAATTTTGAACTCATTTCAGCATCGGAGTGTGTGTTTGTTTGTTGTTTTGCAGGTAGACATGGCATGTATATTGAATGTGGTTGCAGCATTGCTCTTCAAAATTTAGATTAGATGCCATATGACCACATGAAAGAACAATTACTTGCCGTATGACTACTCCAAACAACAATTAGTTGCCATTTTACTAGGCATGATTTTTAGTAGTAGCCAGATTACCTTAGTGCATGGCAAATTGTCGCATGCTTGTAACTATATTTCAATAAAGACCATCGCCAACATTTTTCCACATATTGTTTATGTTAGTAGCCAAATGCATGAATTTTTGTGAGCATTGTCGCCAAACAATTTAGCTTCAAGCTCATCATAATCGCCAGTATTGAAAAACTTAATCCTTCAGCTGTAGCCAGATGATCAAGTTCCAAAAAAACAAAAAAAAGGGCTGGTTGGAAGTGCCGAGAATAATCAATAGAGTCACATGCCTATTATATTACAGTTCACAAACCAACTCACAGCAATTCCTGATGGTTGATGGGATCCTCATAGCACATGGTTTGACCTGACTACCCATTTCAAAGAACGTAGGATGATGATCGCAAGTTTATAGTATGTCTGAAAGTTAAGTAAGCAAATCATTCAGTAGTTGTACATTCATCAGAGTGTGCAGTAAGTAAAGTTTACGGCGCGCACTGTCATCCTCGTGACGACACATTGTTCTTTGTTTTCTAGATCTAAGCACGTGCTTGCGACAGTGCCCACTTGCAGCTAGCAGATCAAGTTATCGGCCACGACGTCATCAAGAGATTCGAGACAAACTCTATCGTACCTGAAGTTCAGGACTTGTAAATAGAGATCAGAGGAACCTCAGAGTGGAATCAGGTATAGTCCGTGGGTTTGAATTGTACGGCATCTTAACTTAGATGAGTCCGCCACACGAGCTCCGCATGCATTCATGTGTCTGCAGCAACAAGGGGTTTGAGGCTCAAAGTAAGTAGTCTGTCGATCCGCAACACGCAAATCTAAAACCTCATCTAGTGGCAGCTAGCGACGAAGAAGTTGGTCGAACTTTGCGAAAATTTCCGTGAAGTGAAGGGAAGGGAAGTGCAGGGTTAATCTTCAGCTGCTGGACAAGTCAGGACCGTAAGTATTTAGAGAGGCTGCTCACTTTGGCTTCAGAGGTGTTACTGCTGTGCATGTTGCATTGT